>CM070873.1:152303932-152866432 GCA_036365515.1 Torymus aiolomorphi
GAACATGTCTGGACAAAATAAAATAGCGAAAAGAAGACGGACTTAGGATGAAAACGATTTCGGAGCAGCGCTATTACTCACGGGACACATTCAAGAGAATGGAAGCCTATCTGCAAAGGAACGACTACGAGAAGAAGGGAAAGCGGCTCTCATCGCAGGGAGAGAACAACGGTGGAATTTCGTAGAAATTCCCGCTAAGATCACGATGGCGGCTTGCCGGCACGCGGAGGGTCGCCATCTTGAGTAAACGCAAGCTCGAGCAGCAACAAGTGGGAGAGCGCGAAAGCGCCGCCGCACAGTGGGACCAAACACCTAATTTCCTGACTAAACCTCGCCTTCACGCGAAATGTGCATGAAAAAAATTTCTGCAAAAAGCTTTGGATTCCTTTTGCACCTTTTTTTCGAACACAGAACACATAATGATTATAATCAACATGAAACCGTTGCCGTTTTAGCGCGTTGTCTCGAAAACTCGATTTGCCTGTTGAGTTGACATGAAATACACGATCATGCATGTGTCCCTCGTATATATAAATATACATTTATATTTACGATACATAAAAATATCCATTTATATGCTTTTTTAACTACTTAATAAATAATTTTTCTCTCGGAAACAAATCAACAAAACCTCTTGAAATTTTAACACCATCTTGTACTGAATAAGTGTAATAAGTGGTATAAATTTTGTCAATCAAACGAATATTCTTTTTAAAAACGCAAATGTAAGAAATTTATAAAAAAATTTTAACCTCAAATATCTTTAGTCACAACAGTCAGATTTTTTTGGGCAAAGAACTTATGCCTTAGATATAAAAACGCTAATTCTCTGCCAAGTTTCAAAACGATTCATTGACTTTTACTCCTGTTATCGTCTATGAAAGAAAACGCACTTGTTTCTAAACATAATTTTTTTCTCGGAAACAAATCAACATAAGCTCTTGAAATTTTAACACAATGTTGTACTCGATAAGTGTAATACGTGGTAAAAATTTTGAATCAATCAATCGAATATTCTTTTTAAAAATGCAAATATAAGAAACTTATAAACAAATTTTAACCTCAAATATCTTTGGTCACAACAGTCAGATTTTTTTAGGCAAAGACTTACTCCTTAGATATAAAAACGCTAATTCTCTGCCAAGTTTCAAAACGGTTCATTGACTTTTACTCCTGTTATCGTCTATGAAAGAAAACGCACTTGCTTTTAAATATAATTTTTTTCTCGGAAACAAATCAACATAACCTCTTAAAATTTTAACACAATGTTGTACTCGATAAGTGTAATAAGTTGAAAAAATTTTGAGTGGATAAATGAAAAATTTTTTGAGATATTAATTAAAGAATTATAAACCATATTTTCATTAATAACAAATGATAGGCTAATAGTACATTTCTACACTGGTGCGGAAGGTGATGCTGTACTCGTTTTTCGCACGAGCAAAGCGAGTGCGAAAAGTCACATGAAGTACATAATCAACTTCTGCACTCGTTTCGAACGGTATTTTATACCACAAGCGCCGAAAAATCATACCAAAGTTGTGATTTTGAGGTTAGAGGGGTATAAAGATAATTTAAATTCTAAAAAAAGAAATTGTAGGTAACTTAAAAACCTTTCAATCAAAATTTCTTTTATGAAATAATACTGGCTGTAACAATTTAGAAAATCAAAAAAACCAAAAATTCAAAATCGTTTTTTGGTTATAAAAAAAAACTAGATAAAATAAAAAAATAGGTTATGCTCGCTCTATTCTTCTCCGAAACGAAGAGAATAAGCTTTCTCCGATTAAGTCGGTCGATCGGGTCAAAATTATCATATGTTTACACACACACACACACACACACACACACACACACACACACACACACACACACACACACACACACACACACACACACACACACACACACACACACCCACCCACCCACACACACACATTACATTAACATGATTAACATCAAGAAATTACTTAAAAAAGTAGAACATGCATGTTTTAAAAGGACATATGAATTTGCTAAAGTCAATGTCGAAACAAGTTTGAAAAAATCTTATTTATGTTGTTTCTAGATTTTTTGTTAAAATAAAAAATATTGAGACGTATGACTGAATAATTACTGTTTAAAAAATGTCGTAATAATTATTACTCAAGTTTTTATAAATATTTAAAAATTGCCAAAAACAGTAAAAAATAGTCCGTTTTTGGACTTAGAAATAAAATCTATTGCACTACTTCGTTGTAACCTAGTACAATTCGATGAAAAAGAGCCTTGTTTAGAAACAAATTACGATCCAGAGTTTATTAGTGCGAAATCTATTTATAGGATAAGAAATTAAAGAATATAACCTTGTTTTAGATTTTAAATGTTTTCTTTTAATTGAGACGAATTCCAATTTCGAAAATATGAACGCGGTATAAGTAACAAGTAAGGGAGCAAGTAATCACTTATTTGCTGTTAATTAGACATTAAACTTCTATTCCTAAAAATTTAGAAAAATCCCGAATGGAAAAAATAAACGGTACTACAATGTAAATTATCGTATATTTCGGCACGATCCTTTACGTGTTGCTATGTTTCTGTATCTTTCCGTTCGATTCGGTACGTTTCGGTACGTTTCGATTAAGATTCGGACATTTTATACGAAAATCTACCAAAACATACTAAATGGTATCGAATTGTACGTAAACTTGCAGGAACGTACGGTAGCGTACCGTGACATACATGTACGTACGAACATGAACGGAAACATACTTTTATATACCAAATGAATGTAACAATATCAAATATTTTTATACCGAAACGTACCGAAACATACCGAAACGTGCCGAAACGTGCCGAAACGTACTGACATGTACCAAAACGTACGAAAACATAAAGCAATGTACAACAACATACGTGACCTTACAGAAACATGCGATCACACACGTAAACGTACGTAATTGTAAAATGTATAATATTTTACGAAAGCTTTTATTCTACAAAAACTTTTGAAATAACAAATATTTTCCAGTATATTTCAAGTTCTCATAATTTTCTTTACAGCGCCGTATATTCACGTACATTGACCTACATTTTCGTACGTTTTTGTACGCTGGGGTACGTTTTCGCATGTTTTGGTACGTTTCAGTACGTTTCGGTACGTTTAGGCAAGAAATTTTTTGAGACAAAAAATAATTTTTCTCAGCATATGTAAGTTTCTGTAGGTTTCTGTATGAGGCTGTACCTTCGAGTATCCTGACATTCATTTCCGTACGATTCGGTACGTTTAGGTACGATCCTGTACAAACGTCTGAATCTTAATCAAAACGTACCGAAACGTACCAAATGGTACGAAAATTTACAATAATGTACTAGATTGTACCATAGTTGTACGATTACACAGGTTTACAAAATAAAAAAAGTTGATGCCTATTTGATCAGACCATATAACTTTTATGTATTTCGATGCGCTGATCACGAATCCGAGGTCCGTTGATCTCCATCACGTCAGGTTCAAGGTCATTTGAAGGTCAAATGTATTTAATACAACGAAATTTAAAATTTGACTACGGATTCGGAAAGAGCGGGAAATTTTACGTTCAAATACATATTCTTGGTTTTTTCCAACATAACTTTTGAAGGACACCTGGAGCCCAAACAAATGACAGATAGACCAAATTTGCTTTTGATTCATATGAACTTGTTTTTGACACGTCCTATGGGCTTCTATCGCATACTATCATGTATCTTTGTATCCTGAATGCAAACCTGGAGTAGATTTGACCCCATCGAGTTCGGGTCAAGGTCATTTCAAGGTTAATTCGTTCATTTTGCAAAAAAAACAAATAGAACCCTAGTCTTTGAACCCTGATTGATTTAACCCTCGAGTGCTGCAACTCTGCGTGACTGTAACCCTCAACCTCCACATCCTAATTTCCTCAAACCCCGAGCACTTAACCTTAAAACGCCTTGTACCCAATCCCTCATACCCCCAATTCCCATAACCACCGAGCACTTAACCATAAAACCCGATTCTCCATACCCCAATATTCTTAACTCCCCAGCACTTAACTCTGAGACACCTTACACCCAATCCCTAATACCACAATTTCCTTATCAACCGAGTCCTACAAACTATAAGCGTGCAGCAGCGGTTCCGTCCAACAGTCCTTTTTAGGATAGTTGGATATCCAGTGCAGCAGCCGTTCCGTCCAACAGTCCTTTTTAGGATAGTTGGATATCCAGTGCAGCAGCGGTTCCGTCCAACAGTCCTTTTTAGTATAGTTGGATATCCAGTGCAGCAGCGGTTCCGTCCAACAGTCCGTTTCAGGATAGTTGGATATCCAGTGCAGCAGCGGTTCTGTCCAACAGTCCTTTTCAGGATAGTTAGATATCTAGTGCAGCGGCCGTTCCGTCCAACAGTCCGTTTCAGGATAGTTAGATATCCGGTGCAGCATCAGTTCCGTCCAACAGTCCTTTTCAGGATAGTTGGATATCCAGTGCAGCAGCGGTTCCGTCCAACAGTCCTTTTTAGTATAGTTGGATATCCAGTGCAGCAGCGGTTCCGTCCAACAGTCCTTTTCAGGATAGTTGGATATCCAGTGCAGCAGCGGTTCCGTCCAACAGTCCTTTTCAGGATAGTTGAATATCCAGTGCAGCAGCAGTTCTGTCCAACAGTCCTTTTCAGGATAGTTGGATATCCAGTGCAGCAGTGGTTCCATCCAACAGTCCGTTTCAGGATAGTTGGATATCCGGTGCAGCATCAGTTCCGTCCAGCAGTCCTTTTCAGGATAGTTGTATATCCAGTGCAGCAGCGGTTCTGTCCAACAGTCCTTTTCAGGATAGTTGGATATCCAGTGCAGCAGCGGTTCCGTCCAACAGTCCTTTTTAGTATAGTTGGATATCCAGTGCAGCAGCGGTTCCGTCCGACAGTCCTTTTCAGGGTAGTTGAATATCCAGTGCAGCAGCGCTTCTGCCCAACAGTCCTTTTCAGGATAGTTGGATATCCAGTGCAGCAGCGGTTCCATCCAACAGTCCGTTTCCGGATAGTTGGATATCCGGTGCAGCATCAGTTCCGTCCAACAGTCCTTTTCAGGATAGTTGTATATCCAGTGCAGCAGCGGTTCCGTCCAACAGTCCTTTTCAGGATAGTTGGATATCCAGTGCAGCAGCGGTTCCGTCCAACAGTCCTTTTTAGTATAGTTGGATATCCAGTGCAGCAGCGGTTCCGTCCAACAGTCCTTTTCAGGATAGTTGGATATCCAGTGCAGCAGCGGTTCTGTCCAACAGTCCTTTTCAGGATAGTTGGATATCCAGTGCAGCAGCGGTTCCGTCCAACAGTCCTTTTCAGGATTGTTGAATATCCAGTGCAGCAGCGGTTCTATCCAACAGTCCTTTTCAGGATAGTTGGATATCCGGTGCAGCATCAGTTCCGTCCAACAGTCCTTTTCAGGATAGTTGTATATCTAGTGCAGCAGCGGTTCCGTTCAACAGTCCTTTTCAGGATAGTTGGATATCCAGTGCAGCAGCGGTTCCGTCCACCAGTCCTTTTCAGGATTGTTGAATATCCAGTGCAGCAGCGGTTCCATCCAACAGTCCGTTTCAGGATAGTTGGATATCCGGTGCGCATCAGTTCCGTCCAACAGTCCTTTTCAGGATAGTTGTATATCCAGTGCAGCAGCGGTTCTATCCAACAGTCCTTTTCAGGATAGTTGGATATCCAGTGCAGCAGCGGTTCCATCCAACAGTCCGTTTCAGGATAGTTGGATATCCGGTGCAGCATCAGTTCCGTCCAACAGTCCTTTTCAGGATAGTTGTATATCTAGTGCAGCAGCGGTTCCGTTCAACAGTCCTTTTCAGGATAGTTGGATATCCAGTGCAGCAGCGGTTCCGTCCAACAGTCCTTTTCAGGATAGTTGGAAGTCCAGTGGAGCAACGATTTATCCAGTGCTTATTCAGTTATTTAGTGTACAATAGAACTTGATTTATGATCTGCCAAAATGTATAAATGCTCAAAAAATTTCTGTGTTCTGTGCGTCAAATATAATATCAATGAAAACTTAATTTCTTTCTCTGAAAAACTTCGAAAGATCTACAACGAGTGTTTTAAAACCACTGATATGGATTTGAACCAACCCTGGGTTCCGAAACGCATCTGTTGAGTTTGCGATTCGCGTTTAAGACGTTGGAAGAGTGGAGAGCGACAAATGATTTTCTCATCGCCTATGATTTGGCGTGCATCTCGAGATCATTATAGTGATTGCTATTTTTGTATAAACGCCAAATTTGGATTTAATTCAAGAAACAGTCGATCTTTGCTTTACACAACTACTTCGTCTGTCACAATACCAGTCTTAGTAAGCGATACCAGTCATGATGAAGATGAAGCAATGGAAATCGATGTAAGTGATGAAAACATTGCAGAATTTTTGAGTAACACGGTCCAAGAAAATGACAAAGAAGATGAAGAAGAAGGTGACGCAGAACATGATGAAATGAATGACCGAGAAAGTTACGAAGAAGATGACGAAGAAACTGATTGTGATGTTAGTACAACGGGTAACCGTATAACCCCTTCAAAGTTTGATCAGAGTCAACTCAACGATTTGGTAAGAGATTTAGGGCTATCTAAAGCGCAATCGGAACTATTGGCATCACGGCTGAAAGAAAAAGGATGTTTACACAAAAAAACAAAAGTAACATACTACAGAAACAGAGATGAGCCTTTTCGAAAATATTTTGTTCAAGATGGTTCTTTGGTATATTGTAATGATATAGATGGGCTGTTTAGCGAATTTGGAGTTGACCATGATCCTAAAGAATGGCGGTTATTTATTGATTCTTCTAAGAGAAGTCTTAAAGCTGTGTTACTAAACAATGGGAATAAACTAGCTTCTGTTCCATTGGCTCACTCTACGACAATGGATGAAAATTACGTGAATATGGAATATTTACTTGATAAAATTAATTACGGGTTGTATAAATGGAAAATCTGCACGGATTTAAAAGTTGTCACAATCATTTTGGGACAACAATCTGGTTTTACGAAATACCCATGTTTTCTATGTGAATGGGACAGCAGAGCTCGTGAACAGCATTATGATGTAAAGAAGTGGCCAGAAAGGAATAGTTTTGTTGTAGGGGACAAAAATATCAAATACAATAAGTTGGTTGATCCTGATAATATAATACTGCCTCCTCTTCATATAAAATTAGGCTTGATTAAACAGCTAGTGAAAGTTTAAAGAAAAGAGATAGTGCAGCCTTTCAATATCTCTTCGTGAAGTTCCCAAAGTTATCCGAAGCAAAAATCAATGAGGGAATTTTTGATGGACCACAAATAAGAGAACTCATAAAAGATCTCGAATTCCCAAATCGAATGTTAGAGGATGAACGACAAGCTTGGCAGAGCTTTGTTGATGTTTGTACGAAATTTTTAGGCAACAACAGAGATCCAAATTATGAAGAAATAGTTAGCGACTTGGTCGTAAACTACAAAGCTGTTCAATGTCTCATGAGTCTGAAGCTCCACTTTTTAGATTCTCATTTGGACAAATTTCCAGAAAATCTAGGAGATTATAGTGAAGAGCAAGGTGAAAGATTTCATCAAGATATTAAAGAGATGGAAAGGCGTTATCAAGGATTTTGGGATGTCAGTATGATGTCAGATTACTGCTGGAACCTTAAAAGGGATACTTCAGTTAAGCACAAGAGAAAAGCGCTGAACATTCCATGAAAGATGCAGACCTAGCAAGAAAGCGCGTTTACATTGAAGAGTCATGGCTTAACAGAGTGAGAGGCATAAACCTCACTGTTAAGAACTACCCCCATGAGATTACAATAAAAAATGATTGTTTCACCACGACATCGAAATACTTGATCTAAATATAAATTTCAGAGGTTTCATGATTTTCATGACCTCTAACTGACTTTGGAAAGTTAGAAGATCTTAAATTTCGATTGAATTTCGATTCGATTTCGAGAGTGTCAAGGTCGAGGCTTGTAGAATTGCAGGTTACCGTGTTTGGGGTTTTTATTTATACGGTGGTAAAAAACAGGCGAATCCTCATTGCACCTAACGGCGAGCCAGTCAGCGGGCTGCCGAGGCTACCCTCTCAGGTAGTTCGCTCATCCGCTAGGACTTGGGACTTGCCGCCACGTCAGGTATGGCTGTCATAAATAACAGCAATGCCATCGAAGGCGACACCTACCCAGTAAACCTGCTCCTCCCGACCCCAGCAACGAATTACCAGGGCAGAGCGAAGATAATATCCACCTTCTGTCCGCCCTCCAACGTACAACAGCGTTAACATTACTTCACCGTTGGGGGGGGGGCTGTGCCGTATAATGTCATTTACGTCCGTCTGTACGTCATCCTATCTGGAATCCTGTTCTCTACTTTACTATTCGTAGAATACAGGTAGCATTTGAAGTACCCATAGCCCGTAAGCATCTGCGTAAGATAGAAGTTCATTTCTCCGAAGCTCCTCTCCATCCATGCCCCAATATCGCAAATTGATCTTCTCGTTCATGCGCCTTTACCATCTCTCGCCCAGCGTTCTCGCCATGCCTCTGTTGCCCTATCTCTCTCCCCCTTGGCTACTTCTGCTCTATTCTCATTTAAGCTTCTGTCATAGATCCTCTTGCGCTCCCTAGCAAGAAGATCTACGGGGATTATGACAGCGACAACCAGAATGGCCTCCCTCGAGACCGTCTGGTATGCGCTAGCTATCCTCAAGGCCCCTCGCCTCTGTACGCTCAAAAGCCTTTCGCGATATAGATCGAAGTTCATCGCGTCGGAGGTTGAGGAAATTAGGATGTGACGGTCGTGGATTGTAGAGTTGCAGGTTACCGGTCTCTGGAGTTGAGGAAGTTAGGATGTGAAGGTCGGGAGTTGTAGAGTCGCAGGTTACCGGGCTCGGGGGTTGAGAAAATTAAAATGTGGAGATCGGGGTTCGAGAGTCGAGGGTTACAGTCATGCACAGTTGCAGGGCTCGAGGGTTAAATCAATCAGGGTTCAAAGACTAGGGTTCTATTTGTTTTTTTTTGCAAAATGAACGAATTAGCCTTGAAATGACCTTGACCCGAACTCGATGGGGTCAAATCTACTCCAGGTTTGCATTCAGGATACAAAGATACATGATAGTATACTATAGAAGCCCATAGGATGTGTCAAAAACAAGTTCATATGAATCAAAAGCAAATTTGGTCTATCTGTCATTTGTTTGGGCTCCAGGTGTCCTTCAAAAGTCATGTTGGAAAAAACCAAGAATATATATTTGAACGTAAAATTTCCCGCTCTTTCCGAATCCGTAGTCAAATTTTAAATTTCGTTGTATTAAATACATTTGACCTTCAAATGACCTTGAACCTGACGTGATGGAGATAAACGGACCTCGGATTCGTGATCAGCGCATCGAAATACATAAAAGTTATATGGTCTGATCAAATAGGCATCAACTTTTTTTATTTTGTAAACCTGTGTTATTATTTCCATTCGGCATGTCAAAAGAAAAATATTATAGAATTATGTAAATATATGTATAGGCACATAAAACCACATAAAACCTCACAAAACCATATAAACCCACATAAAACCATATAAAACTACATAAAACCATAGAATACGCTGTCCGCTAATTCTCTGCCAATTCTCTGCCAAGTTTCGAAACGATTCATTGACTTTTACTCCTGTTATCGTCTATGAAAGGAAACGCACTTATTTTTAGGCACGACCGCTTCTCGGGAGAGCCTTATATTTTCGTCAATGCGAAAATTGTAACACTTCAAAAACTGAAAGTTTACGATATAAAAATTATTTTCCACCCACAATGAGTTCATTTTAAGCGTTTTTGGAGATGTATGTATGTCGGTACGTATGTATGTAATCAAGTAACCCGATTATCTCAGCGAAATTTCGATGGATCCAAACGGGCTTTGGGAAAAATACTCGTCTAATTATACGTAACTGACAGTTCCCTATCGAAGATGATCGATGGAAAATTTTAGAAATGGGAGCACAAAGAAATATTTCAAAAAATCGATTTTTAACCTTAATGTCTAGAAAAATTATTTTTAAACTAATATCTATAGGCCTATCTGCTAAAACTAATTAAAAGACACCTTTTTTCTGTTGGGAATCTTTTGCTCCGAGCAATATTTACCAACACAAATGCGAAAAAACGTCAAAAAAGGTAAAAAATGGACGACTTTCGACTATAACTCAGCAGGATTTGATTTTACACATAAATATTAAATACAAAAATTGTAGATAATATTGAAAAAAAACTTTTTTCCATTTAATATTATCATGTAAAATTGATTTCTGATGAGTTAAACTCATAAAAACGATTTTTAACGCCTGAATGTACCTAAAATGGTAGATTTTCGTTTATAACTTAGCAGAATTTAATTTTATACAAAAATGTTAAATATAAAAGTTGTAGATAATAATTAAACAAAACTTTTTTCCATTTAACATTTGCATCAAAAATCAATACCTGACGAGTTAGACCTATAAAAACGATTTTAAACGCCTAAATATACATAAAATGGACAATTTTCAGCTATAACGTCACAGGATTTAACTTTACACAAATATGTTAAATGTAAAAGTTATAGATTATATTAAAATAAAACTTTTTCCCATTTAACATTTTCCCGTAAAATCAATACCTGGCGAGTTAGACCTATAAAAACGATTTTAAAGGCTTAAATATACATAAAATGGATGAATGTCGGCTATAACGTCACAGGATTTAATTTTATTCAAATATGTTAAATATAAAAATTGTAGATTATAATAAAACAAAAATTTTTCCCATTTAACATTTTCATGTAAAATCAATTCTCGGTATCTAAACTTATAAACACGATTTTTAATGCATCGATGCACCTTATATAGTCAATTCTCGCTTATTATTGGACAGAATTCGATTTGATACAGAAATATTAAATAGAATAGCTATCAATAAAATCGGAAAAATCGATATCCAAAGATAATATAATTACAAAAATATAATAATGAGATACAAAAGGGCATGGTGTGGTCTGTGCACATAAGAATTATGCACATATTTATTGTGCACACTTTAGCATTGGAGTATACACATAGATATAGATATACACCAATGCTAAAGTGTGCACAATAAATATGTGCATAATTCTTATGTGCACAAATCACACCATGCCTACAAAAGTACATTTGATTACAATATTCAACCTGATAAACACATTGGTAAAAAATAATGAAAGAAACGAAATATCTATTTCTCATTTTTCTACAAAAAGAAAAAAAAAACATATATTATGCAAACTAAAACATTGTTGACATTATATTATGCTCTTTATAATAGTCTTAAAAATTATGGAATAATATCTTGTGGTTCTTTATATATGAATAGTCGAAGATAATTAAATAATTTACAAAATAAAATTTTTAAAATTAAATTTAAAAATACTTTTGTGTTTGAGAGATGCCCTTTAAATATCCAAGAATTATTTTGTTTTGAGTCCGTTTTCTATCATTCTGAGAAACTAAATATGAGAGACAAACAATTAATACACAAGAAATAGAACTGTACAGATACCAATAAAAAAAAACTCAAACAATAACTAACAAAAACTGTTACATGGAAGCTGTCAGAACTTATAATTCCTTGTCAAATGATCTAGAGAAATTAGAATGTAGTAGAATTAATATTAGAAAAATATATAAAAATTGGGTTGGTAAAAATATATAATTATGTTATCTTACTGTTTCGATAACAAATTTAAGAAATTTGATACAAGATTGCACAGCTCAACCTGTTTACTATGTTCACAGGACCTAAGCGATTGAACTAAAAGAATCAAAATTGTCTAATATTATATAAGTACGTGTTAAAGTAATATCATATTTACAAAAAAAAACTTTTGTGTAATGTATGTGCTATAAATTTTGTAGTATGGCAAATTTCAATGTATAAAGAATGCAATATTTTAACTGACTCGGTCAGTCTTAGTGTGCTAGAAAATTATTAAATAGGTAAGTCTCACTGGGTAGATGTCTGCGAAATACATAATGATGTATTTTAATACAACAGATACCCTGAAGTGAGTTCTTACACCTTAACTAAACTTAGAAATTAACCAGTCGAGCTAATATTACCAGCGATAACTACCTACCCATATCGCATTTAACCACACACGCAGCACTTTTATGATATCCCCAGTTCCTAAATACCTATCTCACACTATAAAATACAAACACTTGCAGATCACTTAGAGCTGCAGAAGCAGCAAAATAGGGTTGGACGGTCTAGGCTGGCACTACTCCATTGATGCCAGGGTGCTGAGAATCATCTAGCAGCAATCCACAACTTCAGTAACCATACCACTTCGGAGGAAAGTACTGACAGAGACCGTCAATTGTATCTCAATGTCAAGGACTGCCTCAGCCTAGGGATCAGCAAAGAACATGAACAGCAGATCAGCCCCTATTCTGGGGGCAAGCGAGGAGAGTTGAGCATCTAAAAACCACATATAACTAATAAATAGATGACACAAAAAAAAACATTACCATACAAAACAAAAGTCTGCAGCAATTGTTGTTGTTCACACGCTATACCAGCTACCTGTAACAACTAGAGGGGAAGGACTGGTGGACACCTTCAACCGTTGTTTCACTGCTGGAACAGCTCCAGCCTGAGAGTCGCTGAACACACAAGCAGCAGATTAATTGTACACATAGCCACTAGTATGATAGTCAAATAAGGAAAGTTGAGCACCTAAAAACCACATATAATTAATAAATAAATGACCCCGGCAACATTTCTTTCACACCTAAAAAACGGCCTGTAGCAATGCTCGTCATTTACACTCCTCTCGCTGCCACATATATACCTGCAAAAACAGAAAGTACTATCAGCTCACCCATCATAGAGGTTAGGAACGAAAAGGGCTTACTAAATCTGCTCTCGCCATTGACACGCTGCCTTCTTGTCTATGCGACGAATTATCATCAACCGGCGAAAACGATGAAAGGGACGAAATTCACTAGAGCGGCATATGACAGCAGCCGCTGTCATCGCTGGGGACGCCGGGAGCCAGACGTTGCGATTGTTGACATCACACACCATGGACAAATGCGACACACAGCACGCCTCACTAAGTACTCACTAGGGCTATTCGCCTTAAGAGCATATAGCAGAAAGCGCGCGCGATCCATATATAATATATAGATATGTATCTTATACACAGGGAGCGTTCGCGGTCACGCGGATCGCATGCGTTTTTCCGCTATACTTATGTGCGTGAACGCAGCCTACCCGAGATAGCCGTTACGGCTGCTGCAAATGCATTAGTACTCATGCTCGCAGCGCAATGCCAGATTGCCGTTGCCTAATGCATCAATGTGCATGGCTTTTTTCTTCTGTTTTTTTTTTCTCCTTTCTGCGGTATTAATGTATGTGTGCATGTGTCGCGAGTATTTTCTCGTAATTGAGATTGTATAGGTATATGGTATATGTAGTTAGGAACACCCATGAGCAGCTATAGTCTTCACCTTTCGGTAAAAATGTATGAAATTTAACTCTATGTTTTTTTTTATTAATCTACAGTAATGAAACAATAGTTTTCCTCAAATAATTTAACAGAATTTTACTATATACAAAAATTTCGAATACAAAAGTTGTGGATAACATTGAAACAAAACTTTTCTTCTATTTAACGTTTTCATAAATAAAAATAAAAACGATTATTATAATTTCGATAAAAATTATGAAAACCGTGTTTTTAATATTACGATATGCACTTTGATCATATCAATTAATACTTAATAAATTTATATGCATCATAGGCTAATTAAAAAGTTATTTACATATATCTATATATGTAGAATTAAAATGCAAACCTTTTACAAAAAAAAAGAAACAAATGTGTAAAAGTAAATGGATAATTTTTATTTAAATTTTATTGCAGATATATTTATGTTTATTTTAATGATAAAAACGATAAAAATAAAGTATTACAATTTTTGCAATAATAAAATTATAGGGTTCTTCTGAGCATTGCGGTCGTGCCTATTATGTAAAAACGAAGTTTTTATATAGGGAGAGGGGGGCGACGAGCGAAGCAAGGAGCAGGTGTGTGGGGGCGGGGGGGTTGGCGTGTCGAAGACACGCAGGGGGGCTCGGCCCCCCTAGTTAAACAAATTTTTTTCTCGGAAACAAATCAACATAACCTCTTGAAATTTTAATACAATGTTGTACTCGATAAGTGTAATACGTGGTAAAAATTTTGAGTGAATAAATGAAAAATTTTTTGAGATATTAATTAAAGAATTATAAACCATATTTTCATTAATAACACACACACACACACACACACACACACACACACACACACACACACACACACACACACACACACACACACACACACACACACACACACACACACACACACACACACACACACACACACACACATACACACGCACACGCACACACACACACACACACGCGCACGCACACCGAAAATTTTTTTTTATTCAAAACAACGGATTTTAGCGCCACAAGTCTTAAAACATGTTTTTGAACATTTTTGTTTCAAAAATTTTTTCGCCGTTACAAAGCTTCCTCTTTGAGGAAGCAAAAGCATGTAAATGTATATTTTTATGTATCGTAAATATATTTATATATACGAGGGACACATGCATGATCGTGTATTTCACGTCAACTCAATAGGCAAATCGAATTTTCGAGACAACGCGCTAAAACTGCAACGGTTTCATGTTGATAATCATTATGGGTCGATTCGAGGGAAACGGTGTTCGAAAGAGCGGTGTAAAAGGAATCCAAAGCTTTTTGCAGAAATTTTTTTCATGCACATTTCGCGTGAAGGCGAGGTTTAGTCAGGAAATTAGGTGTTTGGTCCCACTGTGCGGCGGCGCTTTCGCTCTCTCCCACTTGTTGCTGCTCGAGCTCGCGTTTATTCAAGATGGCGATCTCCGCGTGCCGGCAAGCCGCCATCGTGATCTTAGCGGGAATTTCTACGAAATTCCACCGTTGTTCTCTCCCTGCGATGCGAACCGCTTTCCCTTCTTCTCGTAGTCGTTCCTTTGCAGATAGGCTTCCATTCTCTTGAATGTGTCCCGTGAGTTATAGCGCTGCTCCAAAAAATCATCGTCATCCTAACTCCGTCCTCTTTTCGCAGAAGTTGCGAATCTCTTACGGATCCGGCTCGAAGGATCATTTAATGTTTAGGTTAAGGAAGGCTGGTGATAGGAAAGAATAAACGCACAGGACGTTTTAAATATTATTTAAGTTTAATAACGGAGTTGAAAACCGAGGTGGGACGAAACGACTCATCGCTGAGCGATTCGCGGAGAGAGTGCCCGCTAGCGGGGTGGTAGATGCTCACCCCCTCTCGGATGACACGACGCGAACCTGTGATTGGCTGTACGGCTTCGTTGAGACGCTTTTCGGTACCTGGCCTACGCGCGTATCGAGTCCCTTTGCATGGCGATTACATAATTTGTACAGAACGCGAACAATACCAATAAATACGAGTATGTATGTCGAAAAAACTGAATATTGGAGAAAAACGAAATTGCAGTAAAAAATCGATAAAAAGTATAAGCAGTATTTTATCATTATCTATGGAAAAAAAATAGATATCACTCTCGGGCAAAATGGAGCATATTTTATAGATATTTTCCTATAAGATATTTTCCTATAAAAAAAAGCAAAGCAAAAAAAATTGATTTTTTTGAAGAAAAAAGATGTCTAGCCCCCTTAAAGTCTTTCCTATTCTTCCCTTACGAGTGCCGTCATTCCCTAAAATATAATATAATTTTATTATAAAAATTGATAATTCTTTGAAACAAATTGGGACATATTATACGAGCGTTTGTCTAGTAAAATATGTAGAAAAATCTATTTTTCGTCATTTTAGAAGTACTTGAACGCCTTAAAAAGAATTAGCACCATGCAAAAATATTTCTTGAGAATCAAATGATGAACCTAAGGGATTGGACCAACATTTTTCAAAATATAAGCATAATAAGACACCCTAATCTGCACATATCTACATATAAAACAATTAATGTACAGTTTCATGTAAAATTTATAGGGAAACTTTGGCATCACGTACATCACATCTTCAAGATGGATTGAATCGATTATTTTGTTTAGTTCCTTACGAAGTCATTACTCCTCAAATTTGGGATTATGTTATGCCTTACTGGATGGAAGCAATAGTTAATGATGTGCCATATGACGACTTAAAGGCGTTTAAAATAACGTTATGGTACTATTTCACTTCTTAACAAATTTTATTACTGTGGAAACCTTATAAGAAATTTATTATACTAAAATATGTTTATTTGCAGCAAAATATTAGATCCTGATATGAGCCCTCTTGGCTTCGATACAAAAAAAATGTATAATTTTGTTGCTAAACGGTTTATAGATATAAATATTAAAGTTCAAGAGCAGGCTCTGAACTGGTTGCAGACTCTTACGATGTTAGAAATAACCATTCCGTTGTCAAATCTTTTCTCTATGTTTAGTGATGGTATTTCAGTCATACTTGATCACGATAACAATCTAAATATAAAATACAGCTCAAATCAAGACTCTGTGAGTACAGAAGATCGAATATGTAAGTTTATATTTCTAATTACAGAATTTGAAAAATATTAAAAATTTATTACAAAAAATGATACTACATTCTTATTAGCATCTAAATAATGCATAAATAGTACATTATGCAACAAGAGGAGAAAATAAGCTATTTCCAGTAAGGTTGAGGTGTTCTGCACGAGTCTGGTAGGAACCAGTGGAAGTCAAAATAATTTGTTAGATAACGATACTCAATGTATACACAATTAGGGTAGAAATGGCCATTTCTCACCTGTTTTAATGTAGAAATGAATATTCCTCAAGAGTTTTTCATTTCTCACCTGTTTTAGGGTTTTAGGGTATAAATGGATATTTCTTAACGTTCATAAAATACGCTTGAAATGCGAAATTTTCTGTACTACTTTTACACGTGAAAAAGGCTCTATTTCATACCTGAGTCGAGAAAAATTTATTTTTACTCCATAAAATATTGGCCGGTAATAGATAAGCTTAAGAAATTTCTAATGTATTATGATTGTATATCAATAAGGAGTTCTGTATTAATAAAGTAGTAAGGGGACTGACATAGCGAGACGGTCTCAAGTGGCACATCCGCTGTGCCATGTGTCGGAGTCATGTGGCACCCCGCAGAACTGTGTGTATGGGGCCCTAAGTGTGACAAGGTCATTAACCCCCAAGTGTATACAGTAGCAAGTGTGAACACAAGCTAATTGGGGTAAACAATGTGGTGAATTATTACCTATAAACAATGACATGCTTAACGCGTCCGCCATGATGACATGCCACTATACCTGCCACTATACCTGCCCCAAGTGTGCCGCTGTATATGAGGAAATCTACGGATCCTTTAACTGTTTTGATACTTTTTTCTTAAAGTAATTTATTGCTGCTAATAGTTGAGCGTGCGAAGCACATAAACGAGACAAGGTGTAAAATCTTCAATTTTTACGTAGAAAACCAGTCCGGTAATCCATATTAGTGTGCCACGCATGCTCAAGTCTGGGGATGTAAAAAACTGTCGAAAAAAGTCCACTTTTTTCACTTTTCCCAAAAGTGGACTTTTTTCGACAGTTTTTTACATCCCCAGACTTGAGCATGCGTGGCACACTAATATGGATTACCGGACTGGTTTTCTACGTAAAAATTGAAGATTTTGCACCTTGTCTCGTTTATGTGCTTCGCACGCTCAACTAATAGCAGCAATAAATTACTTTAAGAAAAAAGTATCAAAACAGTTAAAGGTTCTGTGGATTTCCTCATATGCTCCGACTCGGGGTGGTGGGGGGAGAGGCCTTTGGCTGTACGCGCTACGCCATAAAGTACCGTAGGATGCTGGAGCGAAGCCTCTCGCTGTATAGACCGTGTATATGTGCGTGTGTGCGTGCGTGCGTGCGTGCGTGTGCGTGTGCGTGTGCGTGTGCATGTGCGTGTGCGTGTGTGTGTGTGGAGCGTGCGGCCCCCCGCACTATATACACGCGTGTGTATTATCAATGAGAAGTTGGTGGTGGGAATAGGGAATTAGCGTAAAGGACAGGTCTGCAAATAATAAATGTGGTCCTTAGAAGGACCATTTATTATTAAGTGTTTTCAAAAGATTAGTTATATTTTGAATAACCTCCTTTTTTGGGAAGGAGCAGGAATTGGTGGAAAAGGAATGGTGTGGTGGAGAATTCTGTTTGCTTGTCCAAGAGTCTCCCTTGTCTGCCTCGCTGAGAAGAGGCTCTGTGTCCTCTGGTTTGGCCTGGTGTTTGCTGAACAGGGGCTTCATGGTGTTGCCTTGTCAGTGGTCTTTCGACGAATGACCTATGTATAATGCTACATATATAAATATATGCGTACTGGCGCAATAAGAAGTTGGGGCTGTGAATTGCAGTAGGTATAAAGGAGGGGCTCCTAAATAAAAAAGTGTGATAAGGTAAAATACATTTTATTATATAAAATAAAAAATTATTTTTGTACATTTTTAAACTTCTAACGAACTAACAGCATTTTTTTCTCGAATTGTTAAATAATCGGTATATACTTCCAAAAACATTGTTTCGAGAGAACTCTCGCTAAAATTTGCAAACATTAATTGACTTAGCGCGAGTTCTTTCATTTCATCTTCGAGTTCATTAAAGACAACGCCGATGAATGTTCGGTCTAGTAAATGAACGTCGTTTTTTCTAATTGTTTCCGTTTTAATAACATCGATCATTATACCGAAAAACCTGTTCACAAAACTCGACATGTCCTCTAACTTTTTTAATTTATAGTCTATACACTGTTGTAAGTTTTGCAACCCGCTGAAAGTTGTATACTGTATCATGGGTGGCTTCTCAGTCTTCTTTTTTGAAGGAGGTTCCTCCCTAGTAGTGGTGGTTGGTGCCTCCTGATTGGCGTTATCGTCTTCAAACTCGTACTGTTGAGCGTCGTGTTCATCCCGTAGGGTGAAAGATGGTGGTGTTACTTGGGGCCTATCGGTGATTGAGCCGGTTCTATGGCCGTAGACTGTGATCAATTCGACGTCGTGTTGCGACAAATATATTTTTGCATATTTACCTTGCTTAACAAAATCGCCTGACGCCCATAGATACTCTCCGAAGGTCTTGAAATGATTTAATTGTTCCCAACTGTCGATATCGAGAGTTATATATTTATCTGGTGCTATATACCCACCGAACCTGATGACGGGTCGGAAATAGCCAACTGCATAATCCAAGCCGTCGTAAACGAACATGGAGTACGAATTGTTGAGAGCGTAAGTTGAATTTTACAGTAAATTCGGCATTAGCTTTCTTGGAGACATTTTTAAAAAATACTCACTTAAGGGGGTGTGGTACTCATGCACTCTGTTTTACCGGCAGAACTCGGTAAACTCTATATTATTAAAATTAATATATCGAATTACGTCTTATAAAGAGATAGTTGCCCTCTGCAATGTAATAATCTACCAGCTTGCGCAGTTTTGAGCCCAAATATCAACGGCACCCTAAAAAATTTTACGAATGAAATTTCGATTATTTTTGTTCGCAAAATTTTTTAGGATGCCGTTGATATTTAAGCTCAAAACTGCGTAGGCTGGTAGATTATTACATTGCGCAGGACAACTATCTCTTTATAAGACGTAATTCGATATATTTATTTTAATAATATAGAATTTATCGTGTTCTGCCGGTAAAACAGAGTACATGAGTACCACACCCTCTTAACGTGTTAAAAATGTCACGACTTCGACGAGGTAGAGCGACTGACTGAGGGTGGCGCGGCTCGCTCCATACTTATTCTCTCTCCAGCACGAATCCCCTCCTTTCTACCATAAGCTACGTTTGGCTGGTCGATAGTTACGCAAGATCCGAGCGTCCAATTATGAGCGTTTATGCGTATGTATCGGAGAGTGGGAAGAAGCATTAGGAAACTCGCGGAACCCTTGAGAAACAGAATTATAAATTTTCCCGTTAAGGGTTTCCGAGCCTCAAAGAAGAAAACGTCTCGTGTATTTTTCACCGCTTGAGAAAAGAAAACGGCTAAAGTATTTTTCACCACTTGAAAAACCGCTGCTAACTGCTTTAGCAGAATGCTTTCTCAAAGAGAATTGATAAATTACATCAAACAATTTTTTTAAATGTATATTTTAATATAAAATTTCATTCTTCTGCATATAACTAACTTAGTGATTTTTAATGATTTTGTATCTGAAGCTTTATGTAACTCATCCCGCGTTGACGCAATTTATAGAGATTTCTCAAAGGTTGTTGATAAGGAGAGTCATCATCATCTGTTATCCAAACTTTGGAATGTTGGTATGCGAAGAAATATTTTTAATGTTATTGTGTCATATTTATCGGGTAGGTCACAAGCTGTAAAAACTGGAAATAGTGTATCGAGTTCCATTCCTATTACATCCGGTGTCTCGTTAATCACACTTAGGTCCTTTATTGTTTTGCATATTTATAAATGATTTAGTCAGTAGAATTGAGAATGTTAATATTTTGTTGCATGCTGACGATGTCAAACTTTTTTGTACGATTAATTCACCAAATGATATTATAAAACTCCAATGCGACATTGATGCGCTGTATGTCTGGTCTATCGAAAACGAGCTTGATCTTAATATAAAAAAATGTCACACTATCTCTTTTTACAAATGTCAAAACTCATTACTACCTGATTATTTCATAAATAATGTAAAACTGGATAGAGTGAATGTTATTAAGGATCTTGGAATTTATTTAGATACGACACTATCGTTCTCTTACCATATCGATATGATTGTCTCGAAGTTGCTAAGCCTCGTTGGTTTTATTAAGCGTACAACATTTAATTTTAAAGATACGCAGGCGATTATTCATATTTACAATATGTTAGTTTTACCTAATTTTATATACTATTCACCCATCTGGTCACCACATGTTCCAGTTTTAGCAGATAAATTAGAATCAATTCAGCATAAATTTCTCCGTTACATCTCTTACAAAATTAATAAGCCTATGCATAGATTCAATCATGATTACACTGAAATAGCCTTATCCGTCAACATTCAAACTATCAAAAATTGTTATTTCGGTCAATTCTGACCAGATCCGTTGGGAGCAGGAAAGAAAATAGACTACGATGCTAAGTAGTTGCAATGTTTCGTCGACGGGTTTGTCGACCTCTTCAGGCTTTATTAAAAAAATATATAATAATATAATTAACAGAACGAGCTCACGCTAGTCTTAACTTACGATGGTTGAAAAAATTTTAAAAAATGCGAAACGAATTACCTAAGTTATCGCACAGCGATCCGTCGAGTAATGTGAAAGTACATAGCAACATGACTTATATATATATATATATATATATATATATATATATATATATATATATATATATTGGCTTCCTACCAAAACGTAAACAATAACAAATTTTGAATTAGATCGAGAATATACTTTACTTTTTATGTAACAGCTTAAAGATAGATTTGTATTCTCTACTGAGATTCTGTGTATCTTCTTTTTTGTTTATTGTATTTGGTGTACTGTTAATAAATAACATTTCAGAAATAAGTCTTTTATTATAGTTATTTTCAATATCTCTAATTGTTACTGCTTCAAAATCAAATTCATGATTATATTCATTTTTATGTATATTGACAACCAACTCATCATTATTATTCTTACGATGTTCGGCAATTCGTTTATTTAGGGCACGTTTTGTCTCACCTATGTACCATGCATTGCAATCTTTACAAGGGAACTCATAAACCACATTCGTTTACTCGAGTTTGTTGGTTTTATCTTTGCCAAGAACAACTAGTTTTGAGAATTTATTAACTATATTTGGGATCGTTACAATATTGTGTTTCCGTAAAAATTTTGAACAATTGTTGTAAAATTTTGAATAAAATGGAAGTGATACTTTAATGTTGTGTCGGTTAGTATTTACAGGACTGTTTCTTTTATTTTGAAAACGAATTTTAAATAGTCTAGATCTTATATGTTTGTCAATAAACTCTGGTGGATATGAGTTCTCTTTAAGTATATTTTTAACCCGCAATATATTTCTATTATGAAAACGTTTATCTGATAAAAGGATAGCTCTATCAATCAAGTTAAGAACTATATTCTTTTTTAATGATATCGGGTGGTTGCTGTAGTAGTTTAAAGTTCTATTAGATGACATCGATTTTGAATACCAGTCAGTGATAATATTACCATCCTGTTTAATGAGAGACACGTCCAAAAAGTTAATATTGTTATTAATTTCAATTTCATAAGTAAACTTAAGGTTGGGATCAAAATTGTTAAAACATTGATTCAATACATGAATATCGTCTTTTTTGATACAACAAATCGAATCATCAACATATCGAAAATAGAACAATGGTATTATGTTGAATTCTGTTTTTAGTTTCTTCCAACAAGCAATTTCTAAATCTTCCATGACTAGATCAGCAAAAAACGGAGAGATTGGAGAACCCATAGGTGTCCCAAAAATTTGTTGGTAATATTTGTTATTAAAAGTAAAAAATACATTTTCAAATAAAAATTTAGTACATGAAATAATATCACCGAACGGTATTTTACAATTGTTGAGAATATACTGCGCTCGTTTTTCCAAACTCTGGATAACAAGGTCTACAGAGATATTTGTAAAAAGTGAAACCACATCTAAAGATATCAGTATGTAGTTATCTGGAATAACGTATATAATAATAATAGTAACGATCCCAAATATAGTTAATAAATTCTCAAAACTAGTTGTTCTTGGCAAAGATAAAACCAACAAACTCGAGCAAACGAATGTGCTTTATGAGTTCCCTTGTAAAGATTGCAATGCACGGTACATAGGCGAGACAAAACGTGCCCTAAATAAACGAATTGCCGAACATCGTAAGAATAATAATGATGAGTTGGTTGTCAATATACATAAAAATGAATATAATCATGAATTTGATTTTGAAGCAGTAACAATTAGAGATATTGAAAATAACTATAATAAAAGACTTATTTCTGAAATGTTATTTATTAACAGTACACCAAATACAATAAACAAAAAAGAAGATACACAGAATCTCAGTAGAGAATACAAATCTATCTTTAAGCTGTTACATAAAAAGTAAAGTATATTCTCGATCTAATTCAAAATTTGTTATTGTTTACGTTTTGGTAGGAAGCCAATATATATATATATATATATATATATATATATATATATATATATATATATATATATATATATATATATATATATAAGTCATGTTGCTATGTACTTTCACATTACTCGACGGATCGCTGTGCGATAACTTAGGTAATTCGTTTCGCATTTTTTAAAATTTTTTCAACCATCGTAAGTTAAGACTAGCGTGAGCTCATTCTGTTAATTATATTATTATATATTTTTTTAATAAAGCCTGAAGAGTTCGACAAACCCGTCGACGAAACGTTGCAACTACTTAGCATCGTAGTCTATTTTCTTTCCTGCTCCCAACGGATCTGGTCAGAATTGACCAAAATAACAATTTTTACATTTGACAATGGGGAGTAAAATTGTGAATACAATTACAAACTCAAGTTATTCAAACTATCAGTTCATTGCATTATAATCATGATTGTGTTTTTACATTTAAAGTTTTAAATGACTTAATAAATTGTGTTTCAATTGGTGATTTGTTTACCAAACGTGAACTCGCGTACAACTTACGTCATTTCAGACCATTATGTGAACAAACCTGTAGCTCGAATACCGCTTTTTACTCTACAAGCGATATTCAAACGCGCTTCGCGCGTACTTTTCTGTTTTTGAGGTTATGTATGCTATCTTCATTACGTTTTACTTTTAACTTATTTAAGTATTTTTTATAAGTCAGAACTTAATCATTTTTATACTACTCTAAATGTAAAAATTCCAGTAAAAAATTCAAATATTAAATTTCAAACAGTAAATTTCTCGCGCCTTCTTCTTATCGACCAATCAAAATCAAGCCTTTAGATGCTTCAATATGGCCGCTCATCACTTTTTCAAGAAGGGACCATTAATTGTTTAAAACGCTCATGGAACACCCTCCCTTCTCAGATTACAGCGATTTTTTATATTTCGCTCTTTAAGATTGCCGTCCGATCTCTCCCTATTAAATATTAAAATATTATATATTTATTACTTTATGATAAGCAAGTTTGTAATACAACCTCCTGTATTTATCTTTTATCTTTTGTACAAAGGGTTTTAGCCCGTCTAATAAATACATAAATAAATAAATAAATATCTGATTTTCTATAAATACAATTATTCAAAATAATCAAGAAAATTATATTTAAAATAGTTATGTAGTAATTATTAAATTGCAAATCAAAAAGTTTAAGGTATTTGTTGGAGTAAAGACGAGAAAAGCCCCTCTAGTCAGGAGAGACTTCCCCCTCTACTCAGGACTCTCTCTCTCTCTCTCTCTCTGCATGCGAGCGCCGGTGCGCGCAGTCAGTCAAAGAGTATCCCTTGTAAGGAGCAGAGCTCCCTTGTATAATATAAGAGATATAGTGAGAAAGAATAAATATAGAGAATGTTGTCTTTTGTATTAAATAGAGTGTCCTCTTATTTGAAACCCTTCCTCCAACTCGCATAGCATTAACAGGTTATGGGCCCAGGGCACGTTTGCCACTGAGCTGGAGGAAGTAGAAGTTTAAAACTGAAAATTGCGAACGCGCGAGTTATATGAGTCACCACATAGGTACTTAGATGCATCGGCCAGCCAGTCTCCTTATCGCTCCGAATAGAATCTGCATGGACAAAGAGAAGCCAGAAGACAATGAAGATGCAATATATACTTTTCATATATACTTTATACATGTACTCTTTTTATACTCTCTTACTGCACTTCGCATCGACGATCGCTCGTCTCTGTCGGGCATCCAACCTGTAACGACGTCCTAATAAATCATTATTCTAATCAACACCCTTTGTTCGATTACTTACTTACTTTGGCGAGTGTTACTTGTGTGTGTGTTACCTTTCATTGGTGATCCACCGGGGCTTGCCACATAACTGGCGCTGCGGAGAAAGGATCGTGAAGCTGCAAAACTCAGATTCTCCCTCAACCTGGTGACGGAAATCTTCAGCGAGGAAGCAGTTGACGTTTCAACGTCCATCATCACGGAACCTATACTACGTCAAGATTCGAGTCCACCTGCAAGCAAAGATTCACTCGGAATCATTAAAGACAAACTAGTAAGTCTTTGAATTCCCTATATCCTACCCAACCCTATCCTTATAAGTGCAATTGATTTTAAGTAAAGCTTAATCAAAGATAAAACAAAATGGCAAATAACGAAGAAAGTCAACAAAATGTCTCGTTAGAACAATTTAAATTACGACTAATAATATGGCGCGACGCGATCCCCATATATGAAGGAGGTACAAGACTCCTATCGCACTTTATACAAACGTGCGACAAATTCGTAGAAAATGTGGCGACTGCAGATAATGCAATAAACGAGGCATTATTCGCATTAATCAAATCGAAGATTCGCGGTGAAGCACTAGACTTAATAGTGGCAAATAACCCGGCCACATATGCCGCATGTAAAACGCTCTTAGTTAATAGATTCAGTGATCCAAGTTCGGAGGAGTTACTATTTAACAGACTAAGTGTATGTTATCAATTGACAAATCAGTCTTACAAAAAATACGCGGACGAAATTAAAAGCAGGCTAAATAAATTGAAGGAACACATACAATTAAATAATCGAGACGCTAATGTTATAAGTATTAAAAATAAATTTTATGAAAACGTAGCCAAAAGTACTTTTATAAATGGTATTAAGGAGCCTTACCATTCTTACTTGCTACATTTTGATTTAGACGACGTTGAGGCATGTATAATAAAATGCCGTAAATACGACAACCATGAACAACAAAGTGCTTTCCTCAATTTCGCACGACAACGTGATAACAAACCTAAGCCCAACGTATTCGATACAGTCAATGCTAAAAGTACAAACCCATTAACGACTAATAGTAATCCAAAAATTATTCACCCTTCAAATAATTTACCAAGTACTTCAAGAAATCTAAATCCATTTTATTTGCAACCGACACCCGCATTTGCACAAACACAACCTGGATTTATCCCCACAAATTATCGTAATAACAATTTTGGTCAAAATAATAATAATCTGCCAAGACAACAAAATTACCAACCAACACCAATGTCAGTTAGTACAAGAAATACTAACAAACAAGGCGTTAATCCAACAAATAGATCAAATAATTCACCAGCACAAAATAACTTGAAACCAAGAACGAACTTCTTCAAGAGCACAGGACCAGCAAACTTTGTCGCTGAAGAGTTGCATCATCAACAAGAACAAGGAGAAGAGGAAGCAATCAATGATCAAAATGACTCACCTGTACCAGACCATGAAGAATTTAATCAAGAAAACGACGAGAGTGATAACTGCCAAAATTTTCAACAAGCTCCCGATACGACAGAACCGACGTGATAAATTTAAATTCGATTAGCAATTCATCCGAATTATCACACATAATAACGACAAATCCACCTCTTAAAATTCTCATCGATTCTGGAGCCTCATCATCCATTATCAATCCAGAAATTGCATATAAACTATTTTCAAAATTTATATTTCCTTACGAATTGGAAACTAAATCGGTGCGCAAAACGACGAAAGGTACACATGCGCCTACCTTTCCTATATTACGTGAATACGGTGACGACACACGTATAAATTTCTTAATAGCAACATGGCACTGTACGTACAATTGTTTGATCGGACATAAGAATTTGCAGAATTTGGAAGCGAATATTAATTACAAAACTCAAATTCTTAGCACATCTAAATTTGAAATAAATTACTTTAAAAATATACCGGACGATCATAATATTGTTAAAGTGAATCATCATCAAGGAGTAGAATTACTGATAAGAACTGATCATATGAACGAAGAAGAAAGATATAAAATTACACCACTATGCCAGAAGTACAAAGACTGTTTCTACAATGAAAATAAAAAATTATCAGCGACTTCTGCGGTTTCACACAATATAAGAACAAAGGACGATCACCCTATCTATGTAAAGAGTTTTAGATACCCATACCATCTAAAAGAAGAAATTCAAACTCAAATCAGAAACCTGTTAGACGAAGAAATTATTCAACCAAGCAACTCGCCCTACTCATCTCCCGTATGGATAGTACCGAAGAAAGAAGATGCAAGTGGAAGAAAAAATGGAGAATGATAATAGATTGTCGTAAATTAAAGGACAACACCATCGAAGACAAATATCCATTACCTAGAATGGACGACATTCTAGAAAATCTGGGCAAATGTTCTTACTTTAGTACATTAGATTTGGCTCAAGGTTTCCACCAAATACCCGTCAACAAAGATTCAATTGAAAAGACAGCATTTACCGTAGAAAACGGACACTATAAATATGTCAGGATGCCTTTTGGTTTAAAAAACGCTCCGGCCACTTTTCAAGGTCTGATGGATAGAATTTTAATGAAATATCTACATAAATTCTACTTCGTTTACATGGACGATATAGTAATATTTTCGAAATCACTCCAAGAACATTTACAACATCTGATGCTAATATTCGAAGAACTAGAGCAATACAGTTTAAAAATTCAATTAGATAAGAGTGAATTTCTAAGGAAAGAAGTCCCATTTTTAGGCCATATAATAACAGCAGACGGAATCAAACCAAATCCAGATAAAATCAAAGCAATTCTAAAATATCCGATACCTAAAACCCAAAAAGAAGTTAGAATATTTTTAGGATTAACCGGCTTTTACAGAAAGTTCATAAAAAATTACGCAAAAATGGCGAAACCAATGACAAAAGCACTCAAGAAAAAAGGAAAAATAGATCCAGAAGATAAAGACTATAAAGAAGCGTTCGAGAAACTCAAAGAATTGATCACTAACGCATCAGTGCTCGTCTACCCAGACTTTACCAAACCATTCACTATCACAACCGACGCTTCAAACTTAGCAATAGGTGCAGTTTTATCCCAAGAACAACATCTTATCTCGTGTTATCCGAGGACGCTAAACTCAGCAGAACAAAGCTATCCGGCGATAGAGAAAGAATTACTGGCAATAGTAGAAGCATGCAGACAATTTAGACCATATATCTATGGTAGGAAATTTACGATTGAAACAGATCATAAGCCATTAACCTGGCTCTATTCTTTAAAAACGCCTAAGATTAGAAGAATATGATTACATAATAAAATACAAAAAGGGTTCTGAAAATTATGTCGCCGACGCACTGAGTCGAATTGAAATTAATGCTAATAAAACAATAGAAGAAGACTCACTCTCAATGGTGCCTCAAACACCTGACGATGTCCCTGTCACACCCGAAGAAATGGACGAAATATTTGACGACGACATGGCAACAGCCCACATAGCTGACGAAAATCCGGCCTTTTCACTACCTATAACAGACAAACATGTTTACGCTTTTAATTACAGCATTATCATAAAAGGAGGAAATGATTACAACTTTAAAGTAAACAAAGATAAACTTAAAGTACAATACACGGTGAAAATTAATAAATCAAACGCAGAAACACATTTACTTAAGTTTTTCAAGGAAAATATCAAACCCGATAAGCAATATGGTATCTACTTTACGACCGAAGAATTGGAAAGAATTACGTATAGAATATTGAAGGATCATTTCAATGAAAAATTAAAACTAATTAAAACAACCACGTATACACCTACGATTGATAAAAATAATTTCATAAAAGAACTCGAGACATATCATAATCAAAATCATAACGGTATTCGAGAGACCTTATTACACTTTAAGAGAAAACTCTATTCACTTAATATCGATCGACTTATTCCAAATTTTATAAATCAATGTGAGATATGCCTAGAGCATAAGTATGTGAGAAACCCATATGAAACAGAAACATACGGTCCTATTATAGCTAGAAGACCGCTCGAACATATACACATGGACGTATTACATTTCAACAAGTATAAATTTTTAACAATTATAGATATTTTTTCCAAATATGCTCAAGCCTATTATCTACCAGATGGAAATGCCACGACCATGATAAACGAATTGAGATACTTTGCCTCACACCATAACTTTCCGGATATAATTACGACAGACAACGGAAGTGAATTCAACTCAACAGTATTTAAGGTGTTTTGCCGCATACATAAAATTCAATATCATCAAACAACGATAAACAGACATACATCGAATGGACCCATAGAAAGACTGCATTCAACCCTAAAGGAAAAATTAAGTATTTTATCCAATCAAAATCCAAAAGAAACAGTGAAAATCTTATGATCACCTCTCTCTTAATATACAATCAGAGTATACACTCTACAACTAACTATACACCTTTTACACTGTTATATGGACCTTATATATATTATAACAAGGAAGTGGAAGAATAGTTGGAAGTTATCATTACCTACATTACAACATCGATGTTACTATGTTTTTCAAAACTTTTAAACATATAACAGCTAGCTATACAATATTATCTAACCAAGGCGAATTAAGAGAATCGAGTTTATTAAAGCAAGCCGAAATTCTATGTAATTAAATACACCAGAATCTACAGATAATAATTCCATCAAACATGAGAACGAAGCACAGCTATAAAATACATTTTTGGGAACCCAGATGCAAACGATTTAGAAAAGATAAACAACTACTTACATTCTCTACAAAATCAACAACAGGAAAATATATTTACTTTAAATAAGTCAATAAGCATAATAAATACGATAAGTAAACAAATAAATAACATCTCGAATATAATTAATAAAAATTTAAAAGACATGTGGAAAACTGTAAATGACCAAACTTTGCAATCAAATCTATTTGAAGCGATCATGACCCTCATAACCCAGGAACAACATTTTCTCGGATTACTTAATAAAATTAAAAGATCATTTATTTTCAATGAACAAATATTCGGCTTAGAATTGTTAACATATGACCAAATATCGGATATACGTGTACATTTATTGGCAATCTACTCTCAGAAAGAGTTAGTGTTACACTACCATAATTTGCTAGATTTTCGCTTTGCTCAGGGATCAATTGCATTCACACAAAATCTTATTGTATAAACCATCAAAATCCCTATCCTTAATCCTATCGAATTTTCACTCCATCAAAGACTTGCTATAGTCAATTACAACAATCAGACAGAAGTTATCACCACGCCATGGAGTTAGATCGGGTCATCTATAAAACTATTTGCTAATAAGTGCCGACAGATGTATGAAAAGAATTTTTTATGTCAACAAATTATAACGGAAAAAGTCAAACCGATTATCATTTCAATTAGTCCACCTTTAATACTGACATACAGATTATCTGAAAATTTAACGTTAATATCAAGTAATTATGCTATCAAGATTGCACATGATAATGATCAAATGATGATCCGAGGAACATATGAAATACAAGGAAATGATGTACAAATACAGGGATACCGACTTGACGAAAATCTTGGTGAAATGGAACAATCCAGCCTAATTTCACCTTTAGTTATCAAAGACCATCAGTTGAATTTCGAACCTCTAAAAACTTTGACATCACCTACACTAAATATGCCAGTTTCTAATCAAATTAGAACCGAATTCATCATGTCTACAAGTTCAATTATATTACTATTGCTGTTCATAACGATTACATCGGTTTACTTAATATACAAAATAAAAGTCAAGAAACAACGGCCGCAACTTACCAAAAAGTCCAAAGGTAAGCACATCAAAGACGAGGACGTCATTGAACTTGGCCATGGAGGAGTTATATGACTCACCACATAGGTACTTAGACGCATCGGCCAGCTAGCCTCCTTATCGCTCCGAATAGAATCTGCATGGACAAAGAGAAGCCAGAAGACAATGAAGATGCAATATATACTTTTCATATATACTTTATACATATACTCTCTTTATACTCTCTTACTGCACTTCGCATCGGCGATCGCCAGTCTCTGTCGGGCATCCAACCTGTAACGACGTTTTAATAAATCATTATTCTAATCAACACACTTTGTTCGATTACTTACTTACTTTGGCGAGTGTTATATGTGTGTGTGTTACCTTTCATTGGTGATCCACCGGGGCTTGCCACATAACTCGCGCGAGTGAGTGAAAAAGTGTTCAAGGACAGTGACCACAAAATAGAGAGATTGGAGAGGAGAGAAGCAGAGAGGACGTCGAGAGGAAATTTTGACGAGCATCAGCCAGAGAGAGGAATTGCAAAAATGGCGATGCAGCACAGGGTTACTACAGGTAGTAAAAACTTATAAGAAGTGCGTGAGTGAATATTAAATTCAAAGCCGCAATATTGGATTTCTCATTCGGCCAGTGTGAAGTTCTATAACAACACGTTTTGAGTGAGAATTGGAGAGGTAGATAGAGAGGAAATTCGGAAAGAACGCAGCGGCGTTTTTGTTAATTCCCGAAACCTGCGCGGGCACGAGCAACAGGTTCGAGTAGGAGCATGCGCGCGCGGGGCGGAAAACAAAGCGGGAGCACGGCAAGCGGGCGCACGGGCCCATGGAGCGACTTGCGCGTGTGAAGAAAAAAAAAAGAAAGAAGCTCGCGACAGCTCTTCATTGTACGCCGCGCGTCAAAGATAGGGGCAAAGGACGAGAGTCGGTGCGTGGGGAAAAGACAGCGCGCATACAAGGAAGAACGATCGCACGCATGCACGCACGCACGCACGCACGCACACATAGAACGTTGTCGTGCACTTTGCCTGCCGATTGATCAGACGCCGCTGCGGGAGAAATAATGCACGCATGTTAGAATATAACGTACATTTATATAAGAGAGATGGGAAGAGTATGCGCAGCGCCATTACACGAGTGAAGTATAGTAAGCGTATAGCGAGAGCGAGTGGGAGCAGCACTCGGCTGTCGTCCTCCGTCGTAAATGGTTGTACTTATTTAGAGAGAGAGCTGTACTAGAGTATAAAGAGGTGAATAAAGTTTTCTATTGTTACTGTTAGTTTGAGTGAGGTTTATTGAAGAAACCCTGTTTAATCCTAACATGGTAGCAGTGCGCATGGTTCTCATCCAGTGTCGGTACTATCTCTCTCGAGAGCAGTAACGCACTTTAATTCCACGAAAGGGAAAGTGTTTTTATGTTGAGCGCGTGGTAAGCGCAAGAACAAAGGAAGACGCATGAGCGTAAAAGAAGAGCCTCTAGAAGTGGAAAGTGAAGAAGAGTTTTTTGATATTGAAAATAAAGAAGATATTAAGGAAAAAAAATGCAGGAAGTTAAAATACCGATTTTTGACGGACAACAGTACATCAATTGGAAGAAATGCATATTAATGTATCTGCAAATGAAAAAGTGTGATATTGTAGTTACACGTGCAAAAGTGGAAGCAGACAAAGTTGATTGGGACGAAAAAGACGTGCAAGCTATAAATTATATTTATAGTGCAATTTCAAAGAAACAAATGGAATTGATAAGTGAAAAAGAAATGGCGTTTGATATTAAGAGAAAATTTGACAGCACATATTTGAAAGAATCGACAGCTCTCCAGATACTGTGTAGAAACAAATTAGAAAATTTGAAATTAAATGATTTTAATAGTTCAACAGATTTCTTTAATGAATTTGAAAAATCAGTGAACCGATTGAAAGAAGCTGGTGCAAATGTGACAGAAAAAGAGAAGATGAATTATATGTTGAGGACATTGCCGGATTCGATGAGTCATATAGGAGACTTAATCGATGTGTTGAAAGAAGAAGAACAAAATGTGGAATATGTGAAAAATAAGATTAAAATGGCTGAACTAAAAGAAAAGAGTGAAAGTGTAAATTCAAAGTTGAACGCTTTTATGTTCGAAAAAAGGAAAGAAGAAAAGAAAAGGACATATTATGTATGTGGTGGTATAGGACACGTACACACGTACAGTACGACTGTCCTACGAAAGCGAACGCCGGGAGAAATTCCTGGAACAGCGGGATGCCGCAGCGAGGAAGCCGCAGAGGCTATAACGCGCAGAAGCAAGGAAGCGCTAGCGGACGAGGAGCCAGTCAATAGCAAGGATCGAGTTCTTCTTCTTCTTCTATGTTAGTGGCTACGGGATTAACTCAGCGCCATCACCCGGTGAGATCGTATAGTTCCCTTGGTTGTGATTCTCGACGGTCTCGTACTCGTCTGCTTTACTGTGACTGATGGTGTCTCAAGGCCGAGTGAACAGCACCGTTTTTCGCTGACACATTTTTAAGTTGCTGTGTTTTGTGTTTTGTGTTACATATTAGGTAGTAAGGGATTATAGATAGGATAGGATTTATACAAAGAGATTGCATAGTTTTAAGAATTCAGTAATAAATTTAGCTTCTTTGCCGTTTGGATTCTTTAGAATATTTACAATAGTAGTTGGTACTTTTGATTTATTTTCTTTTAGTTTGTTATAAAAGGTGACTCTTTGTTTAGTAAAAAGAGGGCAGTCCAGAACTATGTGATCGATAGATTCCTCATTATAGCCACAATTGCATCTTTGTGTGCTTGTGATATTTTTCCTGAACAGGCTTTCTCCTAGTGAGTAGTGGTTGGCTCTTAATCTGTTGACGGAAGTGATGTGGTATCGTGGTGTGAGGGTGCCATGAAACCTTGGTTTTGGTGTAGGTGTAAAATAATTATTAAAATAGTGAACTCCTTTTTGTTTTTTGTGTAGATTCAGATGAGCCAGGTACTTACAGTGTGCACTGGATTTAACTTCTTCATAAAAATCTGAGAAGGGCAGTCGGAAATTAAGCCTTTCTCCAGACACAGTAGCTTGTTTAGCTACTTGATCTGCAGTTTCGTTGCCAACTATACCCAGGTGGGCTGGGATCCAGATGACTTTTAATATGTAGTGAAGTGAATGGATGAGGCTAATTGATTTTTTTATTTCTAGAATAATAAAGGAGACATCTTTGGTTTTAAAAGGGGAATAGTTTGTTAAGGCATTTAGAGTGGACAAAGAGTCTGTGAAGATTCTAGCTTTTTGCAGTCCACGCTCAACAATAATATTCAGGGTGGATAATATTGCGAGGGCTTCAGCTGTGTAAATAGATGCAATTTTGTTGATTTTTAGTTTGGTTTTTATTTTAAGTTGAGGAGAATAAATTCCTAGCCCTGTAAAGTTTCCATTTTCGAGTTTTGAGCCATCTGTGTAGAAGTCAATGTAATTTTGATTATCTTTCTGAAAGAGGTTTTTGAATTGCTCTATAGGGTGTGATGATTTTTGTATTTTTAGTCCTTTCTCAATGTCGATCAAATTATCTGGGTTACTATTTAGAACTGAGCGTTGAAATGGGTATGGGAGGGGTTGATCAAATTTTTGGATTAGTTGATTTTTCTTATAGAAACAATGAATGTATTGTTTGAATAGTGGGAAGTTGTCATTTATCAAGAATAGTTTCTCGCGTTCCTTACTTGTTGTATAGAGGTCACATAGCAAGTTGGTGAGTGCGTTATCGTTTAAAGAGATAGGTTTGATAGCCAGTTTAGTAGCTAGATATTCGAAACGGATGTTCAGTGGCGGCTCTTTGGCTTCAGCAAGCATCACATTGATTGGGGTGGAGTTGTGGTAGCCTAGAGCCAATCTTAAGGCTTTATATTGAAGCTTGTTAAATTTTTCACGTAGTGTGTGGTTTTTAATTTTAATACAACAACAGTTGTATTCCATGACTGATCTCATTAAACCTTTATATACATTTAAGAGAACTTGGGGGGTGGCCACCCCACCATGTACCTCTAAGTACTTTAAGAATATTTAATGGTTTTTGAACCTTGTTTATTAAGTATTTTGCATGGACGTCCCAGTTTAATTTGTAGTTAATCCAGGTGCCTAGGTATTTTACTTCTTTGACCGCTTGTATCTTAACATCATCCACAGTGATATAGTACTTTGAAATTTGAATTTTATGATTGGAGAAAATTATTAGTTTTGACTTTTGAGGAGCAATTTCAAGTCCAATAGAATCAAAAAATTTCAATATTGTATCCATGTTATCTTGAATTAGTTTTAGTCCTTCTTTTATTGATTTATTTTGATTGATTATGATGGTGTCATCAGCAAATTGTATTATGTCATTTTTGGGAAGAATATATTTGTTTAAATATAATATATAGATAATAAATAGAATTGGACTAAGGACACATCCTTGGGGCACACCTAAGTGCCTATAGAATAGTCCAACCAATTTGTGATTAATTTTAAAATACAGATTCCTATCTGTCATGATATTGAAAATGAAAGTTCGGGTGTGTATTGGTATATCTAGGTCCTTTAGAATTTTTTGCATAATGTTGGGGTTGACCATGTCGAATGCAGATTTGACATCAATTAGAAGCCCAATGAGATATGAGTCTTCCATAAAAGCTTTATGAATTTTGGCTATTAGGTGGGAAACACTAGTGGTACAGGATTTAAATTTTCTGAAGCCATTCTGAGACTCTGGGATAACACTGTTGGATTCAAGGAAGTGAATGAGTCTGACTTGTATTAATTTTTCCATCAACTTTAGGATACATGAAGCTAATGTTATGGGCCTGAATTTGTTTTTCTCTTGTTTTGGAATGAGCACCATGAAGAATTCCTTCCAGTCTTGTGGGACACAATGGTCTGTAAAAAATTCATTGAGGACGTGTAGTAGTAGTTGTTTTAGTATAAGTGGCATGTTTATTAGCATCTGGTTGTTTATCTAATCTAGTCCAGGGCTAGAATTTGGTTTGAGTGAATTTATTGCTAATTCAAGTTCATCTAGAGTAAATGGAGGATCAAGGTCGGTATTGATATCGTTGTTTGTATCATTTACTGTATCTGGGGGTTTGTCATAGGAAGCGGTGGGAGGGCAAAAATCGGTTATGAAGTGGTGCATGTTTTGGACTGTTTCTTGGTTTGCTTGAGAGTAAGAGTTATTGTTTTTGGAGTTGAATTTTTGGATAGTTTTCCAAACTTCTGTTGAGTTCGATTCTCTAGATAGTTTGCTCTCAGTATATTCTTTGAATTTTTCAAATTTGATTTCTTTAAGTCTTTTTTTTTGCATAGTTTTCTTGTTCTTTTAAGTTGTTCAGAGATTCTATTGAAGGGTTTGTTTTGAGTGTTTTTTCTAGTAATCTTGTTTTGGATTTTATTTCTGCTGCTTCATCGTTCCACCATGGTGGTTTGGATGAGTGGGACTTATAGTTGGTTCTTAGTTTATTTTTAATAAATATTGAACGCTCCGTTGGAGTGTTCAGGGGTTCAGTAGGTAAAATAACTTTCTTATGCTCAGGGATCTGATGAATGCAGTTTTCTATACTTTGGTTTCCTCTTTTATTATTTTTTTTGAGGTTCGTTAGAGTGATAAGAGCTTTAATGAGTGAGTCTTTAATAAACTTATATTTTTTACATAATGGTTTTTGTTTAAACTCATTAAATTTATCTATTGGATATTCTTCATTAGTTATATTTTCTGCCATAATTTTATAGTGATTCCAGTTCATATTTTTAGAGTTTAGTGTGTGTGACGAAGAGATAGGATTAGGGTTTACTTTTTCATTTATTTGGATTTCAATTTGGAAGTGGTCACTGCTCATTTTTTCGTCACTCACTTTCCAGTTAGTTTGTAGAGCTATGTTTGGTGATGCAAGAGTAAGATCTATGGCGGAAACTGTGGGAACACTATTTTCTATGGTTTTCATGTAGGTAAATGATCCATCATTTAGAAAAACAAGGTTTCTATCTTCTAGGGCTTCGATGAGATTCAAGCCAGAAGGGCAGTTGTGGGTGGAACCCCAAAGTGAATTGTGGGCATTAAAGTCTCCACCAATAATTTTGTTTCCAAATTTTCAGTCGATAGAAAGTACTTATTCTATTCCTCTATATTGACGAAATGAGAAGTTTTTCATCTGGTTTGTCAAGATGCAGAAGTATTGCCACAGTTTCAAAAAGATTAGGCTCGTTATAGATTTGGGTGAAGTGTTCATAAGGAAGGTTGGACTTAATTAAAATGCAAACTGCTCCTCCGTGTTCTTTTTTGTTGTTATTTTTGAGGGGTCTGTCTTTTCTGATTGTGTCGAAGTTTTTTATTTTAAGGTTTTTGCCATCGTGCAGCCATGTCTCAGATAACATGATAACGTCGTAGTTGTCCGCGATAGATTTGAGCTTGTCCACTTTATTCGAGATAGAGCGGCAGTTCCATTGTAGGATCTTCAGGTTAGTTGATTTGAAATTATTAGGTTGAGTTGTATAATCCATATTTAAAATAGATATATTAATGTTAGATTGGAGTTTTGTGTTTATTTACTGATTATTTGTTCTTGATGACGGTTTGAAGATGAGAAGGTTTGATATGAAGAAGGGGTTGGATTGCGTAGTTCGTTTTTCAATAAAATGAATGCGTCAAGTAGTTGCTCGAATGAGGTTTCTTTTAGTGCTTGTTTTAAAATAGCTACGTTTTTATTTAGAGACTCCTTGTTTGAAAATTTATTTGAATTAATTTTCGAAGTATGTGTGATAGGGTAGGTTTCTGTTTTTTTTATAAAAGAAATCTTTAGCGTAGTTTCTGCCTTTTTGCGTGTGTTGGGACAGTTCTGGCGTACCGTTAGTGTATGCTAAGCAATCTTTATGTAGCTTCATCAGATGCTTGTAGGCATCGTCTTTATCCGTGTGGCGCTCACGTTTAGATGCGTTAGTTGTTGGGGTAGCAGGATGTCTTTGGTGAGCTGCATTCGCAGTGTGATTTTCGTCCGGGTTGGATTGTAGGAAGGAATTTACTTTATCGGCGTATGATAAAGAGTCCTGAGCAAATTGGCTGGAGTGGGATGTTTGCGAAATGTAGTTTAAGGGGGAATAATCTGATGAAGTGGGCCTATAATAGTTCTTGGGTTGTTTTTTTATTTCAGCGATAGATACATTCAATTTGGTAGCTGTATCTTTTATATTTTGTTCATTAATTCTAACCGGGCATGATTTATCTATAGGTAGGTGGTTTTCTTTACAGTGAAGGCAGATAGGCTGTGATTCTTGCAGAGAGCATTTTTGGGATTGTTCAGGTTTTGTTTCTCCACATCTTATACATTTTTCACTTGCCGATTTGCAATTTTTTTTATGTGTCCAAATCTGAAGCACCTGTAATACTGTCTGACTTGAGGGAAATACGTTTGAATCGGGTATGTAACTTTGTAAACTTTAGCATCAGCCGGTAGGAACTGTCCTTTGACAGTAATTTGTACTGTGGTCGTTGGTAATATATCTACCTTTTCTGACACTTTGTTGTAAGATTTTCTAGTGAATCGCCTTACGTGTAGGATTTGTAGTTGTTGTCCGAACGGAGTGTCTAATTGGATATATTCTAACAATTCTTCGTCAGAGATATCTGTCGGGATGCCTTTTATTATACCCTGCTTACATAACAAATAGTTGGGGATAAAGGCTTTGATGTCTAGTTCTTCCCATTTTGATAGATTTATTATTTTGTTCGCAGTGTTTCTGTATTTTATTATTAGAAGTACCTTATTGTGGCTTAGTTGTTTAATTTCTTTAAAGGTGTCACGTTCGGGAAATTGTGGTATTAGGAGTTTTGCTATTTTAATAGCGTCAAGTTTTTTATTCGAGTCATTGCTTTGCAGATATATTTTGTAAGGACCGGGAGTTGAAATATCAAAAATTTGTTCCATAAACGCATTTTCTTGTTGTGTCGGCGAATGATTACCCTCCACTGGTACCTGTGTCATGCCGCTTTGGGTCGGTAAGGGAGGGAGCATTACATTAGACAAGTTATCTTGTGAGCCTGTTTTATTCTTATTGGTATCATCATTGTTTTTGTTATCCACCGTGGGTTGAGTCTGGAGTTCATCTCCTGGTATCTTAGAATCACACCAATGTCTTTTGTTTGGGAAGTTTTCATTAGCGTTATCACCAGTCGGGGACGGTGCGCCTCTTTTTCTATTTGATTCCAGAAACTCCATGCTGGAGTCGAATAGATTATGCGTATCTTCCGTCGAATCTAGTTTAAGATTTTCTTGGCTTGAGCTCGTATGAATAGTAGTATCAATTTCATCTTTGGACAAAGAGGGGTCTTTTTTATTATTGATATCGGAACATTTTCCGCTATTTTGGGTTTGCTGGGAGCGTTGCTTGTCATTTTTATTTTTACGTCTAGTATCGGGGGATTGTTTAGGAATAGAGTGATTCGCAGTTTTTATGTACTGATTTCTCACTAGAATTCCGCTTTTAATGGGTTGTGTTTGAACATTACCTTTAAGTTTGGTTTGGAACTTGTTAATAGCAATCTCTCTGTTTTGAGGAATGGGTAATTGGAAATTAGGATGAGGAGGAGGGGGGAGGGGGGAAGGTTAGGTACGTTTTGTTTGGACATTGTGTGGTTGTACGGCGTCTACGCCAGATTTTGGCTACCCAGCCTCCTTGCAGGTCTGGGCATGCCCGCAGATTATAGTCTATTACAAAGCTAATCACAAGTTAGATGTTGGTGCTACTTTCCGTCTTCAATTCTCACAAAAATCTTGATGCTTTACTGTCGAAATGTCCACCTCTACAATCGGCTCGTCTTCGATGTTCGATGTTCACTCCACGGCAATCACGACGCAACTCCCAAGGATCGAGTTCGAACCGGCGTGGAAGGAGCGGTTACAGACAACGCAGCCGAGGCGCGCGAGGCAGTGATGACAACAACGGAGGTCATCAGTGCGCTGAGAATAAGGAAGCGTTTAGCAGTTCAGTAGAAATAAGGTGTGCGAATACAGAATACGGTAATGTAAATGAAAACAAAATAGAGTGGATTCTAGATAGCGGTTGCACAGGCCACGTGATTAATAATGAAAATTATTTTAGTGATGCGATTGTATTAAAAGAACCGATTAATGTTAAAGTAGGTAATGGTAGAATTTTGAAAGCGGCAAAAGTTGGTCATGTAAATAGTAAATTCAAAACGTTTAATGAAGAGATAGAAATTGAATTGAAAAATGTATTTTACGTTAAAGATATGGATAGAAATTTAATAAGTTTTGCTAAAGTACTGATAATTATAAAGTAGTATCTATCGGAGATAGTTCTAAAGTCTATAATAGGAATAATAAATTAGTAGCGATTGCTTGGAAAAAGGATAGAGTTTATAAAATGACAAGTTATTTAGAAAACAATATAGAATCTAATATGGCAATTAAAAGGGATAAAGATAGAATAACGTTAAAAGAAAAATGGCATAGAACATTGGGGCACCTTGATTTTAATTATTTGAATAATATGTGTAAAAATCAGGTTTTGGAAGGTTTGCCTAATGAGATAGAGTAAGATTATTTTATGTGTGCTACGTGTATTCAAAATAAAATGCATAATATTCCATTTGATAATAATAGAAAAATAGCGAAGGATATATTAGAAATAGTACATACAGATTTGAATGGGCCACACAATACAGTAGGTTATAGAGGAGAAAAATATTTTATAACTTTTATTGATGATTATAGTAATTTGGCAAAAAGGCTATAGCCGGATAAGCATGTTAAAATTGCCCCTAACGTAATCGACAAACTAACTTTACTGGTCGATAGAACATGTAAAAAGAACTACTGCGCTAAATTTTTAGACCATAATACCTTTCCCATGACTAATTAGCACCAAAAACGTGTTTTTTCGATTTTATTTTTTTCCGAGTGTCAGTTAACTTTTAAAAATCTGAGAAAATTCAGAGAGATGTATATGTAGGTCCCAAATAACCATGAATTTTTTCAGATTATGCTAATTTAAATTGTGCTCTAAAAAAATTCCTAAAGATTTGTATTGATTTTTTAAATTGGTTCCCTATCAATGGCTAACTTCCAATACCATTATTTTTTTGTATTTTTTTTCGCTCTTTCGATTTCCATTATAAAAACTGTGATAAAATGGGGTGGAACACCATCAAAAATAAAAAAAACCGTTTTTTTCTTCATTTTTGGCATGTTCTTTTATCCAAGCGTCAAAAATAACCCCAAAAATCGAATCAACGCATAAGAAAATCCTCTAGAATAAAGTAAAAATATAAAAATTGTCATAACCGACCTAATACCAACGAAAAAAAATCTATATTAATCGTGTAAAACCGTGTAAATAATGATTTAGCTTAAAAAATAACTTCATAAATCGATTTGGTGCATCAAATATCTCGTAAAATACAGAAAAAATATAAAACTTCTTATAACTTACCTTACACCACTGAAGAAACTCTATATTAGTCGTATGAAACGATAATAAGTGTGGTTTAGCCTAAAAGTAACTCCATAAATCAATTCAGTTCATAAAAAAATCTCTTAGAATATACTCGTAGTTAAAATATGAAAATTATGATAACCCAGCTATTTGCAATGAGAAATCTTTATCTTATTTGTGTAAAGAGATAGATGCTATTATATAATCTCAACAATAACTATTAATGTTGTGCACACCTGGACTCCGTAAAAAAATGATACTTTACTCCTTAAGTGGATAAATTCTAATTCAAATGTCAGCCAAAAGTGGGATAACATCTGGATATAGGAATTAGTGAGCAGTAGATAAAAAAGATAGAAACAAATGAGCTATAATTATTAAGCATATACTTAAAAAGATGTTTTATAATAGAACACTATACGATAAGTAAGAACAATAGTTGTAATTTAAATAACTAGCGATCGAGCTGCGCTTCGCGCCGATATTAGTTTTGGACATATTTTATTCAAAATCATTACATTTTGCATTTATAATAGAGAGGTATCAAACTTTAATTTTTGAGGTTAGAATTTCAAACAGAACGTCACGTTCTATCAATCGAGGTTTTTGTCGTCGCCTTCTTAACATAAAACAAAAAAATTCAATTGATTGAATAAATAATTATTTGGTTTATTTAAACATACATGAATATTAAAAAAACTACAATAATATTATTATTTCTAATCAGAAATATTAGAATATAATATTGTAATTTTATATTAAAAATCACATTAAAATTAATATTAGATTCATATGCTACGTTAGAAATTATCTCAAGAATTGAAGATATGTATTATATGTAATGTCATATATTTGGAAAACAATAGAATTGGGCAATATCACACTAATTGCAAGAACTATTTCATTTTTATTTTTCCCGAATTTGCTCTATATTAAAACTATTCGGTAAAAGAAATGTTAAAAGTTCAATGTTGTTCAATTAATTAAGAATTATTTTTCAGCAACATTTATCTAAATGTAAAAAAAATCTAGTATTGTACCAATACTGATCCAATACTGATCCAATACACCATGTTTTTATACATTTGTGATTGATTTATAAAAATGTATGCCTTTCTTCATACTTAAAAGCCGAAACAATATTTTTTTTAAATTAATTGCATTTCTTAGAAATAAATGTTGTGAATAAAAGAACAACCAATGAATGACAACTATTTATATGAAACCATCGAAGTCCTCATTATATATTTTATTAAAAATTCTTCTATTTAAAAATTTAATTGAGACAATTTAATTTAATGATATATTTTTTCCTTTTCATATTGGAAAACAAAATAATTCATTTATTACAAATGTTTACATATTTTATACACAACATTAGAAGGTTACCTAAAAAAACGGCCAAAAAAACCACTTGGATTGCTAAATGTGATGTTTCTAGAGTTCAAATATTATTTTTATCTTTTTCTCAATCGGTAAGTGATTTTATAATTCAATTTATACATTTATTTTTGCTCCTTTTTAATTAATTTTTTAGTTACTTGCACCGTCAACATATAAAGTTAGTATATTTATAGTGTTAGTGTATACACGTGTATATTACACGTGTACACGTGTACATTAAGTATAATATAGTAGAGACAGAAAAATCTATCATCTGACAATGCAAATATACTTATAGTTACAACTAAATAATAAATTATTAAATTGATAAATAAGTGAGAATCAAATTACAAAAATTAAAAATATTTAAAATAATTAAATTAAATTAATAAATTGAATTAGTAAATTAATAAATTAAATTATTAATTGCCAGCTGATATGAATTACTCATACACTCATGTGAGCGTAAACTGTGGAAGTGCTGAATAAATATTCTATAAACATAAATATCGAATGTGCGCGTTTGCATATAGATACAGACATACTTAATGTAATTTTGATTCTAATTAAGTATATTTATAGCACTCTAACCTCAAAATATGGCAACTATAATGCCAATTTTAGACCCTCTTGCTGTAAAATACTATATAAAACTGGTGTGTAAGTGATTATTGGCTCGTGCGACTTTTCACCATCGCTTCGCTCGGGCGCCGACATGCGGGTCAATTCTGCACATATTTCGTAATCTATATACTTTGAGTATCACTTGTTGACTATAAAATTACCAATTCTGTCTGTTACACTCAATTTCTTATTAGCTACATATACAGGGAGTACTAACGGTTTTTTATATACGAGTATTAACAGTATTCTAGAACTTTCTATATGCGCTGAATCGATTTATGGACTTACTTTTAGGCTACATCACGTTTATCATCGCTTCATACGATTAATAAAGATTTTCTTCGTTGGTGTAAGAAGTTTTAAGAAGTTTTATATTTTTTTCTTTATTTTAGGAGATTTTTTGATTCACTAAATTGATTTATGGAGTTATTTCTTAGGCTAAATCGTTGTTTACATGGTTTTACACGATTAATATAGAATTTTTTTCGTTGGTATTAAGTTGGTTATGACGATTTTTATATTTTTATTTTATTCTAGAGGAATTTTTTATGTGCTGATTCGATTCTTGGGGTTATTTTTGACGCTTGGATAAAAGAACATGCCAAAAATGAAGAAAAAAACGGTTTTTTTTTATTTTTGATGGTGTTCCACCCCATTTTATCACAGTTTTTATAATGGAAATCGAAAGAGCGAAAAAAATACAAAAAAATAATGATATTGGAAGTTAGCCATTGATAGGGAACCAATTTAAAAAATCAATACAAATCTTTAGGAATTTTTTTAGAGCACAATTTAAATTAGCATAATCTGAAAAAATTCATGGTTATTTGGGACCTACATATACATCTCTCTGAATTTTTTCAGATTTTTAAAAGTTAACTGACACTCGGAAAAAAATAAAATCGAAAAAACACGTTTTTGGTGTTAATTAGTCATGGGAAAGATATTATGGTCTAAAAATTTAGCGCAGAAGTTCTTTTTACATGTTCTATCGACCAGTAAAGTTAGTTTGTCGATTACGTTGGGGGCACTTTTAACATGCTTATCCGGCTATAACCTTTATGCAATTAAGTCTAAAGATGAAGTTTATGATCGTTTTATTGATTATATCAATATATACAGTTGAAAATAGAACAGGAAAAAGAATAAAGAAAATAAAATGCGATAATGGTACCGAGTACTTGAATAAAGATATGTATAGATTATTTAGAGAAAAGGGAATTGAAGTAGAACCATGTCCACCTTACGTACATGAGCTTAACGGTACAGCAGAGAGGTACAATAGTAGTAGGGTAATTATGGAAAGTGCAGGGTCCTTATTAGCTGAATCTAAAGCAGAGAGAAGGTACTGGCCAGAAGTAGTGTGCGCAGAACCATAACAAACACGGTACAGAGAAATCAATCTCCTTATAAGATATTTTTTAATGAAAAACCAGATGTAAAATATTTGAAATTATATGGAAGTAAAGTATTTGTTAGAGTGCCTGAGCAGAAAAGAAATTCAAAATGGGATAGGAAAGCGGATTTAGGAATTTTAATAGGCTATGATGTTACAGGGTACAGAGTTTTAATACGAAATAGTCATTGTAGCAAGGCATGTTGATGCCATTGAGGAAGACGGAGTATGCATAGGTTTAAATGATAGAGCTTTAGAAAAGGAGAATTTAAATGAAAGCTTTAAACAGGTTGAAAATATAAACAATAAAGAAAATGAAAATTTAGAAAATGTAAATGAAAATGACAAGAACGAAGTAGAAGAAGTACCTGAAATAAGAAGGTCTCAAAGAAATATTAAAAAGCCTAGTAGATTTGATGATAACGTTGTATGCAGTTGATGTATATATGTAAATTATTGTAGTGCTGATATTCGAGTAAATTTTAAAGAGGCTATTGAAAGTGATGAGTCTAATTTTTGAGTAGATGCTATGAATAAAGAAATGAATAGTTTAAAGAAAAATAAAACTTGGAAATTAGTTGATAAACCAAAAGATGAAAAAGTATTAGATTTAAAATGAATTTATACTAAGAAAAGTGAAAATGTATATAAAGCTAGAATTGTAGTGAGAGGTTATCAACAGAAAGATGTGCTCGATGATATTTATTCACCTGTTGCGAAAATCCAAACTTTGAAAGTATTGTTATCTTATTGTTGTCAAAATGGATTGTTAATTGAGCAGATGGATGTAGAGACTGCGTTTTTAAATGGAAAAGTGATGTCGAAAGTATTTGTAAAACAGCCTGAAGTGTATGAGGATGGTACTGGAAGAGTGTGTGAGTTAAATAAAGCGTTGTATGATTTGCGAGAAAGCCCGGGAACTTGGTATGAGTGTCTTGATAGTTATTTAAATTGTTTAGGTTTCGTAAGAAGCGAACATGATTATTGTTCGTACACATTAAAAGAAAAGGATGAGATTACATATTTGATTATATTTGTAGATGATATTTTGATTTGTTGTAAAAGTAGACAAAACTTAAATTTTATAAAAGGTTTGTTAAAAGAAAGATTCCAAATGAAAGATTTAGGGAAATTAAGTACATATTTAGGTATTAATATTGAATATGACGAAAAGAAAAATGAAAGGACATTAGATCAGGAAAAATATATTGAGTCCATGGCTAGGTAATATCAGATTGAACAAGCGAAATTGTATGAGACTCCTATGTAACAGAATTTGCAATTAAATCCTGTTCAAGAAATAGATGAAAATTTAAAATATAGAAATTTGATTGGAGCACTCTTGTATATTAGTTCAGAGACTAGATTAGATGTGAGTTACAGCGTTAATTATTTGAGAAGATTTCAAAATTGTTACAATGAGACGCACTATAAGCATGCTTTAAGAATTTTAAAATATTTATACTTAACTAAAGATTTCAAATTGAGATGTAAGAAAAATGATAAAATAGCTATTCTTGAATGTTATTTAGATGCAGACTGGGCAGGAGATTGCGTATATAGAAAATCGACAACTGGGTATATTGTAAAGTTGTATGGAAATGTGTTACATTGGAAATCTAGGAAACAGGGAAGTGTTACTAAGTCTTCGACAGCTGCGGAGTATGTTGCACTGTCAGAAGCCGTGAGCGAGATACTATTTGTTAAAGATTTGTTAAGTAGCTTTGACTTAGAAATTAAGAAACCTGTGAATATATGTATATGAGGATAATTCTGGCGCTGTGAGTATAGCAAAATATGGAAATTTTACCAAGAAATCTAAGTACATTATCATTTTGTGAATGAAAATTATGTAAAAGGGTTGATTAATATTGTAAAAGTTAATTCAGAGAAAAATATAGCAGATATATTGACAAAGGCTCTTGAGAAATTAAGATTTAACAAATTGCGAGAACTATTGAATTTGATTTGAGAATTTTGTATCTGCGAGAAATATAAATGTAAGGAGGCGTGTTAGAATATAAGGTACATTTATATAAGAGAGATGGGAAGAGTATGCGCGGCACCATCACACGAGTGAAGTATAGTAAGCGTATAGCGAGAGCGAGCGGGAGCAGCACTCGGCTGTCATCCTCCGTCGTGAACGGTTGTACTTCTTTAGAGAGAGAGCTGTACTAGAGTATAAAGAGATGAATAAAGCTTTCTATTGTTACTGTTAATTTGAGTGAGGTTTATTGAAGAAACCCTGTTTAATCCCAACAATGCATAACAATGTAAATTTGTGTACACAGATATTAAACCGTATATACGTGTGTGAGTGTATGTATGTATGTGAGCACGGTTATATACATACATAGACACATAATAAGAGAAGGAAAATAGAATAGATAAATTAAAATTAAGTTGCAATAAAATCTATAGATAAAAGAAATTAAAATTGATCAATATAATAAATACATGTATTAAACAAAAATAAAATCTGTGTCGAAATAATAACAATTAATAAACTCTAAATAACTGATTCGATTATTCCACAGATGAAATTACCGTACTGAAAGCAATAAAGAAGGCATCAGAGGTGTATGAGATTAGTAAAAATCTCAATAACAAAACTTTGAGAATAATAGAGAAGGAGAAGGATGGCAGAGCATACATTTTAGTAGAAACGCCAGAGAAGGAAAACATTGAGATAGATGCGTAAATAGATCACAAAGTAAATTCTCAAATTTCGTTGTTGCAGTGACTGGCATCGTGTATCATAGATCTGCAGCAGCGAGAGAATTGTAGTGCATCTGAAGATCTCAGACAGCACTGCCTGGCTCGTTACAGTACGATGCTGCTAAAGTTTAGTGTATTGTATTGTGACTTTAATTAAAATTAAATATGTTCCAGAACAAGGAAAGCTTGGAGATGGAAATGAAGTGGCTCTAATCGACGCCATACTGAGGCACCAAGCTCTGAAGGAAGAATTTACAATAGAAGTAATAGAAGGGAAATTAAAATATAAGGGTCTAGGGGTCGATGAAGGAATAGAGGACTTAGAGAAGGAGAAGTTGGAGGAGGTAGAGAAGGAGAAGTCAGAGCAGACAGGGAAGAGTAGCGCTACGCAAGATGAAGAAATAGAGAAGGAATTAGCAGAGATGAGTCAAGGAGCAGACAGATTAGATGAGATGGAAAATGATATAAAAGGTACAAAATCTAGAGTAAAAATTCTAAAAACATAAATATTAAACACCTCAAAAATAAAACTTAGTGAATCCATGATAGAGAAGAATAGAAAAGAAAATGTAATTATAAAGAAACTTTATAGCAATAAAGGAATGACTGGACGAACTGTTAGGAGTAGTAAGCGAAATGGCAGTCGAAAACGAAGTAAGAACGAACACTCTGACAGGACGCATATCGTGACTGGAGACCAGAGTGGCAGCAGAGGTTCACTGTCTGAAGGATGAAGTAAAGGAAGCTAGAGAGGACCTAGAACAGAGGATAGAGAGGTTAGAGGAGAAATTTAAAGAATTGGAAAATCAGGTAAATTACATTAATGATGCACGGTATGATGAGGAAGAATGGGCAAACTCGACTGTTCTAAATAAAAATAAACAGATAGATAACAATAAATCTGATGTGTTAGATAATAAAAGATCTGAAGTAAGTAAAGCACTTCAGACAGTTGAAATACAAAATAATAAAAGCCTTGAATTTGTAAAAGAAAAGGTTGTAGTAGAAATTCATAATAACGACAGTAATGTTAAACGGGAATACAAACTTTCAAATAATACCAAATATGAACATTTTCTAGATTATTTGAAATCAGAGTTAAAATCAAAGAAATTACTATATGTGATAGAAAAAGAAAATCTAGAAAATGTTGATATAAATAAATTAGAGCAGGATAAGTTTAGTGTGAGGGACATAATAATCAATAGGATTGATAATGAATATTCTAATAAAACAATAGACGAGAAAGATCCGATTAAAATCCTAGAGAAGTTAGAACAAATAAAGGTTGGAGAAGTCAATGTAACCTCGGTTTCAGTCACAAGACAACTGTATAGCTTAACGTACAGGCCTGATAAAGAGAAAGTCTCCGCATACACTGATCGATTTGAAGAATTAATCAGGCAACATGCCCATATACCCGGGGTGACAAAGCTATCGAAAGAGGAAATTAGAGACGCGTTCTATAATCCAATTTTGCAAGGCGTTCTGAGTATCAAAAATGTAGAGTTCATGAGTAGATATAGAGAAGGAAAGGGACTTGATTACAATGAACTAAAAACTTACATTGCTATGCAGGAGGCAGAAAGGAAGGATACGGTCACAATATCAGGTATAGAGAAGAATAGACCAAGTTCAGCCACTGCAGCAAAAACCACAGTAAACGATGGAAGATGCTATAAGTGTGGTGATATAGGGCACTACTTCTAGGAATGCCCACATGAAATAGTCATGTACTATCACTACAAGCGGTTCGAAGGGCACAAAGCAAACGACTGCCCATATAGAGAGGACAGCCACTTCGAATCAGGAGGACAAAGGTATAACAATTATGCTAAACCTATTAGAGGGGATAGAGGAGGCAGATGTGATAGAGTAGGTAGGGGAGGTAGAACTTTTAGTAGAGGTCGAGGTAGAGGATTTAAGCGTCTTAACCCTTATAATGAAAATCGACCCGATAATAAGACCTATAGAGGAGCAAGAAGAGGTCGAAGAATAAGGGGACGAGGCACAAAAGGTGGACGGAGAAACAACAACTCCAGAAACACATAACAAAGACTAAACAATGAGAAAACAACTGGTAAGTCAAATGCACTAATGGCAAGTAAACATGAATACCTAGTTAGAGAGAAAGAATCCCCCGTTAGTAAGATTTCTAGCCGATTCTGCTGCTACAGAACATATGTCACATTCCAAATTATTTTTTAAATCACTTCAATCCAAAACTGACTTAGAAATTAGATGTGCAAATAAAAACGATTATTCAATCATTAAATCGGAGGGAGTAGGTAATATAATGGGATTTAATGATGAAAATAAATACTGAGTCTAGAAAATGTAATATGTGCAGAAAACTTATCAGATAACCTTTTATCGCTACCGAAAATTATAGAGAAGGGTTTAAGTATATACCTAGACGATAAAAGAATAAATACACTCGATCCTAAGTCAAACGAAGTATTGCTAACCGGGATATATGAGAGCCCATATTGGATAATAGAGTTAAATATAGAGGAGACGGAAGAAGTGACTAAAGACATAGAGAGAAGATAATTGCGTATGTAGTAACTCGTAGAGAGGCAGCAAAAAGAAAATTAGAACAAACATAAGAAAAGGATGAAGAAGTCAAAGAAGTCACAGAGAAACAAAATAAAATAGAGAAGGAAGAAGCAGTAATGAATAAAGACATACTAGAGAACTTTACTGATACAGTATACGACAGAAAAATAAACTCAACAATAAATGAAAATGATAAGAGATTTGACTCCAATGAAAGCTTAAATGACAAGCAAATATGCAATCAAGCGATGCTGTGGCACATGAGACTGGGACATACTTCACTAAGATACATGAAGGAATTGCAATCAAAATGTAAAAACTGGAAAAAGTTTACAGAAGCCAAATTAGATGATACAATATTAGACTGCGAGATATGTATGCTATCCAAGTTGAATGAACTACCGTTCAACAGAACCAGATCAAGAGCAATACAACCTTTCCAGACAGTACACGCTGACACCATGGGTCCAATTAGTCTAACTACCTATCCAAAAAGGTACAGATTTATAGTAGTGTTTGTAGACAACTTCTCCAGGCTGGCCATGGCCTACCCGATGAAGTCAAAGGATGAAACAGGACAATGCTTAAGGTGATGTGATACCCTGCTTTCAATATTTTTTAAATCAACATTCAAACGTTTATTTGGAAAAAGAAGACTGTCAGGCGCTCCGGACATGTAAACACTATATTCAGAAATTTTTTTGAGCGATTCTATTAGTATTTTCGTTAGCTGTGCTCGTTTTAAGGGGGTGTCAAACTCAATTCTGCGATTTGACCGACCCATAGGTCGGTAAAGTAGGAAGTACATACTATTCATGAAATATGACACAAGCGCCATCTCTGGAAAATCGTAATAGATTTTAACATAGATGGCGCTACATATTTCAAGAATATTAAACATCTGTAGTATTATTATACTGTAATAATAATACACATCTATCTGTATTTTCTATTGTTCAAATCAGTATTTACGTATTTCGCCTATACGCATTTTTTATTATAAACAATTGTACGTATTTCGCGTATACGTATTTCCTATTATAAATAATGATGCGTATTTTGCATATACGAATTTTTTATTGTTATTAATAGTGCGTATTTCACATATACGCATTTTTATTACAAATAATTGTGCGTATTTTGCCTATACGCATCGTCTTGTATAACAAATTTTGTGTGTATTTCTTTTATAAATAATTATGCGTATTTCGTTTATACGCATTTTTATTACAAATAATTGTGCGTATTTCACCTATACGCATTGTCTTTTATAAAAAATTTTGTGTATTTCTTTTATAAATAATTATGCGTATTTCGCTTATACGCACTTTTCAGTGTTAGTAATCGTGCGCATTTCGCCTATACGCATTTTATAATAAATAATTTTGTGTATTTCGCCTATACACATGTTCTATTATAAAGACATGCATATTTCGCCTATACACATGTCTTATTATAGTGAGATGCAGGTTAGTCAATTTATTCACGATTGCAACTGCAATCCTAAAAATGGATACCCGTAAAAAAGTGAGCTTGTTCCATAGTACAAAACGAGCAAGACAATTGTGACAGATTATCAACTTACTCGAATCTGCCTTATTTTTCGAAGACTGGTAACTGTTTACCATAGAGAGCAACAAGTGAACGCGGCCGATTATGTACACAGCAGAACAGCGACAGCAGCAACTGAAGGCGTCGCGATATCGTTTATTGTGCGCTTCGTAGGTTTCACAGATCGGATGCGAGGTCTACGCGTTCAAGTTGGCCGATGATGGAGTCTATATGAAGCGCTGCGTAGATTTTTATGTTCAGGTGACGTGGCTGCTCGATTACCAAGTTTAGCTTTTTCAGGCGGCTGATGATTGAGTCCTGGTAGTGCGCTCCGTAGGTTTTGATGCCCAGATGACGGGACGGCTCGATTGCGAGGTCAGCTGTTCCAGGTCGCCGATGATAGAGTGTAGGTGATGCGCTCCGTAGAATTTTGTGTCCAGGTGTCATGACGGCTCGATTGCGAGTTCTAGCTTTTCCAGGCGTCTTATTATGGAGTCTGGGTAGTGCGCTCCGTAGGTTTTTGTGGCCAGGTGACGGGATAGCTCGATTACCAGGTCTAGCTGTTCCAGGCAGCTGATGATGGAGTGTAGCTGATGCGCTCTGTAGATTTTTCCAGGTGTCGGCACAGATCGGATGCGAAGTCTAGGGGTTCAAGGTGGCCGATGGAGTATACATGATGCGCTCCGTAGGTTTTTGTGCCCAGGCGACGGACAGCTTGATTGCGAGTTCTAGCTATTCCAGGTGGAAGATGATAGTAGGTGATAGTAGGTGGCCGATGAGTGTAGGAGATACGCTTCGTAGATATTTATATGCAGATGTCAGGACGGCTCGATTACGAGTTCTAGCTTTTCCAGGCGTCTTATTATGGAGTTCGGGTAGTGCGCGCTCCGTAGGTTTTTGTGGCCAGGTGACGGGACAGCTCGATTACCAGGTCTAGCTGTTCCAGGCGTCTGATGATGGTGTAGGTGATGCGCTCTGTAGATTTTTGTGCCCAGGTATCGGCACAGATCGGATGTGAGGTCTTCGCGTTCCAGGTGACTGATAATGGAGTCTAGATGATGCGCTCCGTTGGTTTTTGTGACAAGATGCGACTAATTAATTTCGTACTTGAAGAATGTGCCGTACCCCTCACAGATTCCCACCTCCTTACTATAGAAAGCGGCAAGTGAACGCGGCCGATGATATAGCAAAACCGCGATAGCAGCAGCTCAAGACGTCGTGATGTGGTATAGTGGGGATTTTCGCCCTAGGCAAAATAAAGCAGAATTAAAACATGAATAAATTAGTAACGGAAGAAGCACAGAGAAGCCACGCTCCCGTGAAAGGGAAGGGAATAGTTGCAGGATAGATGCCAGCTATAAAGTAAAGCGTAAACCTTCTTACAGCAAACTACTCACCAGAAAATTTTTCCAAAAACTTCAGAGGTTGCCGATGTCCACATAAAACACATACCTCCACCATCTGATCCCAGTAAAAAGAATCCGGTAACAATAACAGCTAAAGACGTCGTGATGTCGTCTACAGGAGCTCTTCGCCCTAGGCAATATAAAGAAGAATTAAAACATGAATAAATGAGTAGCGGAAGGAGCATAGAGAAGCCACGCTCCTGTGAAAGGGAAGGGAATAGTGGCAGGATAGATACCAACTGTAAAGTAAAGCAGTAATAGTATATTACGTTCCTAGGCCGGGAAGTAGGATATTACATTCGCGTGTAGATTACCGTCCGAGGCGAAGTCGAGGACGGCAAACACGCGAATATGATATTCTACTTTCCGGCCGAGGTGCGTATACTATTTTTCATCATACCCTGGCTCGAAAGGGCGCCGAAATATGTATGTTTTGCAGCCGGAAATTTGCAGGTTATAGTCACGTCGTATGCTAAAAACATGTGACTGTAATGTGCAACTTCCCGGCCGCAAAACGCGCATGTTTTGGAGCACTTTCGGCCGGGGTATGATGAAAACCTTTTTACAGCAAACTACTCACCAGAAAATATTTCCAAAATCTTCAGAGGTTGCCCATGTCCAGATAAAAAAGATGCCTCCACCACCTGATCCCAATAAAAAAAAAAAAAAAAAAAAAATCCGGTAACAGCAACAGTTTGAGGCGTCGCGATGTCGTCTACAGGAGCTCTTCGCCCTAGACAAAATAAAGCAGAATTAAAACATGAATAAATTAGTAGCGGAAGAAGCACAGAGAAGCCACGCTCCCGTGAAAGGGAAGGGAATAGTTGCAGGATAGATGCTAGCTGTAAACTAAACCGGTAAACCTTCTTATAGGAAACTACTCACCGGAAAATTTTTTCAAAAACTTCAGAGGCTGCCGATGTCCATGTAAAAAACATACCCCATCCACGTGGTCCCAATAAAAAAAATCCGGTAACAGCCACAGCTCAAGACGTCGTGATATCGTCTACAGGAGCTCTTCGTCCTAGGCAATATAAAGAAGAATTAAAACATGAATAAATTGGTAGCGGAGAGAGAACAGAGAAGCTACGTTCCTGTCAAAGGACAGAGAAATTTTTTAGTTGACTTTATCTTTTTTAAAGTATACATAATATAATTTAATAAAAAAATGAAAATATGTAACTTTTCAATCTGCCACTTCTGAGGAATACACAAGCAGTGCATCAACTAAATCTGGAAAATTGCATAACTAAATTTTTTTTTCATTAAATTATATACCTACTTACAGAAAGATGAAATCAGCTTAAAAATACATGCGATGCCTGAAATGCATTATAGAAGCGTATTTCTATCATTCTCATACTTTTTTTAATGAAGTAGTAAAACACAGCACCTTACAGTAAATATCAACTACACTGAATAATGAGTTCACCTGCTAAATCTAACTGGTGGCTTTTATATTATAGGAACAGGATTAATTTCTCTTTTCAAGTTGTAAATTCAGCAAATTTAATTAAATGTATTTTCTCTTATGAAATCTGAACTTGGTGGTAGTTGATAATAGGTAAGCCACCTCATTATTCATTAATTACTACAAATCAAACTGAATTTCACAGGTTAAAATAACTTTTTCACAATTTGTACCTGTTCTTAGATTTATTGCTCAACTATGCAATCTTAATTTAAATATTGGATGCCTTGCATTTTGTGAACATATCTGTTACAGCAGGCCTGACCATAGATTTATAGATCTTTTGACAACACTCACTACACTACACTACACTATAAGGCCAAAATTTAGAACTCGAAAAGAAAAGTCATCTTGTTCCTACGATAGAAAAGTCACTTATCAGATATAGCAGGTGTATTGGCCATTCAATGTAATCGATATTTACTTTCAGATGATGTGTTCGTACTTAATCGAAAAGACTGTAAGAATGATAAAAATCCGCTTCATTAATGCATCGCAGACATCGCATGTATTTTTTAGTTGATTATCTTTCTGAAAATATACATAATATAATTTATAAAAAAATGAAAATATGTAACTTTTCAGTCTGACAATTCTAAGAAATACACAAACAGTGCCTCAACTAAATCCTAAAAATTGCATAACTATATTTTTTTTTTCATTAAATTATTCCTACTTACAGAAAGATGAAATCAGCTTTAGACATGCGATGTCTGAAATGCATTATAGAAGCGGATTTCTATGATTCTCATTCTTTTTTAAATTAAGTACTAAAACACAGCACCTCAAAATAAACATCAACAACACTGAATAATGAGTACACCTGTTAAATCTGACAGGTGGGCTCTATATAGGTGCTGCTTTTTCTCGAAGGATAATGAAAACCCTGAAACAAAAAAAATGAAGTTGTAGCAATTGTCGAAAGGTAGATTACTGAAAAAACAATTTCTCTAACAACAGGCCACAAAGTCGTTACAGTATATTAAAATAAATACCTACTACAGATCAGGTTCCATGGATAATCTGCAAGAAGATGACGTTGTCAAGCTGCGTGTCTCAGGAAGCCCTTTACTCAAGGTTACCCACTGTGATGCCGTTGTTGAAAATTGTAGTTCCCCATTTGGTGCTATTTAATTAAAATAGCTCCTGTTTTATTGGATGATGAAGAACTGTACTGAGAAAAAAAATTTGGTTTAGTAAATTATGGTGGTTATTTTATATTTGAACACACTGACAAGTGTAGAAAAAAAAGGAAAATCAGAAAATTTTCTATCAACCTGGTATCTTTTGCCGGGAAAACAAGACAAAAATAGAAATTACGACAAAAATAGAAACGAACCTATGTACAGATACCATAACCATAAACTATATATAAATAATATCTATACATAACTGAATGCTAGCATCAATATTAACACAGCTGTCATCACATAAGTAGTAACCATGATTTCAAACTTCTTTATATGGGGTTTCTCAATCAATTTCAGATATCCGACTTACCATACAAAAAATTTATTGATGAATAAAGACACTGCTTAAGGTGAGGCTAGCTCTACTAGAAATTTCATACTAAATACATAGTGTAAAAAGAAGCTGTCAAAAGTGAGAAATCTATTTATAAGTGTACATTGCTTCTTGATCTAGATAACTCAAGATAAAAAATTAAGTTCGCACCAAAAAAATTAGTAATCGCACCATGTTATTTTTCACATTTGAATTAAAAAAAATTCAAAAGTGTACAAAATGCCTTCCCAAAAACAATTTTATAAGTTTCTTTATCAGAATGATAATTCTAGAATCCCTATTGAAAGGAGACTTATTTTGTAAACATAACCATACTTTACAAAAACTATATTTTTAGTTTTTTTTTCAATTTCATGCACAAAGAGTATTTTGAAAGATTACAAATTAAGACTCCATAATATTCATAAACTATAAAGGAATAAAAAAAAAAATAAAAACCCTTTTACAGAAGACCTCGTCTCTGAATCCTCATGTTTTCCTATTTACAACATTGCCTAGTGAGTCCTCGACCTCTTCTCCTTGATCTGGTGTCTTCTTTGCACTGTTTTTAATTTCTCCCATAATGCAAGTGCATCCTCTATTTGTGTTACATCGACGACGTAGGTGTTCTGCAGCCTGAAGCACATGCACATACGCTCCTCGTGCAGCCGGCGCTGCTGCTCCAGGAGGGACTCTATTGCAAATCTTTTGAAAGGTTGGTTTTTGATGTACGTCATCCGCGGGGAGAGCGCGTGTTCGCCTGGCCAGGACTTACCTCAGTTGCAGCGAGAAGGCGCGGTTGAACGCGCTCGACGGTGCCTGCTGCAGCGCGCCGCTGTGTCTCATTCTCTCTCTCTCTCTCTCTCTCTCTCGCTCCTGCGAGTATCAGCCATGATGCTCTCTCTCACTTGCTTCCGTGAGTGAGCATGTATTGCATGGTGTGTGTAAAGTTAGAAATATGTTGAGAGAATGGCAATGTATCTTTTGAACTCAAAAGTCGAAAAAGCGCATGTGCATTTCCAACTAAAACCACCAGACCCTTGCTCAAAGTTTACCAAAATGTCCTCACACAATGCAATACATGCTGAGGGATTGTATATCCAATTTCAAACCTTTTCGATCAGCCAGTTTTGGGAAACAACTTTTTTTCTTCAAAATTTCCTAAAAAACACACAAACAAGGCAATAACACAACACTTCCAGAAAATTTAGATCTCAAATTCGATATACAATCCCTTAGCATGTATTGCATGGTGTATGTAATGTTAGAAATATGTTGAGAGAATGGCAATGTATCTTTTGGAGTCAAAAGTCGAAAAGGCGCTTGTGCATTTCCAACTAAAACCACCAGACCCTTGCTCAAAGTTTACCAAAATTTCCTCACACAATGCAATACATGCTCAGGGATTGTATATCCAATTTTAGACCTTTTCGATCAGCCAGTTTTGGGAAATAACCTTTTTTCTTGAAAATTTCCTAAAAAACACACAAAAAAGGCAATAACTCAACACTTGATGATCGTTTAGATCTCAAATTCGATATACAATCCCTTAGCATGTATTGCATGGCGTGTGTAAAGTTAGAAATATGTTTTAAAGAATGGCAATGTATCTTTTTGACTCAAAAGTCGAAAAGGCGCATGTGCATTTCCAACTAAAACCACCAGGCCCTTCCTCAAAGTTTACCAAAATGTCCTCTCACAATGCAATACATGCTGAGGGATTGTATATCCAATTTCAGACCTTCTCGATCAGCCAGTTTTGGGAAATAACTTTTTTTCTTGAAAATTTCCTAAAAAACACACAAAAAAGGCAATAACTCAACACTTGATAATTATTTAGATCTCAAACTCGATATACAATCCCTCAGCATATATTGCATGGTGTGTGTAAAGTTAGAAATATGTTTAGAGAATGGCAATGTATCTTTTGGACTGAAAAGTCGAAAAGGCACATGTGCATTTCCAACTAAAACCACCAGACCCTTGCTCAAAGTTTACCAAAATGTCCTCTCACAATGCAATACATGCTGAGGGATTGTATATCCAATTTCAGACCTTTTCGATCAGCCAGTTTTGGGAAATAACTTTTTTTCTTGAAAATTTCCTAAAAAACACACAAAAAAGGCAATAACTCAACACTTGATAATTATTTAGATCTCAAATTCGATATACAATCCCTCAGCATATATTGCATGGTGTGTGTAAAGTTAGAAATATGTTTAGAGAATGGCAATGTATCTTTTGGACTGAAAGGTCGAAAAGGCGCATGTGCATTTCCAACTAAAACCACCAGATCCTTGCTCAAAGTTTACCAAAATGTCCTCACACAATGCAATACATGCTGAGAGATTGCATATCCAATTTCAGACCTTTTCAATCAGCCAGTTTTGGGTAATAACTTTTTTTCTTGAAAATTTCCTAAAAAACACACAAAAAAGGCATTAACACAACACTTCCAGAAAATTTAGATCTCAAATTCGATATACAATCCCTTAGCATGTATTGCATGGTGTATGTAATGTTAGAAATATGTTGAGAGAATTGCAATGTATCTTTTGGAGTCAAAAGTCGAAAAGGCGCTTGTGCATTTCCAACTAAAACCACCAGACCCTTGCTCAAAGTTTACCAAAATTTCCTCACACAATGCAATACATGCTCAGGGATTGTATATCCAATTTTAGACCTTTCCGATCAGCCAGTTTTGGGAAATAACCTTTTTTCTTGAAAATTTCCTAAAAAACACACAAAAAAGGCAATAACTCAACACTTGATGATCGTTTAGATCTCAAATTCGATATACAATCCCTTAGCATGTATTGCATGGCGTGTGTAAAGTTAGAAATATGTTTTAAAGAATGGCAATGTATCTTTTTGACTCAGAAGTCGAAAAGGCGCATGTGCATTTCCAACTAAAACCACCAGACCCTTCCTCAAAGTTTACCAAAATGTCCTCTCACAATGCAATACATACTGAGGGATTGTATATCCAATTTTAGACCTTTTCGATCAGCCAGTTTTGGGAAATAACCTTTTTTCTTGAAAATTTCCTAAAAAACACACAAAAAAGGCAATAACTCAACACTTGATAATTATTTAGATCTCAAATTCGATATACAATCCCTCAGCATATATTGCATGGTGTGTGTAAAGTTAGAAATATGTTTAGAGAATGGCAATGTATCTTTTGGACTGAAAGGTCGAAAAGGCGCATGTGCATTTCCAACTAAAACCACCAGACCCTTGCTCAAAGTTTACCAAAATGTCCTCACACAATGCAATACATGCTGAGAGATTGCATATCCAATTTCAGACCTTTTCAATGAGCCAGTTTTGGGTAATAACTTTTTTTCTTGAAAATTTCCTAAAAAACACACAAAAAAGGCATTAACTCAACACTTGCTGAATATTTAGATCTCAAATTCGATATACAATCCCTCAGTATGTATTGCATGGTGTGTGTAAAGTTAGAAATATGTTGAGAGAATGGCAATGTATCTTTTGAACTCAAAAGTCGAAAAGACGCATGTGCATTTCCAACTAAAACCACCAGACCCTTGCTCAAAGTTTACCAAAATGTCCTCACACAATGCAATACATGCTGAGGGATTGTATATCCAATTTAAGACCTTTTCAATCAGCCAGTGTAGGGGAAATAACTTTTTTTCTTGAAAATTTTCTGAAAAACACACAAAAAAGGCAATAACTCAACACTTGCTGATCGATATTGACTTTGAGGTCATGTTACCGTACTTAATTCATAAGAGTATAAGAATGATAGTAATGCGCTCCAGTAATGCATCTCAGACATCTCATGTATATCTGAGTTGACTTTATCTTTCTGAGAGTACTAGTCTATGTTTTTATTAAACATAATTAAATAATAAAATGAAAATATGTAACTTTTCAGTTTGACAGTTCTAAAAAATAAACAAGCAGTGCCTTATTACTAAATCTGAAAAATTGCATAACTTCATTCTTTTTTTATTAAATTATACCTACTTACAAAAAGATAAAATCAGCTTAAAAATGATGCCATGCAATGCATTAAGAAGCAGATTTCTATCATTCTTATTCTGTTTTAAATTAAGTTCGAAAACACGTAACCTCAAAGTAAATATCAAATATGTTAAAGGAGACCACAAAGTGGTCCTAGAGTATTAAAATACTTAGAGACTAGATCTGGTTCCATGGATAATCTGGAAGATGAAGCTGTCAGATGCATGTATCAGGAAGCCCTTCACTTAAGGTTGCCCACTGTAATGCCACTGTGTAGTTTTTTCAAAGTTGCAGTTCCCAATTTGGTGCTATTTTCTTAAAAGTCTCCTGCCTTATGATGGTCATATTAATAGTCATATCGAGAGTCCATTATAACTTCCAATAGATGCTGAAGAACTGTACTGGGAAAAAAATTTGGTTTAGTAAATAACGGTTGTTATTTTAGATTTGAATACCCTGACACGTGTAGAAAAGAAAAGGGAAAACAAAAATAGAAATTTTTTGGATTCAATATGAAAAATAATTACATTACAGAAAAAAAACTAAAGAAATGGATTATCAATAATATCTTTTACAAAATTTTACTTAGAATAAATTATCACACTGTTACCTATGGGTGGGAAAATCTAGCACTATTTCTACAAAATATTTAAATGTTAAGATAGGTTGCAAATGTTTGTAGTATCGGACTATGTACAGGTACCATAACCATAAATTACAATACCTACACTTAACTAACTGCTAGCAGCAATATAAACACAGCTGTCAACATATAGCAAGTACTGGTGATTTCAAACTTCTTTATATGGTGTATCCTTCCTTCTTGAGCCCCCTGTTGCTGCTGCTGCAGGTTCACTACCTCTTCTCAGCAGTTATCTCACTTCACTTGCACACAATCACAAGCGTACCTCGTACGTACCCGCTCGCTTGCAGCCGAGAGTCCGAGACACCTTCACCTAACACATGCGTGAATGCGTTTCGCGATAACGGAGCTGCGACCCGTCAAAGTGAGGTTATGGCTGTACAGTACGCGGCGTCCGCCTCGTGGGTGTGCTCTACACGCGGTGCGAACCAGGGTGTAGGTACCGTACCTCGTCGTCGTCGTGGTCGGTGATCAGCTCGCATTGTTGTCACTTCAGCGGGGGCTGCGGGGGTGCGTCGCGGCTCGACACCCGGCAGTGCTCAGCGTCATGCTGTCATGCACGATAAACATCACACGTATCTAATACATCATACACGAACAATATGACTATGACCATTGCGCGGTAACATGTCCGTAAGAGGCGGTCACTAATGTCTTTTAGACGGTAAATTTTTCGCTTATTAACTTTACTATTTACCGCATGATAACAAAAACTATTTTTTTTTTAAATATTATGCAAAACCATGAGTGTATTGCCCTCCGTAATCACATTATTAATCATTCTGCAATGTTTCACGTCGATATTTTAAGGCATCTAAGAATGGCATTTGAACGAAATTTTCGTTCAAATGCCATTCTTAAACGCTTCCGAATATTGACTTGGGATTTTGTAGAATGATTAATGATGTTATTACGGAGGGCAATACACTCATTATTTTTCATATATCGTTATATTTTTTTTTTCTACTAAAAACAAGATGGTTTTTGCTCGGTCGGTAAAAATTGAGTTTGACACCCCCTTAAAAATAGGTCAATTGCAGATTCCTACTTACCGACAGTACTGTTTTTATTTAATTAAATAAACTCTGATCATTTTTTTTGGAAAAACACGTCTGTCAGGCGCTCCGTATATGTAAATACTATACTCAGAATTTTTTGTGGATGATTCTATTGGTATTTTCTTGAGATGTGCTCTTTTTAAAATTATGTCTGTATATAACATCACCTTAAAGATGTTCATAAAAAGTGCCAGAAATTTATTAGGTAGAGATGAAAAATTCTGTTTTCTTAGAGCAGATCAAGGCACAGAATTCACTGGTGGGCACACAGTAGAAGTAATAGAGAAGTTTGGAGCAGAATTACAACTAGCATCTCCTGACACCCCAGAACACAATGGCATAGCGAAAAGGTTTAATAAAAAAATCCAAAAGAAAGTTCGATCGCTAATGTTTGATTCAGGCTTGCCAGAGAACATGTGGTACTTAGCACTAGGAGCAGTAATATATACGTACAACAGACTACCACACAAATCAAATGAAATGGTGTCACCTTTAGAGAAGTTCAACCCAAATTATAAAATAGATCTGAATCAATTAAAGAGGTTTGGTTCAACTGCATATTTTAAGATACAAAGAAATACAGGTCCTAAATTTAGTAAATTAGCATTGAGAGCATTAGTAAATTAGCATTAATAGGATATAAGCCTGACGGCTACGTACTTTTCAGACCAGAAGAAGGAAAGTATTATGAAAGCAGAAATGTGAAGTTCAACGAGAAGATAGTATTTGGAGATAAATACAGCAAAAAAGAAATACAAAACTGGGAAATGCCAAAAGGAAAAATAGACAGACAAAACTGGTTATTAGAACTTGAGAAAAATCTGGACGAAGAAAAGGAGATGTTGAAAACGGAGGGAGAGCCCAAAAGAAAGAGAGGAAGACCAAGGAAAATACAAGAAATAGAAGAACAAAAACTGAATGAATTAGAGAAGGAAAATTCAGAGATAGAGAAGGAACAAATACAAGCACTACTCCAGGAAGAACCAACTTCCTACAGAGAAGCGATGAGTACACCGGAGAAAAAAGAATGGGCCTCTGCAATTAGAGAAGAACTAAAATCAATGGATGAGAACAAAGTATGGATACTTGTAGACAGACCAGACACAATAGATGGAAAGAAACCCAATGTCATAGATTCAAAGTGGGTTCTAAAGAAGAAAACAGAAGCAGATGGCAAAATCAGATATAAAGCTTGACTAGTCATTAGAGGATTTAAAGATAAAAACAACTACGACCTGAATGAACATTATTCACCAGTTTCGAGACTAGCGATGATTAGATCTGTACTTGCCTACGCAAACAAACATAACTTAGAGATGTGCCAATTGGACGTAAAGACAGCATTCCTCAATGGTAGTATAGAGGAGAATATTTATATGGAAATTCCAGAAGGATTAGAATGTAGAGATAGAGTGAAAGCTACTAAGGTATGCAAATTACAAAGAGCTCTGTACGGATTAAAAATAAGTCCTAAGAAATGGAACAAAAGGTTCTCAGAGGTAGCCACAGAAATAGGACTTACGAGTCACAAAATCGAATCCTGTTTATTTACAAGGATTGAAGAAGAAAAAGTACTCATTCTCATATTATATGTCGACGACATATTAATAACAAGTAATGATAGAGAAGAATTAGAGTTGATAAAGAATAAGATAAAGGCAAAATTCAAGATGACAGACTTAAGGCAGCCACAGAGTTTCCTAGGCATTGAAATTGAGAGAAACAGAGAAGTGAAGATATTAAAACCCACTTTAGGTAAATACATACAGAAGTTGCTAAAAGAATTTGGCTACAGTGAAATGTACCCGCAAAGAACTCCAATGGTAACTAGCCAAGTGAATAACAGACAGAGACGAGATAGAGAAGGAATTATGGAGGGTGAGGACTTGAAAGTGGCATCAGACAAAGTAATATCCAGATATAGAAAGCTTGTAGGCTCACTGCTGTATTTATCAAATACTGTTAGACCAGACATCAGCTATGCCGTATATATTTTGAGTAGACACCAAATAAATACAACTGAAGTAGAATGGACCACGGCAAAAAGAATCTGTAGATACCTGAAGCAAACTCAGTCGCACGGTATAAGACTGAGAGGAAACCTAGACGAAATGGACGTATACTCAGATGCAAGCTTCGCAGATTGGAAAGGAGGAAAAACAACGAGTGGCTTCCTTGTTCGGGTATATGGAGATGCGGCAGCCTGGAAGACACATAAGCAACAGTACGTAGCATTGTTCACATGTCAAGCTGAGTATGTGGCAATAAGTGAGACCTGTCAGGAGACGATATCTCTGATAAACTCATTGAAGCTAATAACTAGAGAAGAATTCACTCCAATAACTTTATACTGTGATAATAGAGCAGCAGAATCGAGCACAAAAATCAGTATAAGTAACAAACTAAGACACATGTCAGAAGTAAAGGAGTATTATGTAATGGAGTGTATAGAGAGGAAATTTATCAAAGTGAAATGGGTTCCAACAAAGGAACAGTTAGCCGATATTTTCACAAAAGCTTTACCTGTAGATGCGCATACTAAATTGAGCAGTCAAATATTAAATATAGAGTAGATTAATAAACATGTATTATTTTGTTTTGTTCTTTGTTCACAGACGATAAAACGAGTCAGTAGAAAAGAAGTCGAGGTTCTTTCATTGGGAGGGAGTGTTGGAGTAAAGACGAGAAAAGCCCCTCTAGTTAGGAGAGACTTCCCCCTCAACTCAGGTCTCTCTCTCTCTCTGCGTGCGAGCGCCGGTGCGCGCAGTCAGTCGGAGGGTACCCCTTGTAAGGAGCACAGCCCCCTTGTATAATACAAGAGATATAGAGAGAAAGAATAAATACAGAGAGCGTTGTCTTTTGTATTAGAGTGTCCTCTTATTTGAAATCCTTCCTCCAACTCGCATAGCATTAACAGTCTTATCAAATGCTATTTATTGAATTTGTAAATTAATTGCATTTCCTCGAAATTTCGTCGACGTTTTCTTCAAAAACCTGTTGCTCAGCGTTTGCTTCAAAACCCCGCCAACTCAGCGAAGACTTCGAGAATCCACCAACTCATAGAGTGGTTTCAAAAACCATATGGGTTATTCTGCCATAGCTACCCCAGATGGCGTCCAGAGCTTACATAAAGATGTGCGAATAAAAATAAATGTTTTGCAGGCTCTAATGTCTATATAATAACGTTGACTTTCTTGGAAGATATACAGAAAGCGTTTTCTAACTGTCTGTTAACAAAAAATCAATAAAATATAGTCAAAATGTCAGTTCCGTCCCTTGACCTAAACAAGATTTTCAATATGAAACCTTGTGCTACGTGAAAATCAAGCGAAGAAGCCTAATTCCCACATACACATTGTAAATTGCAGGGCTTTTAATATATGTTTCCATTATTTACAAGGTCAAATTCAACAAACTACTATTAAATCACGATGGATACTTTTTGTCCAGCGATTTGCACGAAAATGTTGATAATAGCATTAATTTCTTTGAAAACAGCGCTACTGGTCTCCGCAATGCCATCTAGCGGTCGCTTCCTTCAGCGCGAGCACATGGACGAATGATGGAAGCGGCAAAGCCGTTAAAAATTAGAAAATCCACGAACGTGAACTACTTCTTTTTCTAATTTCACAGCGTACAAATATTTTAGTCAGTTCTGTCACCCGTATAATCCGCTGTTTAGATTGTGTTTAATGGTAAGTAAAATGCATTTTTTTATAGTATTTGGTGGATATAAGAACTACCTACGCGGAGAATAGGTAATATTGAGTATACGTGAGTGCGAGATTTTTAAACTTAAAAATGTCAGTTGCGTCCCTGTCAGTTTCGTCCCATAAAAGATTAAAATTCATTATTAAATGTGAAAAACTTTTTTAATTGAACTGAAATCTTTGGTGTTCGGACTTTATTTATTTCTTATAATAAAACTGATATTCCATACGGTTTCAAATCATAAATTATATATAATATTGAGTAAATTCATATAAATAATGAATGATTTACATAATTGTGAAATCTTTAAAATTTCTATTTATCTGCTTTTATAAGATAAATTTTGAAAAATGGCTCCAACCACGACAAACGCAAATATTCTGAAGAAAAAACATCAAGTTAAACAAAGAAAATCAGTAGAAGTAAAATTTCAAAATGCTGAGAAAGCCTTTGATGTATGGACTCGTAATTCAGTGAATTTGGAATTTGTCCCATGAAAATCCATCATACGGTCCCAGAGAAAAGTTACAACAAACCTTTTTTCTTGAAAATGCTGTAACTGAAAATAAATTAAGTTTAAGGACCTCTGCCTAGGTTCATTTTATTCAAGATAAGTTATATTTACAATATATTTTCATTATTTTATTATAATAATATTTATCATTTTTTTTAGGTAATTTTGGCCATAAAGGCCTATAAGTGTAAGACCGTACTAACAAATTATTAAATATTATATTTTATTAAATTAATTTTAAATGCTGTAACAGGATGGCTAGTGGGGGAAAATCCCAACAAGCCACAGGCCAGCGATGCCCTAGAACACGGTGCCGCGGGTGTCAGACTAAAATGACTTGCCCGGGGATCTGCTCCTGGAATCCCGAAAACAACGCGAAGATTGCACACGAACTTCGCTTTCCAACTAATTGGATCGCTGAGTGAAAAGCGCGCGCTCGAAGAGTAAAGCGCGCGGCCGCTATGCTCAGATATGAAAACGACCGGCGGAGTCGTTTTCCCGCGGAGGCGGCGGTATCCGGGAGAAGGACAGGTTGTAATGAACAACGCGACGAGTAACTAGATATCACAGTATATTAAAATCATTAATACAAGCACAACACACGTGCTGATTAGAATAAATGAGTTAGTTCGCGCGCGACCGTTAAGATTCAAATGCGCGAACGATACGGCGCGCGGCGAAGCTGCTATTCTCGCGCGCGGTGTTAAAGTACGGCGGGCTGACACACACCCGCACGTACACGGCACAGAAAGCTTGCACGGGGCGATTTCCGTGCGAGCCTTTACAATAAACCCGCGAGAGGAGAGTAGAAAACTTACGTTAGGAAGGAGCAGCCGGTGCACTCGACTCTCTCTCGCTCCCTGTCGCTCGCACAGCAGTTGCGCTCTCTTTCTCTCTCTCTCTTGCTCGCTGTATCGGTCGGCAGGCGGGCTGGCTGCCGGCTCGTCGCTCGCAGTCTCGTGCGGCTCACGCGGCTTGGGATCGCTCTCTCTCTCTCTGGCTCTCTTTCGCACGTACGCACCCTATTCGGCGCCTCCACTACACTCGCGATAACTATAAAAAGCTAGGACGGCGCGGATGAGGTAACTTTTTAGAGACACACTGGAGAGAAGTTCTCGGCACGATGGCAGACACGAAGATGGCTGCCGTGACTCCTATAAAGCCGTAGCAGCTTCGCGGGTACCCGACGGGCATATTACGCGTCGCGAGACCGTTCTAATCCGGTCAGGATGCTCACGCGCTCGCGCCTCCGGTGAGCATGCCTGCTCGGCGCGGGTAATTCGAATCTCGAATTACCTAACTCGCGCACGCGTTACAATGTATCCGAAAATATTAATTGTAATATTATTTTAATATTGTAAATAAAAATGTAAATCAAAACACTGTATGAAAAATAATTTGCATTAATTACCATAAATTATTATTTTGATTCGTTAGTGAAAATAATTTTCGTGTTTAATCGTACATAAGTGTGCTTAACTGTGCAAAACTATGCCAAACTGTGTCCAAGTTGGAAGGTTTCGGACATTTTACACAGATTTATCACATATTGGCACAGTTTGGAACAATGTGGCACACTTTTACACAGTTTGGCATAAATCATTTTTAGCTGTTGAAAATAAATATAATTTGATCTTCGATACAGTTGTGCATAGCTTAGCACACTTTGGCACACTTTAGATCATTTTGACATAGTTGGCACAAGGAAGTTTCAGTTACTAAAAATAAAATTAGGTTTATTATTAAGCACAGTAGTGTATAGTTTGACACACTGTGGCACAGTTTTGCACAGTTTTTGCACAGATTCACACAATTTGGCACAGTTAAGCACACAAAATATTGTTCACTTATTAAAACAATATAAGTAAAAATATAAATAATTTATTATTACCAATAATTTTGAATATTTAAGTATAGGTAATCTCAATTAGAAATAAATGGACACACTTGACTATAGCTAAACTCAATTGATTTTCAAAAATTAATAATTCTTGAGTCTAATGACTATAAATAGTTGAATAAAAGATTTGATATTGTTAATAATAAATGATGGTTGTTAATTTAAAAATTTAACAATAATTTGTGTTAAGGCGTGCTAACGTTGTGCCAAACTGTGCTCAACTGTGCCAAAGTATGTCAAAGTGTGTTAAACTGTGCCAAATAATCAAGCTAAATTTATTTTTAATGGCTAAAAGCTTTTTGTTATAAACGGTGCCAAAGTGTGCTAAAATGTGCAAACGTATGCCGGTCTGTGCAACCTGTGTAAAATGTCCGAAACCTACCTGCTTGAACACACTTTTGCACAGTTTCGCATAGTTAGACATACTTTGGCACATATTTGCATAGTTTCACACACTTTGGCACTCTACGGCACAAAAATTTTTTCCACCAGGGTTACTCCTAATATTATTATGGAATTTGATATTATTAATTAATTTGGTTATATAAAATATTATTTTTCAAGCTCTTGTTCGAAATTGTTTTACCGAATTTTTTTATCGTATTACATATTTTAGAATTAATTTCGAGAATTTTATGCAATAATTGTCAGTTTCGTCCCCTACCAAGATCATAAAATATTACGTAAACTATAGCCAGAATATTTTGTAGTGGATTAGTTCTGGGTACTTATTTTAAATGTTATAATGAGTAGATGAAACCTCAAAATGCCTATAAAAAGTTGGTTTTGAAAAAAAAAAAAAGTTAGACCTAATCTGGGGAAGTTATATCAGAATCACTCATATAACTCGGTGCAGATTTCAAATATCCTCTAACTCAAGCGCAGTTTTTTTTCTTTAATTTTGTAGTGGTAGCTCTAGGATGTTAATGTCCAGTTTCTGTATAAGCGATGAAAAAAATTATTTTCGATTTTTCCATATTTTTCTTTATTTTTTTTTTTAACCGACTTAATAATATCTGATCGGGGGTAAAAAAAAATATGAGTAGATAGGAAATTTCAAGACCTTTCAGAAAATGGGCCTACTTCCGACCGATATCCAAACCCAGAGCCAAAAAAAATTATTTTCGATTTTTCCATATTTTTCTTTATTTTTTTTACCGACTTAATAATATCCGATTGGGTCGAAAAGAATTTGGGTAGATAGGAAATTTCAAGACCTTTCAGAAAATGGGCCTACTTCCAACCGATATCGAATCCCGGCGAAGAAAAAAAATTATTTCGATTATTATATATTTTTCTTTATTTTTTTTTAATCGACTTAATAATATTCGATCGGGCCAAAAAAACTATGGGTAGATAGGAAATTTCAAGACCGTTCAGAAAATGGGCCTACTTCCCACCGATATCCAAACCCAGAGTAAAAAAAAATTATTTTCGATTTTTCCATATTTTTCTTTATTTTTTTTAATCGACTTAATAATATCGGATCGGGCCGATAAAAATGTGGGTAGATAGGAATTTTTAAGATCTGGCAGAAAATGAGCCTACTTCCGACCGATATCCAAAACTGGCGAAGAAAAAAAATTTTCGATTTTTCCATATTTTCCTTTACTTTTTTTTAACCTGCTTAATAATATCCGATTTGGCCGACAAAAATATGGATTGATAGGTAATTTCAAGACCTTTCTGAAAATGGGCCTAATTTCCACCGATATCCAAACCCAGAGCCAAAAAAAATTATTTTCGATATTCCGATATTTTCCTTTATTTTTTTTAATGGACTTAATAATATACGATCGGGCCGGAAAGAATATGCGTAGATAGAAAATTTCAAGACCTTTGAGAAAATCGGCCTACTTCCTACTGATATCCAAACTCAGAGCCAAAAAAATTATTTTCGATTTTTTCATATTTTTCTTTATTTTTTTTAACCGGCTTAATAATATCCGATTCAGCCAACAAAAATATCGATTGATAGGTAATTTTAAGGCCTTTCAGAAAATGGGCCTACTTCCCACCGATATTCAAATTCGGCGATGCAAAAAAAAAAATTTCGATTTTTCGATATTTTGCTCTATTTTTTTTAACAGACTTAATATTATCCGATCAACTATATAATTGAACTTGTACAACTTCAAAATAAGCTTTAAATACCTGCCAAAGATAAATTTGATATCTCTGGCCAGTTGCGAGTTATGCTGCGGACAACTTTATAACACACGCACGCACGCACACACACACGCACGCACGCACACACGCACACACGCACGCACGCACACATTTTATATTAATGCTTTACATGTTTGTACGAACGAATCAGCGCTCATGGGAGTAACGGTGGGAAATTGTTTGCACGACAGAGTCTTTCTCGGTAATTTTTTTTTTTACGTTTTCATAAAATTTAGCGGCCAGTGCAGTCGTTTACGTGTGAATCACGTGAAAAGACGTTACAAAATGCGCGCAAAGTGGTACCGCTACACATATAACAAAGAAACATAATATAATATTCGCCGTACACTTTAGAATTAATATTCTGCAGTTTCTTCTCATGCCCCTTGAAGCTACGCGATTTCTTCGATCGATATGATGTCGCGACACAGGAGCGACTCCATAGCTATCGAAATATGATTCTTTTGCATTTTTGTTTATGTACAATGCCACCCGGTGGGATCCAGGCTTATTTGAGGTGTCGACATGGGTTACAACAGCGGCTGGGGATGTGGCGGGCTGCGTATACACCTAACGAGTTTGCTCTGAGGCCACTAATGGCCCTCGTGATTTGTTTCGTATTCATTTTGCGTTTTCGCTAAATGTGAAATATGTGCTGCTGTCGCTGTCACTTGCTTTTTCTGGAGCTACATCCATCTCGTCGCGGCCTTCGTCGTTCTGCTCCTCCTCCTCAATATACTGCTCGGAGCCCGGGTGAAAATGGAGTAATCTTTTGCGATGCTTCTGCTGGTACTGATGAATAGCCGTGTAGACCATTTTACTTTGTACTTGGTCTTTGTTGATCATATTCCACTCTTCGGGTAGTATAGAGCGCATCCACTTTTTTATTTGGTGTGCCTTGTAGAGCACGAAAATATCTTCTTTATTTTTATACCTCTGAGACGAGTGCGTAGAACATACCAGCACGTCAGAAAACATGTTTTTGAGTTTTCTGAACGTCGACGAGTCATATTTTTCTAAATTATATATGTTCCGGCTGAGTAAAGATTCTAGGTACCTGGCCTTCTCCTCACTGCCTACGTAAATCTATCTTGCTGCTCTTGCGATATTGAAGAGATAACGGATATAGCTGTATGAGTGATACTTCGCCCTCGTAGCAGTTAATGCCGTGAATATCGACTGCGCAGTAGGAATTTGTATTTTTTACGTCTTCAGGCAGCTCGATGAAATTGCACGGTGCTTGTACAATCCAGTGGTTGACAATGGGTAGGCAAATGATCGCCACCTATTTTGGTAAAAACTTCCTTTCAGTGTCTGGAAAACCTTGTATGTCTATGACGTTATCCATTATACGTTTGTGCGTAGCGAGCGTCGAGAGAAAATTGATGCTTGAAGGCGCTGCTAGCTTCCACTCAAGTCCTTCCCCCCCCCCCTCCACCTTTTTAACGACTAGGCACTAAAATCCGATAATATTTGGTCGGTGGAGTCGATTTTGAGAACGTTATGGTACCCGACATAAACAACGCAATTTGTCGTGCTCATTAGAGCCATCTCAAATCCCACCTCTATGCATAAGCTACCCGAGCGAATGAAATTCCAATGAACCGTTAAATCGGGTGTGAGATCGAAAGCCGTGAGAAAGTAGCTGAGTGAATAGATGAAACGGTTTATGCCAAGCCCCTCGTTGAGGAAATGTATACCTGTTGGATATATATAGATATATGAGCGCGGGAAGCTCACTCCGGTCAGCGACCATTCCCCCTCTACTCTCTCAGTCTACTGCGCGAGCGTGAGCGAGCGCGACAGTCAGTCGGGTGATGGAAGTCCTTGTGCACGGTCACGTTTATAGACAAAAGTAGTATAGATAGAATAGATCAGAAGACAGAGTGTAAGAGGAGAAAATAAAGTTACATACATTTACAATTTAACCTATTGTGTTATTTATTTCTCCACCTGGGCATAGCAATATTCCAACAATACCTTTGCCCTAGTAGAGGGTTTGAAATGCATCTATAAGCATACTATCGTTAGCAGAAAAGCGCGGCTGTTTGTCACTGTGACAAACGGACAGCTCTCCGCACTACATCAAAAATAGACGGTTTACCTGAAGAGGGACATTCACTAATAAAGATGTCCGAAACGTTGTTAATGTGAAATAAATTTGTTGTTTTATTTTTTACCATCTCGTACAACAAAATATTGGTAGTAACCTTGGCCACTAGATGCAATCAACATTTACTTATCACTACTACCATTAGCGTCTTCATTAAAAATAAAAGTATCGAGCATTTGATGCCTATAAGTGTCATTCACCACGTTTATAGCGTCTACTAATTGTTCGAGGGAATCATAAATACCTACGGGTATACGACACAGTTTTTTGTCGATGGGACCCCCATTGTCATCAGCCATGTAGAAAGTGTAACTCGCTTCATCATCTTGAAAATGTATGATACTGCTGGGTATGTGAATTTCAACGAGGCTCACGAGCCACTCGCCGTGTAATTTGATCTCACGTTGCAGCTGGGTCGTAAAACAGCAGGTTGTGTTTTTGGGAAAATATGGCATGGTGTTGTTACTAGACATTACCATATAAAAATCGTCGCTTGTTTCAATTTTTTCAGATGTTTTTAAGCTCACTTGCTTTTACCCACGAGTTGAATTTATCATAGTAACGGAGCCACTTAAAGAGAGCCCTCTTTTTTGCGCACCGTCCTTCTATGCGTATGACGCGTTCGACTTTGAAACGCTTATCGGGCACGAGGCGTTCGCGGCCGATTAACACGAGCTCCTTGGCATAAAAGAAACCGTCGATAATTTCTTCATTCAAATCTTCGAGCGCGTATGTATAGAGATTTTGAAGCGTCGAAACGCTGATTATCTTGAACACTTCTTCGTTAAAATTTTTTTCATATCTTCTCTCAAAAGTGTTCTTGGTTAGACTGATGCGCACGAGATTGCCCACCTTGAATTTAGGCAGCGCCGATGCTCGTCTTCGATAATTGGAGCTCGCGCGTTTTGCTAAATTTTCGCTCGCTGTCCACGCGTTCTACAATGTAACATCGATAGGTCTCATGCGGGTGCCACTTGTAGCGTGAGATTGTAAGTTTTTACTTACACGAGTAAATTTTGTTCTTTTCCCTTTTAGCGTTCATGCACACGAGATTGCGCACCCAGCGTACCCTGCTTCACGCTAGAAGTCCTAGTATTGTTTTTCGTAGGTTATTGCTTCCTCATAGAGGAAGCTTTGTGATAGTAAAAAAAAAAGTTTATGAGATAATGTGTTAGAAATGTTATTTAGCAAATTTGGAATCGAAATACACTATTTTTAGAAAATGTCCGTATGGATGTGTGTGTGTGTGTGTGTGTGTGTGTGTGTGTGTGTGTGTGTGTATGTGTGTGTGTGTCCGTATACGCTGATATCTCATGATCTACTCGATCGATTTTAACGGGAGAGTGATCATTTTTTTACATTTTGCTTCCACAATTGGGGTCAATATTCTATTTTTGTAAAATTTAACTTTTTTTTTATAGCCATTTTTTAATTTTCAAAATTTTTTTTTCGATTTTTTTAATATTTAGAACAAATGTTGTTTATATATCATGAATTCTCTGTATGTAGGATAAAATTATCTACAATTTGAAAAAAAAAAACGGTAGCTATATTTCATCTTAAGTTATTGATGAAAACGTAATTTTTTGTAAATAGATTATATTTCGAAATTAAAAAAAGATATTAACATCAATATTTTTGTGGTTATAAAGGATATTAAGTACTATAACTTACTAAATTTTTAGGTTTTTTTATTCATTATTTTTTGAGAAAAAAATAATTTATAAAAAAAGTGATTTTTTTGTCGTTCAATAACTATAGTAAAATTGGCTTAATCACTTTGAAATTCTTTGTAGGGGTAGATTTTGTATACCAATCGAGTGAGTTCTTTGGGCAAAAGGATTGATCCATAAATTTCGAAGATATTTGAGGTTAAAATTTTTTTCTATTTTTTTTTTAAATCGTAATTTCTCGAGAACGGCTCTATGTATCTAAATGGGGTGGACGGTATTCGAAAGAGAATTAAATTACCTATATTTTCTAAAAAAAAGTTAGTTCTCTAGCTATCACGGTTCTTTTGTTATTAACAAAAACGTAAAAATTGAAAAATGAAAAATTTGTTTTATATGTTCAACTATTACAAGAGTAAAATTGTCTTATTCGCTTCAAAATTCATTGTAGAGGTATATTATTGATAGTTCTCGGATGAGTTCTTTTGGCAAAGTGATTGGTTCATAAATTTCAGAGATATTTGAGGTTAAAATTTTTCTAGACATTTTTAAAATCTATTTCTTGAGGATTTTTTTTTTTAATTTTAAAATTTTTACATTTCTGTTAATAACAAAAGAACCGTGATAGCTAGAAAATTAATTTTTTTTAGAAAATATAGGTAATTTAATTATGTTTCGAATGCTATAAATTACATTCAAATACATAGAGCTCTAAATATCAGTTGCAAATTTATAGGCAATTATGATATATATTTTATGTATGTGAAATTTTGTGGAAATGTATAATCTATAAAAATTTGAATAAATTATGTTGGAGTTTTGTTATTTCTGTCTTTCTGAAGTATTAAATTTTAAATATTGGAATTAAAAATTAATTAAAGGAATCAGTAAATGAAGTTTGAGGAAGCTACGTGCAAATGAATTGGCAGCGGTTTTTTTTTCTTTTACAAATCAAGCGTGAGCCACTTTTTTCGCTTGCTTTTTACTTCGAGTCTATGTAGATGCCTGAGATGATTCGTGCTGTATAGGTACGGATAGGCGACGTTTGGCCGTGCGTTGAGGATCCGTCAATATTTGCCCAATTTTAAAAAATGTTGGATTATTAATTAAATTTCCAGGTGTTTCAGAAGTTTTGAGAAATTTTGCAAATCAATGCGGCCAACGGGCGCCTCGTCCTTAATGCTCTTTTTCAATGCGTTGATCAGTAGCTCCATTATATTGGACCACGCAATTACACGACCATCTATAGTAATGATAGCAGAGCTATCCCACTTGAGATGCTCGGGTTCCGTGACTTTCCAATAGCGAAGCAAGCGCCGCGCTTTGCGCGCGTGTACTTTCAGTACCCTCACGAGTATGTCATCCTCGGACAGCAGTGTATCGTTATCTCAGAAAAAAAAGAGAGCGACGTAAAATCTGTAGATAGTTTACGTACTTTTCGTAATCATCTCTAGCTGCTTTTGAACGTAAAACATCGTACATTTCACTATCCAGCCGAGAAAAATGATCACCTGGTGTTGGCAGGGTTTTTTCATTCGTATTTCTTTCCCCCTCCAGCTCCTTGACATTAGATTGCGATGTCTCCGGTGGCTGCGGCACAAGGATCATCTTACGAGTTCGCTGCATGTTTCGAGCCAAATATTTTTGAGATAAGCGTTCCTACGATCGGAACGAGTAAGTGTGGTAAAAACGACCCGCAGTTTTGTACAATGACACGTTTCTTCGATTTCCAAGTACCGCTTCCTTTATCGCCAACACGGATCAGCTTAGGCAGCGTTTGCTTATGTTTACGCAATCTATCCATTTCGGCATCGCTTAGTTTTACGACGTCCTGCAAAAAATCAACACACACTCGCATATGCATCAGACGAGAGGCTTATCAGCTGTGTGCACTATAGCAACACGGTCTCTTCTATCCCCATGACAAAGAGCGTATGAGAGAGCCAGGTTTCTTTTCGAGAAATGTTTATCGCAGGCTGCCACTTTACGACCTATCGGCACCATAGTTTTTTCGTGACTGTTTAACGCTCGCCTCATTCATCGCGGTTTAAAGTACTTGGGCACGTAGTCAACGTGCACTCCGGCACAGGAAAATATGTTTGCTCGAAATCTAAACTCGTCTAAGCATGCTTGAGAGAGATTGATAAAAATATAGGAGTGAGGTTCCTATCAGTAAAAAAGCCGAATCTCCCGGAAAATTTTGTCGCGCGATGTGCTGTATTTGTGCTCCCTCGCGAGGATTTTTGAACAATACAAGATACTTAGTATTCAAACTAACGTCGCGCTGTGCCTTACCTTTGTGAAATACGTTTTGCGTAACGAATATTACGCTAATATTTTTGTGATTACTACACTTTGTAAATAAATCTAATATAACATCACTCGACGATTCACGCATGAGGTCGTCGAGAATGAATAACTTTTTTTTCTCATTGTCAATCGAGGAATCAGCCATCTGTGGAAGGTCCTCTCGAAACTCGATGGGTGGTACGTTGGGTTTAAAATCCCGTCTATAAGTGTCTTGCCATTCGGCGGAATAAAATAGGACGCGGACAAAACGTGCGTCGCAGACCGCTGGCAGGTGGGCGAGAAAGCTTTTAAGGAATAAAGTTTTACCGCAGCCTGTGGGTCCGCACACGTAGCAAGTAAAAGGATGCTTCCATCGCGTGTCCACGTTTATGACTTGAATAAAGAAAATGACACTCTTGCAGCCTCTTTTAAACCCTTAACTCGCTCACGCATACAGTTGAACGATGAAGTACGTGAAAAACATCACAGCATATAGCAATGTCACGATATTTACGATCCCCGCGGTGAGCGGGCGGCGGTGGGCGACGGGCGCGTGCGTAGAGATCACCATATCACCGCAGTGATAACTTCCGCAGTTATTACTATACTCCGGCCCTCCGCGGATAAGTATATTTACCGCGTTGATCAGGTGATTTTCGCGGATATAAGCAACCATCGCTGGTGTGCGTGTTTAACGCTTTGTTTCATTGGTCTCCGCAACGCACGCGCGGGTTAGCTGATCACCGCTATGAATAGGTACATGGGATGAGAAGATATGGGGAAAATAATTAACACGTAAAAAAAAAGTTTAAATATCTACAATATATTTTGTTATTATTATGAACAATATACAAAAGTTACTACATTCAACGCATTAAAATATACAATTATTCAATTGCGCTTATAGCAGAAAGCAAGCGAAACTTCGTGTTGGAAATATCTTCGCTTTCTCAGAGCTATGGAACAGGATTTTTTTTCGCTGCGCTTAACAACCTCGTGCGTGCGAGTGCATCTGATCGCATTGTATTTCAAACGATAGACGAGCTCTCGTCATTATCTAAATATCCTGCGATCAAGCGCTCGATACTATCGAAATTGATCTTGCTCATATCGGCGCTATTAAGAGAAACTCTCTTTACTTTACAGCACTCGTGAGTGGGAAAAGCGCTCGAAAGGCAGAAAATTTCGGACCCCCGGAGAGAAAGCTGGTAATATAAGCTCCCTCTCCGTAGCCCTTGAGCTCGACCGTCATGCTGCGGAGAGAAGTACCTAAAAGAGGTCTATACTCTGAAGTGTTTTTTCGCTGCACTTGAATATACACGAATCGGTATCCTGGTAGAGAACGCGGTTGGCTAAAAGCTTCTCTATATACGGGTAAATATCGAGGCGCACCTGCTCGGTAGTGTAGGCTGCTAGTACCACATTTCTGTCCCGCGCCGATTTTTCAGCGTCCCCTTTATAGCGCCAATTTGCGTACAAAAGATCCTCGCTAACCGGGAGCACGTCGAAAACTTCCTTTTCAGGCGCTGTGAGCACTTTCAGCAGCCCCTCGCACTTTTTGATCACTTCCGTTTGTCTTAAATTAGACCGTTGCCCAAACTTTCCCCAGAATGAATTTAAGCAGAATTTTGCGATCGAACGTAAACTCGAATTTTTTTCAATCTTTTCCCGGCCTAACCTTATCCTTCTTCGCGATCGTAATCGTCAATATACCGCTCCCTGGTAGTATCATCCGTATACCAAGCCGGCCACCCGCTCGCTTGTTGTTTCAATCGAAGGAAGGCATTTACGTACGCGGTAAACCACCCGCCCTTCCCGCTGCTCTGGTCATACTGCGTTCTCTTATATTGCCATATAACAAATATCTCAGTCACGCTGTAGCTGAACTCGATTGCTTTCTGTAGTTCGTGCACTACCCATGTCCCGCTAAATTCACACTTGGCAACTTGTTCGTGGTTGCAGTCGGCCTGATGCATTTCCTCACAACAGGAACGACAGAGACCAAAAATAAGGCGCCCGTTCCTTTTTTGCCGGTAATACAGGTAATATTAAATTTCGCGGTGGTAAAATTTTGCATTTGACGAGCCCTTCGACGTGCGCGAGATTGTTATTTGGCTATCTGTTAACACAGCGCATTACGCGACTATGTAAATGCGCGGGAGACCGATAGGAAAACAGCCTCTTTTATATTGATACGGGTAAAGAGAGTAAATATCAGTATATTGATCTCTTCACCCGGCTCTACACTGCATGAGGTGACTATATTTTCAGTTCGTCCACCAAAAAACGCATCCCGCGGATTGAGCATTATTCTACTCATTATCGGGTGAGTATCCAGATACCGCACGAACTCGAACTCTTATCTTTTTATCCCATCGAATTCACACTCCCACATGTCGCGCACTTCGTATCTGAGACTCCTCATTCGGCAGACTTTTACCTGTACAATTTCGTACGCCTGTGTATACGTTCGATTAAACTTATTTTTTACCGATTTTCGGTTGTTCGTAAAACAACGCGGGCAACTGTGCACGTAACAACCTTGAAATTCAAAAACTATTCCCTTAGCTGCTATCCCCTCCCCAGGAGGGAAAGCAGGCAGATCTCCATCCACTAAAAATCCGTCGGGCAAGCGAAACTCACGCGTCCTCCCTGCATGGACCGATCTCGCTATCGCAATACAGCAACCACTCTAGTGATTTTTGCGAGTGTTTGTCAGCACGCCTATAAGCGTTCAGCAGAATTATTGCTATAATATTCGGAACTAAAAAATTTTTACGAAAAGCCTACCTCGATAAAAATTTTTCGAAATCGTATACACGCGAGTTATATGACTCAACGTCTCAGCGCGTGCATGCATCGGTCAGCCACGGCTACGATATCGCTGCATACCGGACGCACTGTGAAGCTGCAAAGACAAAGAGCAAGATAAGAAGACAATGAAGATGACAATAGAATATACTTTCTTACTCTACTCTCGCACCGGCGATTGTCAGTCACTGTCGGGCGTTCATACTGTAACGTCGAATATCATTTTAGAGTATTCAATAAACGTCTTTAGTTCAATTGGTCTACTTACTTATTGTTAAGCGTACCTGTGTGTGTCATCTCCTTTTGGTCGTCCACCGTACTCCCTCACTTAACTCGCGCGCCTCAGTATTTCCACGTCCATCTGGCAATATTCGACTATCTCTTTTTGAAAGTCGAATATATAACCAGGGCTTGTATTTTCATGCCACTCGAGAAAAACGGCACGCTCAGCTGGTGACATAGTGTCAGAGCAATAAAACTCTAGCGCAGGTAGAGGTCCAACGTACCACTGGTTCTCGAGGGTATTAAACAGATGTGGAAAATAGCCCTTCTTACTATTTTCGGGTAAACCAAAGGTAGCAGGTAGAGCACTCAATTTCATTTCAAAATAGTTGATGCTGGCGATAAACTTCAACATTGTAATATTTTGACCGTCCAAAATGACGCTGGGGGCTGAGCGCTTCGAGTTTTCGGCCAATTCTCTTAAAATTAATTGAGCATCAAAAGCCTCGGCATTGTGCGCGGTGCATACAATTTCCGAAAATTCCGTGCTTTCCCGAATGCATAAGCTCAAGTGCAGCTTTACCGTCTCGTCTGTAAAAATAAATTCGCGCACGCCACATTTGCTACAAATGACTTTAAGATCGTCCACCTGTATGCAATCCGTGCAAAGCTGATGCGCTACACAGATATTCGGCACGTGAATCCGGGCGTTTTCTCCATACGGAGTATACTGACGGGTCTCAAAGTTGTATAAAATGTATAAAAATTTTCTTTCCGCTTTCAAGTTCCCAACACTCCCAGTTGGTTGCATGAAACATGCATGATTTAACGGGTGCCGCTTCGAACATCGTTTGCAATAACTGATACCACAGTCGTGTTGACTGTGGTGCGTATTTACTATCTTTAAACAATTTTCGCATAGAAGCACGACATCGTACACTTTACGATTATTTTTTTTGTACGAACCTGTGTACTCGTGATTAACGAAACAGCCATGCCCGATAAATTTACGTCCACATTCCGTACACTCTATCATTTCTACACCGTCACACCTACATGGAGGTATAACATAGCAAGATTCACAAGTTCGTTTAAACTTATGTTGCCCGATACGTCGAAAACCCTTGTTACAATGATAGCACACAAATTTTGACCTGGCCGCCGCAAATGAATTAGTGATGACGTTAAAGTACCTAGACTGCTCCTAAAAGATTAAATAAATAACCCCGTGAAGTGGTGCATTTAAATCTTGAAGACTGTTTCGACCGTCAAATAATGGAGGTTCGCCGCTACCCATGTTATACTTTTCAAATATAACCATAGCAATACCCTTCGCAGCAAAAAATCTTGAAACGCCGTCAACTCGGGGAACCCACACCCCTCTAGCGGTAAAATTACTTCTGTATCCCGCATGAGTTTCGCTGCGCGCTCTTTCTGTAATTTTCACCGACCGTCGCAGATTACACGCCACTCGTCGCGCTTCGCGGCGCATTTGGATGTTTTAAGAGCTAAGTGTACTCTCGCTACTATGAGCGCACGTGGCAAACATAAATTGTCCAGGTTTTGCATTGTTATAATCGAGCGTTTACGAAGACTACCTATGCTTAGCGCCTGTTTTGGTCGTGCTTTGCCTGCGCCCACAGGCATTTCAACGTAATATATTTGTAAGGTGAGTGTATCATCGATACCCAAAACTGCGTTACTTTGACTTATGGAATTCACCAAATTTCATAAATCTAAGTAATTGAAATTTTCAATAGGCCTAGACGACATCTCTCCGGGCTTCTGCGCAAACCGATCGCTATGAATACTCACGCCAATTAATGTGTTAGGTAGAACGTTAGTTGTAGTGTATTCGTGAATGTCTCTAATGCTTTCCTCGAGCCATAATACAGGAGTTTCCCTGGCAGCTGGGTCACGTATATTAAAACTGATCCTGCAGCCGTGAACAGTAAACCTACGTATGGAATATTCTATGGAAAAAATCATGTCTTCGTTATTTTTCAAGATGTAGCGTAGGGCTTTCGCAAAATTATAGCTACCGATATGTATTTTATGTGTGCAAAAACCAGGCGCTGTCGGATTATTAGTTTTCTTACAATTACGATTCAAAGTGTTTTGACTCTTATCATTCGGCGGGTCTGGATGTTCTACGGATTGTCCGATTTTAATTTTCAAAAAAGTTTTCGAAAGTTTAAGATACGTACTACAAAACGTGTATTCTAGCTTTGCGTTGAAATAGTGTGAAATATGTTTAAAACACCCGCAAACGTGACTAGAAACGGCTGCGCGCGAGAAAGCGGCCGAGTGGTGGGGCCCGCTGCGCACCCCCCCACCACTCAGCCGCTTTCTCGCGCGCAGCCGTTTCTCATCAAACAACATGCTCTCTTTTTACATTACAAAAAAGAAAAATTAATTTAACTTACGTTCATTTATACGCTGATGAACCTCGTCCCACGGGTTAAAGTTATTATCATATGCTCCGGGATCTCCAAGGTAAAAATTGCTCAAGATGCTGTAGCGATTTTCCACGTTATTCGCGATGCCTACATCTGCTGACGCCTGAGGAGATTGATCACTCAAAAACGCCCGGTGAACGTCTTTCCCCGGCTCCACGTATGGCGATAACGCCTCCAGTATATACTCGCGCCCATTTTCTACCGTCTCCATTTCTAGATTTGCCATTTCATAGTCCCTCACATTAATAAGGTTTGGGCTTACGGGGGACTCTCTTCGTTGTCAGTCACCGCGTCTGTAGGTGGATTATCGGCGGAAAGGGGGCCGTTGTATACGTCGACAACCCACATTTGCTGCTGCGGGCTACCGTCATCATCTTCGTCGCTATCAGTGTCAAACAATAACGTGCGAGCTACAGGATTTCGTCGTCCGTCAGTTCGCGCCGAACTACTAGCCACCAATGACGGCTCTGCAATAGCATCTGCATTCTTCATTCCACTGAAAATGAGTGGCGTCGCTATTCTCCTCATCATCAGTATCGATATTATCGCTATCAGAATCACTGTCGCGCAATAAATTTTCTAAGGCGGGAAAAAATGTCTTTTAGAGAATGAAATTTTAAAAAAGGTTTAGATAAAATATTAACAATTTTTTCACTTACCCAATATCTCCTCGTACTCGCTCATGAGCTTTCTAAAAACAGGTAGTTCAGCATATTCATTCGGCAGTGGTTAAATGGACGAGATGTTGGCGGTCCAACATTCTTTGTTGCCCACAATGCAGTAATATTAGCTGCCCTTGTTTGGTCGATATTGTGAGTCCACTCCCGCCATAGAGGACCTTTGACTCTAGGCGCCCCGTGAAGAGTTCGGTACATCGTTTTATTGCTGAGGGAAAACTCTTGTTCTATCGCCACTACCAGCAACCATAAAGCCGAGCGCACGGATAGTTAGTATACGTGCAAGCATGAAGCCGAGCGCGGGGAAACTTGCATTTTACCACAAATTAACATATAGTCGAGCGAAAATTCAAAAATATATAATGCGGAATTATATAAGAATAGAAAAGTTACATAACGGCGCTGCGTATATTGCGTGGTTTCTTGAGATGCTTAAACATCATGCAGCCGCAGCACCCGAAGCAGCGAATACTTCGCTGAGATACAGGACGAGATGACTGATACACTCAGCAAGCTAAACACACAAATCAACACAGCAACATGGAAGCTAGACAAGGCCGAACCGCATGTTCGCGATATCACAGTGAAGCTACCGATGAGGTGGTATCTGTGTACACACTATGAGACAATTTTGGATCCCAGACGGAAGAAGAAACTGATCGACTGCAAGCTGTGCGAACATCGCTACATAAAATGCGAGCGCTACCAGAATCGGAGGTGTGTTTGCATGCCTTCGAAGTGACACGGAGCAACCATCATCAATGCGAAGTGTGCGTTAAGCAGTGATAAGTATCGGCACCGCTATCATTAATAAAAGTGTTTTATATTTCGTACTTAAAAATGATGACGGAAAAGTGAAACCGAAATAAAATGTTTGTAATTGACTGAATGCGTATGGTGAATTTGTAAAAATTAATTAGTATGTAAAATAATAATTCGAATATAAGAAGTTAAAATAAAAATTGTGCGTTTGTGATCTCGCTAGTTATATTAACAATCAGGTTTTTCAACTCATTTAAATAAAAATGTATATTTTTGAAAATTTGTATGTAAAATAGTAAAACGAATATAAGAATTATTGGGTGTTGGAATTAATTCGTAGTGTTTTTTTTAATGAAAAAATATTATTTATTTCATATGAAAATAAAAAAATACATTAATTAAAGTGTTGCCAATCGCTTTCTACTACTTTTGACCATCTTTCGGGCAGCGAACGAATATCGCGTCGGAAGAACTCTTCGTCTTTAGATGAAATCCACGAATCGACCCATTTTTTACAATCTTCATAAGATGTGAACTTCTGCTCACACAAGCTATGAGCCATTGATCGAAACAAGTGGTAGTCACTAGGAGTAATATCTGGAGAATACGGCGGGTGCGGTAGCACTTCCCATTTAAGTGTTTCCAGGTATGTTTTTACCGGTTTTGCAACGTGTAGGCGAGCATTGCCGTGCAGCAAAATGACTTTTTCGTGTCTTTCGGAGTATTCCCACCGTTTTTCTTTCAATGCACGGCTCAAGCGCATCAGTTGTAGTCTGTAGAGATCGCCAGTTACGGTTTCATGCGGTTTTAGGAGTTCGTAGTAAATGCCACCCCTCTGATCCCATCAAATACAGGGCAGGAGCTTTGACCCATGGATATTGGGCTTTGCCACGGATGTTGATGGTTCGCCGGGCTTAACCCATGACTTTTTGCGCTTCGGATTATCATAATGGATCCACTTTTCATCATCGGTAACAATTCGATGCAAAAAATCTTTTCTTTTCTGCCATTGGAGTAGCAGTTTGCACGAGAAAAAACATCTCTCAATATCCCTTGGTTTCAATTCACGTGGGACGCATAATGTTCTTCCTTCTGGATCATGCCCAAACCTTTAAGAAGTTTTTCCACTGTTGATGAGTCAACTCCTAATGACGTAGACAGTTCTTTAAGTGTTTTACATGAGTCTTCATTGAGCAATGCCTCCATAATCATTATCTTCAATTTTTTTGGCTGACCAGGTCGCTCCTTGTCATCCAAGACGAAATCAACTTTAAAACGTGCAAACCACTTCCGACACGTTTGCTCAGTTAGAGCATGTTCACTGTACACTTCCACTAAAATACGATGACCTTCAGCTGCACTTTTGTTCATATTAAAGTAATGAAGCAAAACTCCCCGCAATAGCACTTTATTCGGCACAAATTTTGACATATTCAATAAATTATAAAATGTTGTTGTTTATGATTTGAAAAAAAGTTATGTACGGCAAATGGCATCCTATGACAGCTGTTTACGATGTATACATTACTGTAGGTAACAACGAAATAGTGTACTACTTGTGCCATCTCTTGCAAAACGCTACGAATTAATTCCAACACCCAATAAAATATAAAAAGTTAGTAGTATGTAGTGAATAAAAATTATGCGCGCCTGATCTTGGTTGTTATATTAACATAAGAAAAACTTTTCGTAACATTCTGGACTTTCTTCTCCGATTAAATTCATAAAAATTTATTATTCCTCAACACGCTTTTTTATTTGCAGACCCCTCCTGTATACCAACTCCCTATTCCCACCCCATCTTCTTATGGCGAACACACACACACGCGCACGCGTACGCACACACACACACATATACGAGTATATAGCGCGGGAGGCAGCTCGCTTCACACATACACATGGTCTGTACAACGAGAGGCCTCGCTCCAGTACCCTACAATACTTTATGGCGTAGCGCATACAGCCAGAGATCCCTCCCCTTCCCCAACTCCCCGATTCGGGGCATATACAGCAGCACACTTGGGGCAGATTAGTGGCATGTCGTCATGGCGGGCGCGTTAAGTGGGTCATTGCTTATGGGTAATAATTCACCCCATTGTTTACCCTAATTAGCGTCTGTTACATACAGAACACGGTCTATACAGCGAGAGGCCTCGCTTCAGCACCCTGTGGGTCTTTATGGCATAGTGCGTACAGTCAAAGATCTCACCCCCCACCACCCCCGAGTCGTGGCATATACGGCGGCATACGCGGGTCAGGTATAGTGGCATGGCGTCATGGCGGGCGTGATAAGTGGGTCATTGTTTATGGGTAATAATTCACCCCATTGTTTACCCCAATTAGTTTGTGTTCAGACATGCTACTGTAAACACTTGGGCTAATGACCTTGTCACACTTGGGGACCCATACATACAGCACTACGGGATGCCACATGGTCCCTACATACGGCTCAGCGAGGGCGCCACTTGAGACCGTCTCGCTATACCGGTCCCCTTCCTACTTAATGATACAAAATCACTTTGGCTCGTCAACACATGTATTAGGCGTACCCCGTAATTTGTTAACCCCCTAAGGCCCAAATAGATGCATTTTTCACCAAAAAATTTGAAAAATATCACATTCGACGTAAAATTTGTCATAAATGAAATTTAACAACTTTATGGCTGATTTAAAAAAAAAACTTTTTTTGTAATAAAAATCGATTTCGAAAAAAAAAACCACAAAAGTATGTAATAGTCTACAAAAAAGCGCAATTGAATTTTGTTATAATTGATAAAAAAAGAAAAAAATAACCGATCAAAGTACTTTTGAAGTCGGAGCCGTATTTAAAAATACATTGTAATCGATAAAATACGGCCCCGACTTTAAAAAGATTTTGATCTATTATTCGTAATTTTTATCGATTATAATATACTTTTAGTGCGCTTTTTTTTTGTAGATTATTTCATACTTTTTAATGTGTTTTTCAAATCGCCTATTTTTTTCCAAGAAAATTTTTGTGTTTTAGATTTTTTAATTCTATTGACTTAGATTCATTTCACTTACATTAAAATATGGTCATGCCTTAATCAATAACATCAATATTGTTCTCATTTTTTTTATCGAATTTGAGAATGAGGGTGATTGTAAGGTCACCCTGTCATCAAAACTTTCATTTATCATTTTCTATGAACACTGAAACAAGTATTGACTTAGTACTGGCTTGATACTGGCTCATTTATCTCATACTTAGACCATTCTCAACTATTTTCATTTATCTTCCATCAAATCATGTAATATCGATCAAAGTACGAGAATTCTCATTACGACTAGGCTAATAGTGTCGTAGAACCGGTTAATTATGAACCTAGTCATGGAACTAGAACAACAAGATACCGGTAGTGTCATCGACATAACGGTTAGTCATGTCCGTGTTTTTATAGCGTCGGCAGCGGCCGAAAAGAATGAAAAATATTTACAGTGAATTCACAATAGCGCGAGCGGTAGCGAAAGACGAGGTGTTATCCCAAGTCTGAAGATGATGCACTGTTATACCGATTACGACCTTAGAGTATAAAGGTAACGCGACGCTACACTGATAGCGCCAAGGCGAAAAAAATGAGTCTAAGATTAATTGGAAATATGCTAGTGATGCCTCCAAACTTGCCAATACAGAAATACCTCCAATATCTGCACGGTAAGGTAAAATATCGACGGTGCCTACGAAGACAATTACAGCAATTTGGTTGGTAAAGGCGCTTATGGTAGAGTGTGAATCATAATTTTGTATCTTGAGTCTAATGGCCAATTGTCTACCAGGAAAGGTTTAAATAAATGAATACCATTTATTTAAACCTTTCCTGGTAGACAATCTGACGAAACGGACAGTCGCTCGTTATTATTACAGCTTGACGTAATCACCTGAAGAGGGACACGAAAAAAGTGTCCGAAACGTCGGTTAAAAATAAATGGTGTCCATTTATTTAAACCTTTCCTGGTAGACAATTGGCCATTCCCCATGCGGGGAAGAAAAGTACGCATTAAAACGTGCGGCGAAAACTATTTTTTCCAAATTACCACGAAAAAAATTACTTTTCTATAACTTCGGCGAAAAAAATGACAACCCCAAAATCGCGACGAAAACTATTATAACTCTAAAAATGCTGCGAAAAAATTTTTTACTAAAAAGTATAGCCAACATGGCACCGGGAAGGAAACGACCTCCCGACAGTAGTACAAAAGTATATAAGTGCCACGCAACAAAACCGGTGGCAGCAGTAATTTGCATTATATGTGTCGATGCATATCATCAAAGTGATTTCGATAGATTAAAGAACATAAAAAATCTAGGAGATAACTTAGTAATTTCTCCGGAGCATGTGCACGTATCTAACATAACATATGATGATGTAGAAGGACAGTTGAGTGAGACAGCAAAAATATTAATAGCACATATTAAAATGAAACAAACAGATGAAATAAGAAGAGACATAGTAGCGGAGCTAGCAGAAAAGACGCTAGAAGTACAAAGTACAACAATAAATGATGAAAGTGAGAATGAGATCATGGTAGCCGAACATACTTTACTAAAACAACTGAATAAAGAACTACAAAACAAGAGTAAATTATTACAAGAGTTGCTTGAAAAATATAGAGAAAAAGAAACAGAGAACCAATTTACTAAAAAATCTTTCGCTGAAGTAACAAAGGAGATAAAAATACCAAAAAAAGTACCAAATATCGTAGTTAAAATTGGCAAAATGAACAAGGTGAAGTTTTAAATACAATAACAAAATATTTAGTTCGAGAAAAGAACGCTCAAACCAAAAAGAAAACAAAATGTGAGATATCAACTAAAAATTAAATAAACTAAAAATAAAAATAGTTGGCATAAACAACAATACAAAGATGGACATTAAAAAAATTGAAAGCGATATAAATAAAAGAAACTTTAATGATTCAGACAATAATGGTTCAGTTCCTCACATGTATACAAATGAAAACACAAAACTTAGCTCTGTATAGTGGTAGTACCACCTGAAACATACAAATTAATCAGAGAGAAAAATAAAAGACTATTTGTAGGATACCTGAGATATATGGTCTATGATCTATAATAATAAATATCGCACCATGTTACAACCATTTTCATAAATGGCGATATTTTCATAAATGATTGTTAATGGCTCTGCTATAAAAAGTTATTCTTATAGTTTATATAAGCTAGTAGAATATACGTAAAAAAATAGTACTTGTTGGAATAAGCCAACACATTCCTATTTTGTCCATTTTTATATTAAAAACGTCTAAAAAATATGATAACTCTAACAAACTTCTCAGATTGTCTTTTCCCAAATACACACATAATTTGAACTTCCAAATCTTCGAACTCTTAATTTTAATATGTTACAATATTTAAAATAAATCTTTGTATCATAACAGTATGAAAAAATACAACACTATTAGTAACAAATACTTTCAATGTCATGGTTAGGCGATATTTTCATAAATGTTTGTTAATGGTTCTGCTACAAAGAGTTATTCTTATAGTTTATATAATCTAGTAGAATATACGTAAAAAAAGAGTATTTATTGAAATAAGTTAACGCATCCCTATTTGTCCATTTTTATATTAAATGCGTCTAAAAATTGTGAAAACTCTATCACACTTTTCAGACTGTTTTTTCCCAAACTGATAATTTTATCATATTCATTTATTTATTTATTAAATTATCACAGCACTGTGCCCAACTTATTATTATTTTATACGCTGCATAAAATAACATTAAATAATGAGCTGGAACTTCTTTATAATACCTGAAGAATTTTCTTCAAAATATCTTGCTCATCTCATTACTGCTTTAAAAAGAATTGCCATGGCACATTTATTGTCCTTCAAGAATGCGATGTTCTATTTGGAAAAAGCTGTCAAAAAACACAAAGTATCACTCTTTTTGATATAAAATCCAGCTGTTGAAATAGAAAAATTAAACACTTACTGACATCTGACTGTCAGCTGATTTTTTTCACCTCATCCCTTTTGAAGTAGTTTTTGCAGCTGTTAATCACTTACTCGAAACCTTATTTATATTATTTCTTTTATACTTATATTATTACTTTTATACTCATTATAATATTATAATAAGATTTTACAAAGTCCGTATTATAACAGTTAGAGACTAGCAACATATGTGGTATGCTGTAAGTTCTGTGCTGTGAGTTCTATGCTGTGCGTTCCAATTTTAATAAGCAAGAATCTCATCTTCGTCTCGTGCGCCGTTATAGGCTATGGCTATGGCCGAGTTATTCATAACGTCCTGGACATAAGCATCTTGGTACGCTTTTAGATGTTTAATGCTCCGATCAGCCGTATTATTTTCTTTATGCTTAATATTTGCTCCGAAAAAGAAAATTACATTTGAACGAGCACAATTAATAGAAGGGCGAGTAGGTTGGTTGAGTTTCTATTTTAATACTCTATTTGTTATACTTGTTGGGTTGAAGTTTTAATAGTCATCAAATTATTCTCTTAATTATTAATTTTAAACATTCTCTTAACTATACAACGTCGCAAAGATCTAAATAAATCATTTTTTAACAATAATAAATGTAAGCAATGAACGGGCAATAGAACAAGGATTGTCAATAAAAAAAAGGTAATACATTCGCAGTAATACATTCGCATCCTTCCACATGCTGATTGATCAAGTAGTATTTTTTTATTGACATTTTTTTGTTCTATCAGTGCTTACACTTATTTTTGGTAAAAACCTTTTATTTAGATCATTGTGGTGTTATACAATTAAGAGAATAATTTTATGACTGTCAAAAATTCAACCCAACAAGTGTAACAATTAGAGTATTAAAGTAGAGGCTTAAAAACCAACCTACTCGCCCTTCTATTAATTGTGCTTGTCCAAATTTAATTTTTCTTTTCAGAGCAAATATTAAGCATAAAGAAAATAAAACGGCTGATCGGAGCATTAAGCATCTAAAAGCGCACCAAGATGCTTTTGTCCAGGACATTACGAATAACTCGGCCATAGCCATAGGCTATAACGTCGCATGAGACCTAGATGAGATTCTCGCTTATTAAAATTGGAACGCACATCACAGAACTTACAGCACAGAACTCACAGCGCACTACATATGTGGCTAGTCCCTTATGTAAATATCGTGTTCGTGTACTTATCGTGCATTGTGCATCGCACGCATGAAGTAAAAGAGAAGGAGGCGTAACTCCATGCGTCCAAAAAGTGAGCCGAATTTCCCTACCGCTTTTGCCAGGTCCGTTCGGCGGAATAGCTCTCCCTAACTAGATTCAGCGCTTCATGCGGCGTCTATGGAAATTAAACAGCCTTCGCGAGAAACTAAACAACCTTCGCGATTACGTAGTCGATAAGTAGAATAAAAAATCACGCCGATCAAAAAGAGTAATGAAAGAATACGAAATAATATAAAGAATAGAAAGATGATTTAGCGAAACTATGTCAAAGTAACCCGAAGAGGAGAAGATGATCGTAAACGATCTGACAATATTGTTTGAATGTACTAGTGGTGGCCGCGAGGACTAAGGTGTATGTTCTTTTGCTTTTGGCCTTGAGGTTATAAGTTCAAATCTCGTTCATTTTCTTTTTAATTTTTTTTTAGTCAAATTGAAATTTGTAATCTTTGATCAATATATTACATAATTTATCACGTTAAAAATAAAATATAAATAATTTTATGGGATTCGCTATCTGTGCAATAAAATTTTGATTAACATAAGTAAAAAGCTAAAAATATTATTTGTGATTTTTTTAATAGACGCTGTATAGTTTTGAAAATATACAAATAAACTTGATAAAAATAAAAAATAATAAATATTTATTTCTTAAAAAAAATTATAATTAGAATATTTACAATAAACATATTCTTTGGTGGATTTTAAAATAAACTATTCCTTTTTTTCTCAGTTCCATTCTTTGTCTTAGTTGTTTTATCTTTTTTTCGTTTCATTCCCTTCGACTTTTATTATCTTTCTTTTTTTTTCTTTTTTGCCTTTCGCTTTTGACTTGAATAAAATGATTGTAGATCGTGGGCTGGAGCAAATGGAACCACAATTCAACTGCGCACGTTGATTAATCCTGGTTTTCAAAGCTCTCTTATCACACAAGCATTGTCTAATCAATTGTTGTTAAATTGCAGAACCAGTCATACTCATATTTAAGGTATATAGGAGAGAAGACAACTGCCATATCTTCGAACATAGCTTGTCTATCTATACAACCTCATTTCAATTCGACTTAATCGTTGGAAGTTGATATCATTGTCTTGCCGAAATTATCTTCTTATAAGCCTCCTGTTGTAGGTGGTATTTCTAATTTCGAATACCTAAGAGGGCTGCAGCTAGCAGACCCCATGTATTTCGAACACTCACGCATCGATATTCTCCTCGGTGCTAGCGTTTATGCGCAAATCATTGAATGCCAAATAGCTATATAATGCCAAATAATTATATATGCCAAATAATCACTATATAATAGTCACATGTAAGTAAAACCTGTAACGCTAAAACCTTTGATGGGAGAAGTGCGTAGATTGCATCTTAAGGTGGCAGATAATTAAAAATTAATTTATTATCCTTTCATAAACATTGAAGGTGAGCGTAGCGCGCCCAGCATTCTAGTAATTTATAAAAAGATATATAGAGAAAAATATTAACATTGTATATTTAATAATAATTCTAATAACGCGAAGCTAAATGAAAATTATAGTAATTTAAGGTTTTGTGATAAAATACTAAATTAAAAAAAAACTTACTAGATGCAGTTCTAATGCTTTGAAAAGTTGTACATTTCGCTACATATTCTTCTTTCAGAATTTTCTTATTTTGATCAGGATTAATTGCTGAAAAGATGCTAGGTACTGAACCCTTTATTAGTGAAGGTTTATCTTTCATTAATTGGAATATGCTACCGTCAGCCATTTTATTTACAAAGGATTTAGATATATCTTCTTCTTTAAAATGTAATTTGCATATCAAATGATGCTTAGTTAATAAATGGCCCTGTGATACAACTTTTTGCCATGCTCGCAGAACTTCATTCTATGACAAAAAATATGTTAAAATTACTAGAAATATTCATGAAAATATCATAATAGATTTTTTAATTGTGCACAGTGCAAATCTCATATTTACAGTTTTTAAATTTTTTATAATAATTGTACTTATCGATTACACAAGATATTATATTTTATTATACTATAAAATTATTAATTAGAATAATTTATTATGTTCGTTGATCGAAATGAGACGAGACGTTTGTCTTGGCTGTAATTTTTTCTCCTTTTTGTACTGCACCCTTATACAAAACACGACATTTCACACACTTATATAAAGTAAAACACACTAATTAATACTCTTTATCGAACACTACTATCATAGATAAGACGCAGTCCGTGTCTGCAGTAAGTCTAATGACAATAATGTTTTTCTCGTGTTTTTTCTTAGATTCAACTGTCACCGAGTTGCGATTTTCTTAGCAGTACGCGATCGAAGGTTTTCTAATAAACTTGCGGCCACCTCATTTTTTTGGAACTCTTGCATACATACATAAACATAGATACTCACTAATGCGACGGTCCCGACCAAGCCCCATGTGCCAACGGCAACCGAGCGATCTCTCGTGTACGCAGAGCATGCAGCAGCATGTAAAGCATAGGTGTGTAACGCTGAATCCGTGTGCGAGCGCTCCAATACCCACGCGCGCACACGTACGTGCCCGCTCCCTCTCTTCTCTGCCTACGCTGTGACGCAGCTCTCCCACGCGCTATCCCTACCCCCAGCGAGGCGCAAGTCTACTACACAGCGCATATGCGAGGGGAATCTCCTACCAACGCTTACCGGCGATAACTGTACGAGTGAGAGAGATGGACATACGCCGTCCAGGTATATAAAGCCCACAGCGCGGAACGACGGGCACGCATTTGCTCACCGTGCAGCCACGGCACATGAGCTCTGCTCTGCCTTGATTGCTCGCGCTATGTAAGATTATTATGCGTCAATAAAATTTAAAATATAAAAAAATTACTCATGCTTACGTTTTAGAATCACTACCCTTCCTCGTCGCTATCCACCTACCCCTCTCCTAGGCTCGAACAGGCGGCTCTTTGGACCCGCCTGCATAGACCCATTCCTACCCTTACGGCTGAGCGGAAGGGCACTTTGGTCCCCGACCGTGCACTCGTACCCCCGGCTCGAACAGACGGCTCTTTGGACCCGTCTGCTTAGTCCCGCATCCTTCAACGGCTGAGTGGAAGGGCGCTTCGGTCCCCAACCATGCACCCGCACCCTCGCTGCTCGAACAGGCGGCTCTTCGTACCCTCCTGCTTAGACCCGCTCCTCCTTGACGTCATATTATTGCATGCACTCTTCGGTAAAGCCTGTGTCTAATAAAACGAACCTTGTGCACTAGAGACTTATCGGATACAACAACAATTAGAATCACACAACGCTTTAATTCGGACTTTTTATAAAGAATCAGAGGCGTGCACGTCACAATTGGCGCCCGAACAGGGACACAGGTTAATTTATTCTGAGAGACAAGCAATAATAAGATGATACCGGATTTCGGGAGCGCGATTATTGAAAGTCAGACCGCAGATCGGCTTATAGAGTTAATATCATGGGTCGAAGGTCTAGAACAGCTCGATGAGGAGCGTTGGGAAACGGTATCCTATTTGCATGATGAGAGCCGGTTGTTGAAACGAGAGTTAATAATGGTAGACTACCAGAATCGCGTTTTGAAGCAGCTCCTCGAGAAAATGGCCGTCGAGATAAACACATTAGCTTATAAAAAAGAGAAATTCTCAACACATTTAAACATCATAACTAGCAGATTAGTCAAATTCGAAAAAACGGTAAACGCTCGACTGAATAAATTAGAAGACGAAGTAATAACTATTATGGAAAGATTCGGGACGCTTTCGCTCGAGTCGAAATAAAGTCATAATGTTTTGACGTGCAGGAAACGCACAAATTCATCTTTTATTCCGACTTATTACCTCTAGGGAACCATACAAGCAAAATAGCTTATGGAAAAATATTTGTTTTAGGTTAAGTTTGAATGCACTCGTGATGTTTTCCGTCAACGTAGATCCGAGTATAACTATCGCGATAAGGTAATAGGCCGGACATGAAACCCACCTTCTTTCATTTTCAATACATCTCCCAACACAAGCAACCAGCTTTCGGAAGGGAGACTTTTCCATATTCGAAAAACACGGACGCAATACGAGTAAATATTAGGTGACTCAGGACCTATGAAAATGGATAGAGCCGGTCACGACTAAGAGACATACAAGATCCAAAAAAGTTTAAATCTCCATTTTTTTTTTCATGGCAAACAAATAGTATTTTTGACGCATCCGTTTAAATTTAAATTCCTTTAGCAAGACAGAACAGAACACGTGTGCCTTGTCTGCTAGGAGAGCGGATTATTTAATACTCCAAACAATATCACGACGGTTATTCAGCTAGTTTTTGTAACAATCAGGCCTAGCCTCTGCCGATCTTAATTTCTTCGTTTTCATACTCTGAATATAAATCCCTTAACAAAGGATACCGGATCTACCGGAAAGCGCTCCGTTTTGCGTTTGTCATAATTTTCCTCTTCATGCCTTTTTTTACTTTTGAAAAAAAATGGCGAAAACACACAAATCGGGATCCTTCATGCTCGCTGTACAATCGTCCATAGACGAAGACGACACAAGCGAGATAGAGAGAAAGTGTCTCGAATGGCAACGAGCCGTTACGGAAGAGCTTAAATTGCTTGCGGAAAAAGAAACCGAGTTAGAGGGTAAAATCGGAATTTTCGAAGAAGAAACGGAAGAAGCGGGGTCTCCGCGACTAAATATAGCAACGGCCGCGGTACTCAAATACGAAATTAATGAAAAATACAGTTCACTCTCGGAAAGCATCGAAAAAATGCATACTGATAAAAACTTTGAGCACGCAAAATTAAAAAAGGACGTAATACTTTTGCAGACGCGAATCGAAATCCTCGAACGGGAAAACGACCGACTAATCAATAATATCGCGGACCTAAGGAACAACGACAACTAGTCTAGCCTCCGTCGCGATTTCGAGAAAGTGCTTGCAAATGTCAAACGACATTTTGCTGGAGAATTAAAGAAAACGGCTGAACACTACGAAGCAAAGGTTAGTGATCTCAAAAAGATCATAGTCGATATAAAAAAATTCCCAGCTGTTGCCATGACATCCGCAAGCGAGCCCTCACATAGAATCCGTCTGGTGATTCCGAAATTTCGAGGTCTTGAGAGTGAGAGACCAATCAGATTCTTGTCCGAGTTTAAAAAATATCTCGATGTAGTTAAGCCAAATTTCAGTCAGTTGGTGTGCTTAATCTCAGGCTCTCGAAAACGACGCAAGAAACTGGTGGTACATGCACGAGGGAAAAGTAGAATCGTACGACGACTTCGTAGAACGTTTTCAGGCGCGCTATTGGGACTCGAACACCCAGTGAACGGCTAAAAAAAGGGTAGAGTACGGTCAATACTATCCGGGGGGCAATACAAGCCGCGTGAACTACGCGTCCAATATGTACGGGATCGCGAAAGAATTAGACATGAATTACACAGAGGAGGAGTTCGTTTTGAAACTGAGCGAACACTTTGAAAGGACCATTAGGCATGCCATCATCGGCCAACAAATAAAAAACAAAACTACTCTTTTGAAAGTATTAAATGACTATAATAATGACGATCAACGCCAGAAAGCAAAACAGTCTTTTCAAAGTAAAACCCAGATAAGAGCAAACCAGCTCCATGCGATAACGCGCGCCCAAGTTGCAACGATGCAGGAGTCAACCTCATCAGGCAACTCAAAAAACAATAAAATAATCGATGAGAGAAAAAATTAGAAAAGAAATAACGCCAAACAAAAAAAGAAATTTTGAAAAGCCACGATGAGATTGACATCTGTAATATAAATTTCGACAATTCGCCAATAGAGTCACCCCGGCAAGCTTAGAGAAGCCGGGAAACTCGCAGTAGTTGTCTCTCGCACCACGAATGATGTCATGCGGGGGGCAACTGAATCGGAAAATAAGTCAAGCTTTAAAAATATAAATGTAACTGCTATACTCAAAGACGCACGTGACGAGCTCCTTCACTACGTACAACAAGATGGTTCAAACGTGAAGGTAACAAGCTGTCCAGAAATCGAAATAACGCTAGAAAATACACGCGTGAACGCTTTAATCGATACGGGGAGCGAAATTACGTTTATCTCGGAGGAATTTTATTACGCAAATCAAAACGATTTTGTAGCGCGACCAATGCTGCCGATTAGCGGAAAACTAATCAAGGGGGAAATGGGCGCGAAATCGGCGCCATTAAAATTTCAAGTCTTATTATCCACTACAATAAACAATTTAAAAATTAACTTAATATTTATAGTAGTAGCAAAACTAGTCAAACACTGTATTTTGGGATACGATACTCACAAGGCATTAAGTATGTTAATAGACACGCGATATAAAGAAATCCTCTTTACTATAAACGAGCATTATGCTCAAATCTCGTATAAAAAGACCGATATCGACTCTAAGGAGTTCTTGTCTTCGAAAATCGAGGAGTCGTACGAAGATCCGAGCACAGGCAACGACAAGTACGATCCTCACAAACTAGAAAATTATTTCACAAGTGACGACGCCTATGAATACGATCAGTCCTACGACATTTCCATAGACGAAATCGAGGAAAAGATAAATTCATGTCTGAACTTAGATAAGTCCCAAAGGGCAAAAATTAAGCATTTAATAATGCGCTACAAAGAGGTATTTCAAAAACGTCCGGGTTTATTGTCAGATTATGAATATAGTTTTAATTTAAAAGATAATTTGCCGTACTTTTCCAAGCCTTATCCTATTTCAATAAACTACAGAGACAAAGTAAAGGCCGAAATAAATAAATGGTTGGAGTTAGAGATAATGAAGGGTCCGTACATTAACCCACTCGTAATTGTCATAAAAAAGGACAGTTCGGTTCGTCCATGTCTCCATTTGCGAGAAAATTAAATGAAAAATTAGTGGACGATCACGAGGCGCCTCTGGGTATAGAAGAAATTTTCTTAAAATGCAAAATATAAAATACATGTCGAGTTTCGATCTAACAACTAGTTTTCACCAAGTCAAACTATCGGAAGCTAGTAAACAGTACACCGTGTTCATGTGTGATAACAAATTGTACGAATTCAACGTAGTACCGTTCGGAATAAAAACGAGCAGCGCAGCTCTGATTCGGGGTCTGGACATTCGGCGACCTCGAAAACTTCCTCATTACTTTCGTTGATTATTGACTATGCATGTGCGAAGACTTTGAGAGTCACATGCAACACTTGGAACTACTGTTGGAAAGACTTTTAAAATCCAACTTAAAAATAAACTTCAAACAATCAAATTTCCTACGCAAGGAAGTCGTGTTTCTCGGTCAGGTCCTAACGATGGAAGGACTAAGTCCCGACCCCGAAAAATACGCACAATAAAAAATTTCAGACGGCGACGAAACGTGAAGGAATTACAATCGTTTTTAGGGTTCGTAAATTTTTATACAAAATTCGTACAAAACTATTCGGCGCACACCATTCCATTAATTAGATTGTTGAAAAAAGGGAAAAAGTATGAATGGTTGAACGACCTCGAACAGGCATCTGAAAATATTAACAACCTGTTCGATGAGAGCATCATACTAAAGTACGCTGACCCGAAGCGTCCATTCATACTTACCACCGACGCGAGCGACTACGCGATCGCCGCATATTATCACAGATATATGACGAGGGTGACGAGGGCCTAGTAACATTCGTAAGCCGTACGCTCAAGGGTAGCGAATGTTCATACTTCACCACTGAAAAGGAAATGCTCGCGATCGTATGGGCCTTAAGCCGTCTAGACACGTACTTACGGGGGGGCGGTAAAAGTCGTCGTATGCACCGATCACGAAGCTTTAACTTTCCTAAAAAAGTGTAAATTTAATAACGCTAGGTTAAGGAGATGGAATCTGGCGATACAGGATTTCAATGTCCAACCCGAATATTTGCCAGGTCGAAAGAATAATGTTGCGGATTATCTTAGCAGACAATTTCATGACATACCCGAAAATACGGGAGAGGAGATAATTATTGCAACAGTATTGTTACAAAAACGAAGTCGCGAGTTGGCGAAACAACTTAAAAACATAAAAAAGCTGCAAAATAACAATCCGTATATTCGAAAAATATAGATACATATCTAATCGTCGACAATAACGAGAAGGAGCGCGGAAAATTCCGTGTATCAAATCTAAAGCCCTATTACATAGAAGGATGAGCTATCGAAGCACATGTAAACTAAGGATTTGCCTTAAGCGAAAATTTTCCGGGAACACAGGGCAAATCCTTAAGGGGCCGAGACACCTTTTTTCTCTGAAATAAGAAGTCACATTTTAATACATAAATGTATCCTAATTATTTCATACTTTTTACATATAAAAGTGGGTATATTTACCTTACCTTAAAACTTTCTCCGATGGGCCTTTTATATGGTCCAGAACCATAGTCATCGATGAAACAAGTTTTTTCACTATCCGTAAGCTTTGAAAATTTTCTGTGGATGGATTGACTCTAGATTTGAACTAAATTACTCCTGAATAGTATAATTCTCATATGAGTGTAGGGATTTAGGATTAAATGTCGGAAACAATTTTTTCATCAGAAAAATTATGAAAAAATATAAAAAATTTAAAAAAATTTAAAAAAAAACTCTTGAAAAACAGCACAATTTTTGTTCTCATTAGATCAAAAATCCCTACACTCATATGAGAATTATACTATTCAGGAGTAATTTAGTTCGAATCTGAAGTCAATCCATCCACAGGAAAATTTCAAAGCTTACGGATCGTGAAAAAACTTGTTTCATCCATGACTATGGTTCTGGACCATATAAAAGGCCCATCGGAGAAAGTTTTAAGGTAAGGTAAATATACCCACTTTTATATGTAAAAAGTATGAAATAATTAGTTTACATTTATGTATTAAAATGTGACTTCTTATTTCAGAGAAAAAAGGAGTCTAGCCCCCTTAATAGCCCGCGATATGTGTCATTCTATCTGCGCGAGCAAAGTAGGGAACGCTAGAGCAGAGCTCAGTTCCTATAAAATTAACCATCGGACAAGACGTCGCGACACAGACGGAGAAGATAGCCCGCAGCGACGCGCTTTCCGTTCGAGCCGGCAAAGGCGATGCTCAGGCCCTGCCAGAGGCACAAATCGGTGCAAACCAAAAACCGAACCGGGCTTTGCACCCGCCACACAATGGTCCAAAACGCTGATAAAATGGACAAAAATCAGTCTTCACGCGGAAAATGATTTATATTAAATATCCATAGACAAAATCGGACCTTATATTCTATAAAATAAAATAGGCTACCGCTTTTTTGGATATTGTTGTTACATTTGTTTATACAGGATGTTAAATAACAAAAAAATAGGAATCGAAAAAACGAGTTTTCCGTACGATTCGAGAAATTTTTATGGAAAAATGGCGCTAAAAGTAATTTTTCTTGTAAAAAATGATGAGAAATCGATTTGTCGGATCAGATTTTGAAACAAAAATTGAGAACCACCTCAAAAATGCATTTATTGTTAAGTAAAAACCCTATTTTTTATAAACAATTGCATTTCTCACTGCCTCATTTGTTTCTAATAGATTCGAAATTATTTTCATCAAAAACTTGATATTTTTTTACGTCGAAATGTATATTTTCAAAATTTTCCAGTCCATTTTTTGGGTATAGAAAAAATTAGTAAACTTTACATACAATGAAGTATGTTAAAATTTGCATCACGGGGATTAATGAATTCATCACGGCGCGGGATTTGGAACTAATAAATGACGTTTTATAGCTGGTTCCTGTGTAAAAAAATGCAAGAAGTCGATTGGAGATATCTAATTAGAAAAGAAAAAATGAAAAACTGTCTCAAAAATGCATTTTTCATTAAGAAAATGATTTTTTTTTTATGAATAATTGCCATTGTAATTATTCTAATCGTTACGAATCGGATCAGCAACATTCTTATTGGACAGCATAGGCTCTTTTATGTAAAAATGTATGTTTAAAATTTTCTAGATCAAGTTTTTAGTGTAAATAGAATTATTACGGAGCTTTAATACTTAAACATTTGAAATTCTCGCTGAAAATAACCAATGACGCCGAATCAATTCGGCGTACATAACATATGATGTAAACCTATAATATTTATAATAAGATGCAAGTAGGTCGATGAACTTAAAAATTTAAACCTATACACGAATAGAAAATAATCATTATATTTATACATTATCAAGATATTGCAAGTAGTTTCATATACTCGTTAATATTTCTCTAACAAAAATTAATAAATACGGAATTGTAAATAAAATAAATTTCACAGTATTTTGTCTTCGTAAAGTATGCATTTTAAGTGGTTGTATTGAGTTTGTCAAAACATTTTATCGTAAGCTTACAAGTTGGTAACAAGTAAATTACATGTGGTATTATACGTCGGTACCGCCTACACTCTACACATTCAGACTCTACACAACGGCTTTTTTCTACACGGGCATACTCTACACAGTTTTTTTCTACACCGACATACTCTACACAAGCTTTTAGCTGGAAAATTCTAAAGGAGCATACTCTACACAACTTTTCTCTACACGGACACACTCTACACAAGCTTTTTGGGGAAAATTTCTAAGCGAGCATACTCTACACAATTATTTTCTGCACGAATATATTCTACACATAAGATTTTGGTGAGGATTTCTAAGCGTCCGTACTCTACACAATTATTTATTCTTTTTCCTTCATCGAATATTCTCATAAATTAGTTTTAAAGCATTAATTGGTACTATAATTAATTAATTGACCTATTCCGATATTTTCAAAGAGAAGATTTCATTTTGACGGCAAGTATTAATATTAAGGTAAGAAAAATAAAAGGCATGGTGTGGTTTGTGCACATAAGAATTATGCACATATTTATTGTGCACACTTTAGCATTGGAGTATACACATAGATATAGATATACACCAATGCTAAAGTGTGCACAATAAATATGTGCATAATTCTTATGTGCACAAACCACACCATGCCAAATAAAATCGCACTCGCAAACGCGTATGGAGAATTAATATTATAAGTATAGTTTAATTTATATTTTTATATTTTAGATAAATAAATAATACCAATTTATCGTAATGATTGGTACTATAATCAATTTTGGTTAGTATAATTTTTGTGTATAAAAAAGCTAAATATGCGTAACATAGTGACTATTGAAAATTTAACTATCGGAATAGTGGTAATGTCAAATATAAATAGTTATTCAACATTTTGACAATTTGCGTATGGTAGTTATGAAATGCATAGGGAGGTATAAGAATGCATAACACTAATTTTATGAAACTAAACATGCAATATATATTTATAGTACTTTTCGACACTGGTGCGGAAGGTGATGATTTACTTCCGCACTCGTTTCGAACGGTATTTTGTTCCACACATTTTGTTGAAAAATCATACCAAAGTTGTGATTTTGAGGTTAGAATGGTATAAAGAATATTACATTACTATACAAATGCGCGGAATAGGTAAGCAAGGGTGACAAAAGCACGAGTGTGTATATCACCCACGCGTAAGCGTATCGTATACTATTTCCCATAATCCATAAGCAACATGAAATCAGACTAAAGAAGAAAGTATGTACGCTGTTTCTACTGGGCTACCAATGTCCCTATGCGTGCGCCTTTCTTCGAGTCGTCTTGACTGCTATGAGCAACTCGATCGACATCATTATGTCATACATTTCACGCTAAACGTATGGCTTAAAATAAGCTGTCAATTCACTTTAAGCAATAAAGTAGCTCTGAAATAATAAGCAAAGAATACGCACATACGGTTCCTACATTATATCAACTAATGGTTGGGACACACTTGTGTGGAAATCTGCAGCCAAAGATAGGTACAGTTTTACAACTAGAACAATTTCTTTAGCCAGGAGCTTCATATATTTACAGTACAATAGAAACAATTATTATAAATAAATTTATTACAACAACAATATGTGATTAGAAATGAAAATTTGGTTACTTAAAATGTAAAACGGTTGATTTTATTTTTTCTTGCCTTAGTATTAATACTTGCCGTCAAAATGAAATCTTCTCTTTGAAAATATCGGAATAGGTCAATTAATTAATTATAGTGTCAATTAATGCTTTAAAACTAATTTATGAGAATATTCGATGAAGGAAAAAGAATAAATAATTGTGTAGAGTACGGACGCTTAGAAATCCTCACCAAAATCTTATGTGTAGAATATATTCGTGCAGAAAATAATTGTGTAGAGTATGAAATCGCTTAGAAATTTTCCCCAAAAAGCTTGTGTAGAGTGTGTCCGTGTAGAGAAAAGTTGTATAGAGTATGCTCCTTTAGAATTTTCTAGCTAAAAGCTTGTGTAGAGTATGGCGGTGTAGAAAAAAACTGTGTAGAGTATGCCCGTGTAGAAAAAAGATGTTGTGTAGAGTCTGAATGTGTAGAGTGTAGGTGGTACCTCTTATATTTCAATAGAGTTACTCACTCCACACTTATTTTCAATTGATTCGGCGTCATTGGTTATTTTCAGCGAGAATTTCAAATGTTTAAGTATTAAAGCTACGTACTAATTCTATTTACACTAAACACTTGATCTAGAAAATTTTAAAACATACATTTTGACATAAAAGAGCCTAAGCTGTACAATAAAAATGTTGCTGATCCGATTCGTAACGATTAGGATAATACAATGGCAATTATTCATAAAAGAAAATCATTTTTTTAATGAAAAATGCATTTTTGAGACAGTTTTTCATTTTTTCTTTTCTAATTAGATATCTCCAATTGACTTCTTGCATTTTCTTACACAGGAACCAGCTGTAAAACGTCATTTATTAGTTCCAAATTCCGCGCCGTGATGAATTCATTAATCTCCATGATGCAAATTTTAACATACTTCATTGTATGTAAAGTTTACTAATTTTTTCTATACCCAAAAAATGGACTGGAAAATTTTGAAAATATACATTTCGACGTAAAAAAATGTCAAGTTTTTGATGAAAATATTTTCGAATCGATTAGAAACAATTGAGGCAGTGAAAAATGCAATTGTTTATAAAAAATGGGATTTTTAGTTAATAATAAATGCATTTTTGAGGAGGTTCTCAATTTTTTTTTCAAAATCTGATCCGACAAATCGATTCCTCATCATTTTTTACAAAAAAAATGACTTTTAGCGCCGTTTTTCCATAAAAATTTATCGAATCTTACGGAAAATTCGTTTTTTCGATTCCTATTTTTTTGTTATTTAACATAAACACCTTGTATAAACAAATGTAACAACTATATCCAAAAAAGCGGTAGCCTATTTTATTTTATAGAATATAAGGTCCGATTTTGTCTATGGATATTTAATATAAATCATTTTCCGCGTGAAGACTGATTTTTGTTCATTTTATCAGCGTCTTGGACCACTGTGCGCCAGCACCAGACGCCGGACAGGTGGGAAAGGCCACGAGCCATATGGCCACCAGCGCGTTTTGTGTCGCTCCCTCTGCATCCGCCAGTCAGCAACGCCTCCGCCAACACCACCAGCCGTCTCGCCGGCAGCATCATCAAAGCCGTGCATGTCACGCGTGCGGAACCTCCTGCTCGAGGAGTATGTGCCCTGGTACAAACACCCGCCAGCACAACCCCAGCCGGAGTATCGTCCGACGCCCATCCACCCGCTGAGCGAGGAGGAACTCAGCGCGACATTCGACGACCTGATAAGGCTTTTGCAGACATAAAAAGACTTGAGGAATAAGTTTGCCAGAAGCAATAAGCGAATATTGTGCTGTATATGAGTGGGTTACTTTATTGTCATCTCCAATGTCTACTTCTACTTTTTTTTCTCCACGAATTGCCAAAGTACAATGAATGTTCATTCGATATTCACAGCCAGATTGATCTGTATTTAACGCATAATCTAATTCATATGAAGGAATCAAAGCTGAACAATATTCCTGGAAATTTCAAGCATTTTCCTGTAATTGATCCAGTGACTTTTTTCTATAGGTTTAATGAACCTGGTAACTTTTCTCTGCCTAATACCGAATTTACTTTTAAATTCATTGACCCATGAGATTGAGGCAGTAAAATTAAGTTCCTCTGACAAATACCGCACCGCTCCTTGCATTACCCATTCTCGCAAGTTTCTTGTAGTTACACGAGCATTTCTCTGCAGTACTTCAAAAAATCGGTGAACAATCCATTTTGTAATGGCTTTACTTTTGTCAAAAATAGTTCCACCTTTTGCAATTTCTTTTTGCCACCGCTTTAATTCATATAATCTTGATAACTCCCTGCAGCCATGAGCACGGAGTGTTACCAATTTCCACTAGGGGTGTTCACGTACAAAATTACATATCCTTATTTTTGTTCCCAATGGAATTGATTGAAATTTAGCTCTTTTGCTTTCTCCTAGAGGAAGCTTTGTGATAGTAATTTTTTGAGTTATTGTAAAACATGTTATAATTGTTTTCGAGGTGTTAGGAATCAAAATACATGATTTTTGAAAAATGACTGGATGTGTGTGTACGTGCGCACGCGCGCGTGTGTGTGTGTGTGCATGGATGTGTGTGCGTGTGTGTGTGCGTGCATGCGTGTGTGTGTGTGTGTGTGCGCGTGTGTGCGTGTGCGTGTGTGTGTGTGTGTGTGTGTATGTGTGCGCGCGTGCGCGCGCCTGGATCTCAGCTTCTACTTGATCGATTTTGAGCGGACTGATCTCATTTTTTTTGTATTCTTTGTGTGTTGGCGGGTCAAAAACTCGTTTTTTGATTCGCCGATGCGTTTTCGATTTTCTCAAAATTGATTTTTGCTTTTTTTTAATGATAAGATCGAGATATTTGAATCGAATGGATAGCATTCGAAAGAGCATTAAAATACCTATATTTTCTAAAAAAAAAACTTCTCTAGCTATCACGGTTCTTTTGTTATTAACAAAAACGTGTTTCTTTTTTTAAAAGCCTAAACTAAACGTTCAATTTTCTTGAGAAAAATCATGATAATGCAGAATATAAATAGCTATAATTTGTAAAAATTTGAATTCATTTTGTCGACTAGTTTTTGCGAAAAAAATTAAAATGTGAAAAAATGAGTTTTGTATGTCCAACGATTACGGGAGTAAAATTGACTTAATCGCTTTGAAATTCCTTGTTGATGTAGGTATTGAATAGCTCTCGGATGAGTTCTTTGGGCAAAATGATTAGTCCAGAAATTTCGTAAATATTTGAGGTTAAAACTTTTTTAACCTTTTCTTCAAATCGTAATTTCTCAAGAACGGCTTCATGTATCAGCTCCAATTTTATAGACAATTTTGTATGTGATATAGATAATATGTGTGCGAATTTTCATCAAGATCGTACGATTACTTTTTGAGATATTTGATTTTGAAAATTTTCATGTTTTACAAAGTTATTTTCTTTGTCGCATGATAACTAGAGAAAACAAAAATTGGTTTAATCATGTTGAAATATTTTGAAAATGTAGAGTCTATATATTATCGTATAAGTCCTTTAGATAAAAGAATTGCGTCATGATTTTTAGATTTAGAGATATTTAAGGTTAAAATTCTTTTACGGTTTCTTTCAAAATCATAATTTCTCAATGACGACTTCATGTATCATCTTGAAATTTATAGACTATTTTATATGCGATGTAAATAATACCTGTGTAAAATTTCATCCAGATTATATGGTTATTTTTTTAGATGTTCGATATTTAAAATTTTAGTATTTTTCAAAATGACTTTCTTTGTTGTCGTACAATATAACTACATTAAAATTATTTTAATTTCTTTGAAATTTGGTGGAGATATACACTGAAAAAATTTGGCACTCCAGCTCACCCGAAAAGTACATACGCTATGCCAAAAGTAGGGTCGAATGTTGTACCGCGGTTCGGCACATCTCCTGCCCCGTACTAGCACAGCTCCTATCCCGTAAAAGCATCGCGCGCCCCGTACTGGCACAGCTCCTCTCCCGTTAGGGAGAAACGCTGTGCCAAAAGTGGGTAGTCTGACACACGCAGCGAAGGGGGCGCTGACGAACTGTGATGGAAACAGACACCGTGCCAAATTTTTTTCAGTGTAGAGTTTGTATATTATTCATTAGAAAAGTTCTGAGGGTTAAAGTATTCGTTTATGAATTTCAGCCCTCTTTTAAAATCTTAATTATTCGAGAATGCATTTATATATAGTAGAAAATGTAAATGACATTCGCTATTAAAAATTTAGGCCTTATAATTTCCGAAAACAAGGTTTTATATGTTTTAAAAATAAAAACAATAAAACCTTGAATTTAGTGGTATCCCCACTTGCGTAATATAATATTTAATATGTATATTTGGCTTTAACTTTACACTTGAGTTATATAATTCAAACTATTTTAAAAATAATATTATGCAAGAAAGCCTAATCCACTTTGTATTTCATCTATTTTATTATTAGTGAATTCAATAACTCAATAATATATTATCGTGTCGCTTCTAGGAAAATAACATATATAGATCTTTACTGTATTTAGGTCAACATCTACTCTTATCCATGTATTATTTTTTCGTAACATATTTGTATAATGTCCTTCATCAATGCTATTGCCATGATGGAATATTGCATTCGAAACTGTATATATTTTGTTATCAATATTTATATGCGAGCTAGGAATATTTGTTATTTTACAATTACTCCGTTTTACTATATTGTTTGATTCATTCATTATAAATAACAGTAATTGTAAAATTAAAATTTTTTTTTCTTCAATTTTCACATCAATTTTTTGTTGTAGCTTTACTTTACATTTATTATATTCAGAATCTAATGTTGTCCAGTTATTTAAATTATAATTAATTATATCTTGTAGGGATTCGAATTGATTTACTTGTGGTATCTCTAATGTGATAATTATGTTATCCGTAGTGTCTGTTTTTGTATATTTACAAAGAGAGCAACTTATTTTTGTAATTATTTGGTGTTTTAAAACCAAATTTAAAAGATTGGATTTGTTTGAAATGTTCATGATAAATTCAGGTACATCCTGTTGACGTTGACTTGCGTATACATGGTTAATAAATTTTCTAAATGATAATATATGAATATTATTTGTTATGTAAGAGGAATAAATGGTTTTTATACAATCTTGTTCAATATAGCATTGAATATATTTTCTTAAAGTTATACAGTGCAACAATGATTGAATTGTTGAATTTGCCTAACATGATACCTTATCTTCATTTAATAAACCAATTATATTCTAAGAGTCAAATGTAGTTTCATTATTTGTTTGGTTATTATCATTATAATCATTGTTACTAGTGCAGTTATCATTATCTTTCATTTTATTATTTTTGTTGATATTATCATCAATATCATTATCAGTATTATTAATGTTATTATGAGCATCACTTAATTTATCTATAGTATCTGTTCCAATAAAAATAGTTTTGTGGTTTGAAAATGATTTCATTTTATTATTTTTGTTGGTATTATCATCAATATCATTATCAGTATTATTAATGTTATTATGAGCACCACTTAATTTATCTATAGTATCTATTCCAATAAAAATAGGTTTGTGGTCTGAAAAAAAAGTTTCATAAACTCCTGCTGTAAAATTTGTTTTGATTTTATTTACGATAATAATGTCAATTTGTGTATTGAAATTAGTTGTTGATATTTTTTATAGTATTGCTCGTTTTAAAATTTGGTTATTAAGATATTTTTCATTTGAAGTATTTTCTAAGTAAATGTTATAGTTGAAATCTCCAATAAAAATAAAATTATTTTGATTATAGTTACTTATTTTAAATTTTTCAAAATAATTAATGAACATTCTATTGTAAATATAAATAAGTTTCCGCCGTTTTTTTTTTATAAAAATTATCAATTTATTGTAAAAAAAATATACGTAACATTTTATTCAAAATATTGTCCGTCATTGGCTACTACTTTTTGCCATCTTTCTGGCAGCATTCGGATGCCACGTCGAAAAAACTCTTCATCTTTTGAGGCTACCCATGAATCGACCCAATTTTTGGCTTCTTTGTAAGAAGTGAAGTGCTGCTTGACCAGGGCGTGAGCCATCGACCGGAACAAGTGGTAGTCCGAAGGAGCAATATCTGGTGAATACGGCGGGTGGGGTAAGACATCCCATTGTAAAGCTTCCAAAGTATCCTTGACGACTTTTGCAGTATGTGTCCGAGCGTTGTCGTGCTGAAAAATCACTTTGTCATGTCTTTCGGCATATTGGAGGCGTTTAAGCTTCAATTCTCTGCTCAATTGCAACAGTTACTGTTGATAACGTTCTCTAGTGATAGTTTCGTTAGGCTGGAGTAGCTCGTAATAGATTACTCCGAGCTGATCCCACCAAATGCACAACATTAACTTTTTGCCATAAATATTCGGTTTGGCCGTTGAAGTTGGTACATGGCCGAGCTTACCCCATGATTTCCTATGCTTTGGATTGTCGTAGTAGATACACTTTTTATCCCCCGTCACTATTCGATGCAAAAAACCCTTTCGACTTTGTCTTTGGAGAAGTTGTTCGCACGTGAAAGGACGGCGCTCGACGTCTCTGGGTTTCAGTTCATGCGGAACCCAATTTCCTTGCTTTTGTACCATACCAATGGTCTTGAGACGGTGTGAAATCGCTTGTTGAGTCACTCCCAAGCTTTCTGCGAGCTGCTCTTCAGTTTGGCATGAGTCTTGGTTCAATAATGCCTCTAACTCAGCATCTTCAAACTTGACTGGCCTTCCTTCGCGTTCTTTATCTTCCACGTCAAACTTGCCGTTTTTAAACTTTTGAAACCACTCACGACAACTTCTCTCACTTAAAGCAGCATCACCGTAAACTTCTACAAGCGACTGATGCGCCTCAGCAGCAGATTTCTTTAAATGAAATAAATAAATCAAAACTTCCCGCAAATGACGCTTATTCGTTACAAAACTCGACATTTTCGAACAAAAAAAATGTATACTGCCAATAGAAAGTCAATAGTATTTTAAGGTTATGTTGTTGTCAGGTGTCCAAACTTTCTATGTGACATTTTACATCTGACGATTTCAAAGTAATCTTGTCGGTCGAGCCATCTCTTGAAAACGGCGGTAACATATTTGTATACCCAATATTATCAACAGAAGGTCATTTGTAACCAGTTAAAATATATGTGTATTTGATATACATGAGAACAATATCGATATGATGTAAATATTCATTTCTATAGGAATTATAAGTAATGTTATTAATAATTTCATATTGTGTATCTTTTGTAACAAACCAAATAATTCCTTTTTTAAAATTTTCGTTAGTATCTGATCTATACATTATTGCATAGCCATCAATTTGAAAATTATCTGAATTTATACTGTAAGTTTCAGAAAATATTAAGACATCTGATTGAGAGTACCAACAATCACTAACTATATGATTTAAATTCTTTTTTAAAGATCTAATATTTTGATAAATTACTATTAATTTATTTTCTTGAATAGACTTTGTAAATGACAATGTTAAATTTTTATTTGATTTTAAATTTTCCATTATTTGTTTCAAATTATCATCAGACTTAGTTTTATTTAAATGTGTAAATTTACCAATTATATATAAATCTGATATTTGTCTTACTCTACTAAAAGTAACGTAAAATAAGGATCGGCTTTTAAATGAAGAAAATTTTGTTAGATATACATATACTTTATCATATGTTTCTCCTTGAATTTTATGAACTGTTAAAGCTTCAGCAGGTATGACAGGTATCTGTTTTCTGATAATTTGATTATTATCTTTTATATTTATTTTAACATCTATTTTTGTAATTGGTACTAATTTTTGATTTATTTTTAAAGAATCAATTATTTGTTTGAATTTAGTTCGAACTTTCGATCCTATTCTATTGTTATCATTTCCAAAATTCATCCATATTATATTTGGTTCATTTAATTATGTAAGATAATATCATGTAATATTCCACAAGCTCCATTTACTAAACCGTCTTCAACGTCAATATTAGTTGTTATCATATACTTAATCCCAATTTTTAGCATCACTTCTGCACTCAGTCTACCGCATTCTTGCCTTTTTTCTTTTCAATTGACTTTAAAATATAACCTTTATTTTTCTCTGGAATTGGTCCTGACACTGAATTAATCGATTTTGAGATAAAAGTTTTGCCATGATAATTATTAATTTTGTTTGTATTGTATTCATCTACAAATTTATTTTCACCAAATAGTCTTATAGCTTCATTTGGAATATTTTTTTCATCAAATGATCTCGAATTAGTTAATAGTAAGTCGTTTTCTGTTAACTTACCCGTGGGCAAATTATTAAGAGATGTTATAAAATTAATATCATTTTGTTGTATATTTTCACAAAAAACTAATTCAGAATATTTTGACGTGCTATATATAGGACGGTCCATAACTGGAGGCAATTGGTATAAATCTCCTACTAGAACTACTGATATTCCACCAAAACTTTTATTTACACCGAAAATTTGTCTTAGTCTTGTATCAATACATGCAAGCATATTACTCCCAACCATGGATATTTCATCTATTATTAATAATTTTACACATTGGAAATTTTCTCTTATTGTATTAGCTATATCAGCTGACAATTCAGGCATTTGTTTATGAAATTGAGTTATGGGTAGTGCAAAAGCTGTGTGACATGTTACACCTCCAATTAAAAACGCAGCTTTTCCAGATGGTGCACATAATAAAACTTTTATTTTGTCTGTATTTTCTCCTGGAATTTCATTGAAATAAATAGATAATTTATTCACAGTAAGTCAATTTGTTTTCTTTATCTACATAATTACTTTTATAATATATTACCTCCAAATATTCTTGGAAAACATAATTCATCAATATTTTCTATTTTATGCCAAGGTAAAGGCTGTTTATCCTGTCCTGGTACTATAGTAATAACATTAGAAGTCATTTCTGCATTTCTATCTAATATTAAAACTTCATCATTTATTTCAAAATCATCATTTAAGTTATTGATTTTATTAGTAGTTGAAGAATTGTCATCATTATTATTAGTATCATTTTTCATATAAGTAGATTCATTTATTGAACAAATTTTTTCTAATTCACAATCGTCATTATTTGGTTTGTCTTTACGATCGACAATGAAATTAATATTTTGATTACTGTTTTGTTCAAAACGTTTGAAAAATGAATTATCTACTCTTATATTATGTTTATGATAGAGTGGGGTACTTAAGGCCATGTGATACTCAAGTGAAAATCCCTACGTTACCGATATGTCGGTAACATACTATATATTAAATAATAATTAAATCTACAATGAGTTTTATGACAAAAACGCATTGTCAGGCGCTCGGCAATTCTTTGGAGATGATCGTGTTAAATTTTCAGAACAAAACAGATAACTGTTATTGAGTTATGCATGTTTTAATAACATTTTTTAACGAAAACATCAACATAAGCTCGAATATAGATCGGATCTCCCTGAAATTTTACACATATGCTCACTGTAGCATTACCGAGCGCCTGACAATCTTCTTTTTTTGAAATTCGTCAAAAAGTATTATTTTATTTTTTTCCATATATAAACTTTCGACAATAAGTTGTGAGGTTGGCAAAACTACTCACCACTAACGTAAAATGGTTGTGCATGGTGCAAAGTAAGTCGCACCAACCTTTTTGGACGCCTTATATATTTGTTTACATTGTATAGTTCTCGTAAATGACACTAGATGGCGCTATGACTACACTTTTATAGAATAAAATTATAAATTATATTATTAAATAATAATTGAAGTGAAATAGACTTAAAAAAACTTCAGTTTTGCAAATTATGTAACTGTATTATGATATAAATTAATCAGAACGATATAGTAGCGATGAATTGCATTCATAACCTCAAAAACAAAATTTGATTGGGTTTTGAATAAATATTATTACTATACAGAAAGATTTTCACTGGATAGTAAATTAATGGAAATAAATAAATAACAATTTTAATAATTACTTATTACATTTTATTCGTTTAAAAAGTTTTGCTATTTCAACGTAGTTCGTTGTTATTGTTAAACGATTTTCAGGTGAAATCAAAGCTTATCAACAAATTTTGATTATACCTTATTGTTGGCATATGTATATGTTATACATACGCAGGACGCGGAAAACTCCTCTAGTCGTTGGTCTCTCCCCTCCCCTCTACCTATGCGAGCGCGAGCGCGAGCGAGCGCAGTCAGTTGGACTGAGTTAGTCATTGAGAGAAGAGCCCTTCGAGTCCTTTTATAGTTCATGTACAAATAGTTTATAGAGTGGGCTTATAATAAAAACAATATATTTCTTACACGTATAATCCTTTTATTCATCCTTACTCCTCCGCGGAAAGCAAACTGCTAACAGGTTATGGGCCCAGGGCACGTTTGCCACTGAGCACGGAGGAGAAAAGGTTTTTCTTGTGTTTCGGAAGCGCGCGCGCGAGTGTGTGTGACAAAGAAGGTGAAAATCGAGAAGGACAAACAGCATCATCACACGCACGAGGTAGAGAAGATAGAGGAGAGATCATTGGAGAGGTTTTGAGAGACTCGAGCAGAGGCAGCGGAGGAAATCGCAAGCCACCGAAAGAAAAGCTGCCAGGATGGAGAAGACAATGGAAGAACTCACTCAAGAGGAGCTAGCCCTGTTGAAGGCGTTACAAAAGGCATCAGAGGTGTATGAGATGACCACACGTCTCAACGGAAAAACTCTGAGAGTTACACAGATGGAGCACGAGAATGCTACCCACATTTCGTTTGTAACCCCAGACGACCATGCCTTTATAATAGGTGCGTAAATGGATCACTAAGTTACTCAGAGTTCGTTGTTGCAGTAATGGGCACCGTGTGCCATATATCTGCAGCAGCGAGGGCCTTGTAGTGTGACTGAATGTTTCAGTTTTCGCTGCCTCGCTCGTTGTTGCATAGTATTGCTAATGTTTAGTGTGCTGTGTAGCAACCCTAAGTTTCATATTTGTTTCAGAATCAGAAAAGCTTGCAGAAGTGTACGAGAATGTTTTGACTGAGCAGATATTGAGGAGCCATTTGTTGAAGGAAGAAATATTAATTTGCAAAGAAGACGGGAAAATGTTGTATAAGGGTCGTCAGGTTGACGTAGAAATAGAGAAGCTAGAGACGATAAAAGAGAAGGAAACAGAGGAAATAGAGAAGAGTAGCGCTACGATAGATGGAGATGAATTTGAGAAGACAGGAGAAGGAAGAATAGAGCAGGACATAGACGGTATGAAAAACAAATTAAAAATTGTAAACCAAATAATGTTAAACACCTCGAAACTAAAACTTAGTGAATCCATGATAATAGAAAAAGATAAAAATATTCCCGAAATTAGTAGAGAGAAAATTAAACTTGATAATACTAATGTTTTTCTTAATATTGTAGTAATTAAAGAACGTCTGGACGAGCTCTTGGCCGTGGTGAGAACCATGGCCGTAGAAAATATCAATAAAATGAATACGATAACAGGGCGAGTTTCCCGGCTTGAGTCATCAGTAAAAGCAGACATCAAAAGGATCAATGCTGAGTTGGCCAAAAATAGAGAAGTTATAGAGGAGAGATTTACTCAGTTTGAAGAGAAAATCAAAGAATTAGAAAGCCAGGTAAATGATTTAAGTGATGCATGGTATGACGATAATAATTGGACAAATTCTACAGCAGTAGATCAGGGTCGAACGGTATTAGAAATAGACTTAGGAACTCTGAATAATAAAATATCTGATAATGGAGAAATAAATAAAACTAACAACAATGAATCTTCTGATAGCAAGAATATTCAATTTTTGAAAGAAAAGATTACAGTAGAAATTCTCAATAAAGATAGCAATGTCAAACGGGAGTATAAACTTTTAAATAAAACTAAATATGAACATTTCTTGGATTATTTAAAGTCAGAATTTAGATCAAAGAAATTATTTTATGTAATTGAAGAGGAAAATCTAGATAGAGTAGATAGTTGTAAATTAGAGCAGGATAAATTCAGTGTTAGAGACATAATAATAAACAGGATAGGTACAGAATATTACAATAAAACTATAGAAGAGAAAGACCCAGTTAAAATTTTGAAAAAATTAGAGGAGATTAAAAATTGTGAAGTAAATGTAACGTCAGTTTCAGTCAGAAGACAGTTATATAGTTTGATTTACTATCCTAATAAGGAAAAGGCTTCTAAATACATAGATAGATTTGAAGAACTTATTAGACAACACGATCATATACCTGGGAGAACTAAATTATCAGATGTTGAGATTAGAGACGCGTTTTATAATTCAATACTACATGGAGTTCCCAACATAAAAAAACCTAGAGTTTCTGAGCAAATATAAAGAAGGAAAGAGTTTAAATTACAATGATTTAAAGCTCTTCATTACTCTACAGGAAGCAGAACGAAAAGATATTGTCCCAACAACTGCTGGTGACCAAACGAAAACAAGTTCAGCAGCAGCAGCAAATGTAAAAGTAGACAGTGGAAGATGCTATAGATGTGGAGATCTGGGACATCGTTTCTTTGAATGTCCGAATGAAGCAACTATGTGCTACGATTGCAAGAGATATGAGGGGCATAAAGCAAATAACTGTCCGTATAGAGGAGGAAAAGATGGTGACTCAGACACCGGAGGGCAAAGGTATAGTAATGCGAAATATATTGGAGATAGTAGAGGTGGTAGAGGTGGTGGAAGTTTTAGTAGAGGTCGTGGCAGAGGTTTTAAGCGACCTAACCCTTATAAAGAAAATCAGCCAGGTAGTAAAAGATTCAGGGGTGGAAGAAGTTTTCGTAGAGGCAGAGGGCGCATGACAAGAGGTGGACGGGGAGCAAACAATAGTAACAATAACACAGAACAAAAATCAGAAAAAGGAAATTCGATCGACACGGCTCCCGGTAAGTTAAATGCGTTGATGGTAAATTTTGAAAATAGGAAAGATCTAAATTTGAATAGAGAAGAAAAATCCCAATTACTTAGATTTTAGCCGATTCTGCTGCTACTGAACATATGTCTAATTCAAAATTAATTTTCAAATCATTCCAACCCAAAACAGACTTAGAAATTAGATGTGCTAATAAAAATGATTATTCAATCATTAAATCGGAGGGAGTAGGTAACGTAGTGGGATTTAATGATGAAAATAAAATATTGAGTTTGGAAAATGTAATTTGTGCCGAAAATCTGTCAGAAAATCTGTTGTCCCTGCGTAAATTCGTTGAGAAAGGTCTAAGCATATACCTAGACGGTCAAAGAATAGATATATTCGATCCCGAATCAAATGAAATATTAATAACAGGAATATATCAAAACCCGTACTGGATAATAGAATTAGAGGTAGAGGGGGCGGAGAACTTAGCTCAGAACACAGAAAAAGAGAAAATAATCGCATACGTAGTTACCCGCAGAGAAGCTGCAAAGAGAAAACTGGAACAGGTAATAGAAGAGAACGAAGAAACTATAGAAAATAATAATCAATTAGAGAAGGTAAACCTAAAGGAGAATGATAATTCAAAAATAACAAAGAATTTCAATGACACAATAACTGATAGAAAAATAAATAATGTGAATAGTAATGTTGCATTAGAAGAAGAAAATGTTAAATTAAATTCGAGTGAGAGTTTAAATAAAAATCGAATATGCAATCAAGCAATGCTTTGGCATATGAGACTTGGACATGCGTCACTTTATTATTTAAAAGAACTACAGTCTAAATGTAAAAGTTTAAGAAATTTTGGAGAAGTTGATTTAGATGAGACAATTTTAGATTGTGAGGTATGCTTATGATCCAAGTTAAATAAATCACCATTTAGTAAGACTAGACAGAGAGCAACAAAACCCTTGCAAATCGTACATGCCGACACCATGGGGCCGATTAGTCCATCGACTTACCCGGAAAGATACAGGTATATTGTTGTATTTGTGGACGATTACTCTAGACTAGCCATGGCCTATCCCTTAAAATCTAAAGATGAGACAGGACAATGCTTAGAAACATTTATCACCAGTACCAAAAATTTGTTAGGTAGAGATGAAAAATTTTGTTATCTTAGAGCGGATCAAGGCACTGAATTCACCGGAGGACAAACGATAGAGGTATTAGAGAAGTTTGGAGCAGAATTACAACTAGCTTGTCCTGAGACTCCGGAACACAATGGCACAGCGGAGAGATTCAATCAAACAATTCAAAGAAAGGTGAGAACCTTAATGTTTGATTCAGGCTTGCCAGAAAATATGTGGGATGTGGCACTAGGAGCAGGAATATATATATATATATATATATATACAACAGATTGCCACACAGATCAAATGAAATGATGTCTCCAATCATGAAGTTTAACCCAAAATATAGAGTAGATTTAAATCAATTAAAAAGATTTGGAGCATTAGCATATTTTAAGATACAGAGAAAAACAGGTCCTAAATTTGGCAAAATAGCCAAAAGAGCGGTGTTAGTGGGATACAAGGCAGATTGATATGTCCTATTCTGCCCTGAAGAAGGCAAGTATTATGAAAGTAGAGATGTAAAATTTAACGAGAAGTTGGTTTTTGGAGATAGATATAACAAGAATCAAATCGTAAATTGGGATGTGTCAAACAGAGAAATAGATAAACAAAGCTGGTTGTTAGAATTTGAGGAGAATTTAGATGAGGTTAAAAAATCGTCAAAAACGGAGGGAGAGCCCAAACGAAAGAGAGGTAGACCGAGGAAGATAAAACCGAGCAACGAGGAACAAACAGAAGAATCAGAAAAGGAAGATATTGAGCTGGAGAAGGAACAGATGCACGCACTGCTTGCCAGATTGAATGAAGATCCAGTCTCATATAGAGAAGCTATGAGTACAAATGAAAGAGATCAATGGGCGTCTGCAGTTAGAGAAGAATTGAAACCCATGGAAGAGAATAAAGTCTGGAGACTTGTAGAAAGACCGAAAATCATAGATGGCAAGAAACCCAATATCATAGACTCTAGATGGGTTCTTAAGGAAAAGTCAGAAGCAGACAATAAAATCAGATATAAAGCCCGATTAGTGATTAGAGGGTTCAAGGACAAGAATGATTATGATCTGAGTGAAACCTATGCATCAGTTTCAAGATTGTCAATAATCAGATCAGTATTTGCTTATGCAAACAAATTTGATTTAGAGATGTGTCAATTGGATGTGAAAACGGCGTTTCTCAATGGTTCCATAGAAGAAGATATTTATATGGAAATACCAGAAGGTCTAGATTGCTCGGACGAAACAAAAAGCACGAAAGTTTGTAAGCTACAAAAGGCGCTGTATAGTCTTAAAATAAGTCCTAAGAAATGGAATGAAAAATTCTCGAAAGTAGCTAAAGATATAGGGCTCACCTGCCACAACACAGAAATATGCTTGTTTACTAGAATCAGAGAAGAAAAGATATTAATTCTAATACTTTATGTAGACGACATACTTATTACTAGCAATGATAGAGATGAACTAGAGGTGATAAAGAATAAGCTGAAGCAAAATTTTAAAATGACTGATTTAGGAGAGCCACAGAGCTTCCTTGGCATGAAAATAGAAAGAAATAGATTGGGCAAAACTTTGAAACTCACACTGGACAAATACATTGAAAGATTACTCAAAAGATTTGGCTACAGCGAAATGTATCCGCAGAAAACACCTATGGTAACTAATCAAGTGAATAGCAGAGAGAGGCGAGCTAGAAAAGATGATCTAGACATAGAAAACTTGAAAAAGACAACTAATACAGAAATAGCTAGGTACAGAGAATTAGTTGGATCGCTGCTATATCTGTCAAATACTGTTAGACCTGACATCACATACGCTGTGAACATATTGGGTAGACACCAAGTGAATCCCACAGAAACTGAATGGACAATGGCAAAAAGAGTCTGTAGATACTTGAAACAGACTCAATCACATGGCTTAACTTTTAGAGGAGAAAAAGACGAGTTAGATGCATTCTCGGATGCAAGTTTTGCGGACTGCAAAGGTTCCAAAACCACAAGTGGATTCCTTATAAGGCTGTATGGCGATACAGTTGCTTGGAAAACACATAAACAACATTAAGTGGCCTTATCTACCTGTCAAGCGGAGTATGTTGCGATGAGTGAGGCCTGTCAGGAGACTATATCATTTATTAATTCACTAAAATTGTTTATTAGAAAAGAATTAACACCTGTGATTTTATATTGTGACAACAGAGCGGCAGAATCGAGCACAAAAATAAGTGTTAGTCTGAAACTGAGACATATGTCTGAGGTCAGAGAACACTATGTAAAAGAATGTGTAGAGAGGAAACTGATTGTAGTTAGATGGGTTCCATCGAAGGTGCAACTGGCTGACATTTTTACTAAAGCCCTACCGTTAGAAACCCATAGTAGATTGAGTAGTAAGGTATTGAATTTAGAGTAGAAAATAAAAACAACCCATCACTAATGCTCGTTTTTTATTACAGATCCTAAACCCAGCCAACAGTAAAGGAGGAGAAGTAACTTTCCGCGGGAGGGAGTGTTGGCATATGTATACGTTATACATACGCAGGACGCGGAAAGCTCCTCTAGTCGTTGGTCTCTCCCCTCCCCTCTACCTATGCGTGCGCGAGCGCGAGCGATCGCAGTCAGTTGGACTGAGTTAGTCATTGAGAGAAGAGCCCTTCGAGTCCTTTTATAGTTCATGTATAAATAGTTTATAGAGTGGGCTTATAATAAAAACAATATATTTCTTATACACGTATAATCCTTTTATTCATCTTTACTCCTCCGCCAAAAGCAAACTGCTAACACTTATAATAACTACTAATTTATAATAAACAATTCTTTTCAATATAATTTTCTGGAAATATGGGTCTGCAACATTTTTCGTAAAGAAATAATTTTTATCGCATTATTTCCCGTGAATACGGGGGCGCGTAATTTTTTGTAAAAATCACATGAAGGGGTTTTCGCGTAGGTAATGGTTATTAAATAAATGATAAAATCAAAGTGAATCAACAAAGTTTTATTATACCTTATAATAACTGCCAATTTAAAATAATATAAACAATTCTTTAATTCCGCGCTTTTTCCTGGAAATACGTGCTCGCGACTTTTTGTGTAAAGAACAATGCGAAGAGTTTTTCGTTTAGAGAGTTATAATTGGACGATTTTCGCTTATTGTTCAATGATTTAAGTTTACACAAGAATGTTAGATACAGAAGATATAGGTAACATCTAAACAAAACTTTTTCCCAATTAACATTTTCATGTAATCAATTCCTGATAATCGAAACCTATAAACACAATTTTGAACGCCTCAATGGACCTTACATAGTCAGTTTTCGCTTATTATTTAACAGAATTGGATTTGACACAGAAATATTAAATATAATAGCTATAATGAAGATCGGAATATAACATTCCAAACATGATATATTTATAAAAATAAAATAATAAGATACAAAATAGAATTTTTAAAATTATATACAAAAATTCTTTTACGATTGGAGGACGTCCTTCATTGAACAATTATTTTGTTTTAAGTTCATTTTCTATCATTATAAGGAACCAAAAAGTAGATATCAGAGACAAACAATACAAGAAATAAAAGTATAAAAAAAGTAAACAAATAAATAACTAACAAAAAATGGTACATAGAAACTGTCAGATCTTAATTCTTCGCCAAATTATCTTAAATTTTTGCTAAAAATATATAATTGTTATGTTACTGTTTTGATAACAAATTTTCTATAAGATTACACAGTTTAACCTGTTAACTATGTTCACAGGATCTAAACCATATAAACAAATTATTCAAATTAGTTATGATTACACACACTACTGTTTTCTCTGTTTTTTCTTTCTGAGATACAGATGAATAATGGCTGTAAAATTAGTACGTAAGTTACTAAGTAAATTTTCTTTTATCTACCGGATCCATGCTCAAATAATTGATTTACTTATGTAGGATTTACTTTGTAAATTTCTGATTTCAATAAATAAATAAATGTAAATTGAACTAAAATATTTAAAATGGTGCAATATTATATAAGTATATGGGTAACGTCATGCCAACTTTTGACATTTTAGAATTGCTCAACATTTTTTTTACTGGATCCAAATTATCCCCAAAACACAAATATGCAATTTTAGAGCAAAATATGCAATCGTTCTAAAGTTATAATTAATTGAAAATTTGAAAATTTTGATCTTTTCATAATTTAAATCTTTAATTTTTATGATTTTTTAACTCAAAAACTTAAAAGTTTTTGTATAGTACATTAAATAGGAAAAAGTTTGTAAATTGTGAGCAGAATTACATAGAATTTGTACAAATTAATCAAACAACTTTTGGTCTTTGATAGTTGAATAACATTCCGTCACTTTATGTGAAAGGTGAACACAACTAAACCTATTTTTTGTAGCAAAGCACAAAAAGTATTTAATCTATTATATTTAAAAAAAAGATTTTGTTTTTGATTGTAGAAGACCACAGAAAAAATCAATGGGCTTTTTAAGGAGTGGAAAAAGGCAAAAAACAGATTTTTCTGTCATTTTTTGGTACATCCAATATGATTATAGTCATATTACAGCTATAATGTCATTTCACAATATTTTATAGATTATACTGTTGCTTTTTCTACAAAATATCTACTTTGCAATAGAATCCCATCCTAAAAAGTAGAGCATTGAAATGAAATAATTATGATGTATGGGCATATCTCTAGAACTTTTCATTTCGATGATGGTGTATGGTTTCACACATCCAAAATGAAAAATTTAATAATTTAAGGCAATAATTTATTCGATAATATCATTTTTTGACAGTTACTCTAGTGTCTTCATCAATTAAAATCTATACCCGATTGTTCCGAACACCAAAACTCGTGAAGAAACCGATAAGCCGATGTGGTATATCTCTAGAACTTTTCATTTCGATGATGGTGTATGGTTTCACACATCCAAAATGAAAAATTTAATAATTTATGGCAATAATTTATTTGATAATATCATTTTTTGACAGTTACTCTAGTGTCTTCATCAATTAAAACCTATACCCGATTGTTCCGAACACCAAAACTCGTGAAAAAACCGATAAGCCGAAGTGATGATAACATTTTTTTTTCTTCTAGTTACTGTAACTTTTTCAACGAACATAATATCATGTTCATAATTTTTTTCTATGAAGATAAGCATATTAGCAATTAGGAAAGCTCATACAAATAAGTGTGTCACGCACAGTAAAAATGCAAAAAATTATCAAAACAGTGATGGCATGATTTTCGAAATTCATCTTGATTTTATCTTTTTTCCTACAACATTTTCAACAATCTTTCAATCAAGTCAATCGTAGAGTAGCGCATTCTACACACCATAATCTATAAAATAACACGATAATAGGATGTGTCCCTCTAATAGAAAAAAATTATAAGCAGTTGAAATTCGGTTGCTGAAAAGAAACTAAAACAAAAAAGCACTATTTTAACTGGCACACTTATTGGTTAATGATTATCGGATTCTGAATAATGGTGAACTACACTAATTGGTATAAGTAATGTCACTGACACTCTGTTAACAGTATATATATGTGAAATTCTACCGAAATAGATAAAAAAGTGTATAAAAAAAAAAAAAAAAAAAAAAATAATTTTGGGCACACCTACCACACCAGATTTTTTCGGTTCTTTGGGGGTCTCAAAACATGAAAGAATTGGTGAACAGTCATTATCCGTTGCCAAGCTTTTTTTGCCGACGAAATCAATTTTTCTTCTCGAAATTTTGACATGGAAAAAATGGACGAAAAGTAGTCATTTATGATGAACCAATAACAAGCTATTGAAGAGGCCAAACCAAATTTTACAAAAAGTCGATTAAAGTTGAAGAACGGAGTTTCAATTTAAGATGTGAATCTTTAAAATCGGTCGATTCTGTACAAAGCTACGTGAATTTGAAAAATTTGAAGAATTACGTGGGTTTGAAAAAAATCGCTTATTTTTGTCATTTTTCACCATTTTCAAATTCACGTAGCTTTGCATAGAGTCGGAGGATTTTAAAGATTCTCATTTCAATTTAAAGCTCTATTCTTCAACTCTAATCACTTTTTCGTGGAATTTGGTTTGGTCTCTTCAATCGTTTGCTATTGGTTAATCATTAATGACTACTTTTCGTCCATTTTTCCCATGTTAAATTTCCATAAGAAAAATTAATTTCGTCGGCAAAAAAGCTTGGCAACGGATAATGAGTGTTCACTAATTTTCTCATGTTCTGGATCCCCCAAAGAACCGAAAAAATATGGTGTGGTAGGCGTGCTCTAAAAAATTTTTTAATTTTTTTTGTTGATAAAAATGTTTATTTCTTATGTTGTAAAGAATCGTCAAATTTTAGTTTACAAATCGTTAAATTTGTATTAATATTTTTCATTATTAATAAAATGTTTATAGAAAAAATAAATCATTTTTGTAAATAACGTATAGTGTATTATTCTTGAAATTACACCTTAAAAAATATTTAAAAAAATTTTTTTTTAAATTGAATATTATATTTTTTAACACTATGTGCGCAAAGCTCATTTTCGCACACGCTCTGATAAAAAAGTATGCGCTAAATTAAGCTCTTCACACGTCGTCAACAAAATTGTGTTCGATACACGAGTGAGAAAGTAATTTTACCTTCGTTTCGCTCGGGCGCAAACGTCCACACGGGGATAAAATCACTTTTTTGCACTTGTATCGAAAATAACTATATCAATCTTTATATGGATAGAGCATTTTATAGCATGGTGTGACCTAAATCCGCGCTTCACGCCTTTTCGTGTGTTAAGCAGTCCATTATTGTACCGTGCGGTAATGCCCGAGCGTAGCTAGCAGCGGATATAGGTAAACGTGCTATAAAATATGTTACGACTGTAGTGCCTTCAGTGGCCCACTACACGACGTGAATTATCACCCTCGCTACACTTGGGCGCTAATTTCACGCCATGCAATAATGGGCCACTTGAGGCTCTATTTTTCGATACTAGTACGATAAAAATGACTCTTGCGCGACACTCACACTCATGCGAGAAACATTTTTATCGCGTGTATCGAAGATTATTGTTTTGACACTCCGTGTATGAAGTGCCATTTGTGTGCATGCAGGAAATATACACGTATAAAAGTGGCTCTTTGTGCTCGGAGTGTCAAAAGCTGCTATTATTGAATGGAAGTATATATATATTTTATATATTTTATATATTTTTTTTCTATATATTTTATATACGTTGAAAACGTTTTTCCATAGTTTATATTTTGAAAAACCACTATCACGTATTAACGAGTTTTAAAAATGAGTCACCATAGTTTTTTCGTATGTTTTATAACTAAAGAAAACAGATTATATTGATTACGAAGACGTGCCCCCAAATTTTTTAAATCTTTGTCGATTCGTCGAAATTAAAAAGTTCTAGAGATATGCCCATATATAATATTCGATGTATAACTATTATGCGTGTCAAATACTTTTTCTCATGCTACTTATATGCCTATCGTCATTCATTCAACATTACTTACAGTATAATAATAACTACTAAAAATAGTTTTACTATACAAAAGTAATAAATATGTTTAATAATCAATATGATAATATTCCAATAATGAAGAGCGGATCTTCTATATTCCAGTTTTTGTTTTACTCAATTTCGGTATATGGCATACATAAAAAATTATATAATTAAATATTTCTGTTCCATAAGAAAGCTTTCAAAAACTAACAAAATACTTTCAAGCGTCTTACTGATAATTAGCTGTTTCAACTATACAGATACAGATGACCAAATAAAACAAATATTTTAATAAGCAAGCATTAAAGTAATAAGCATTTAATAATTAAATATTTTATATTCAGTTTTTGAAAGATTTTTTATAGAACGGAAATATGTAATTATATCATTTTTTATGTATGCATTATACAGAAAATGAGTAAAACCATAACTGGAATATAGAAGATCCGCTCTTCATTATTTGAATATTATAATATTATTAAATGTAATATTTTAATATTATTGATTATTAAACATATTTATTACTTTTGTATAGTAAAACTATTTTTAGTAGTTAAATAATGTTGAATGAATTACGATAGGCATACAAGTAGCATAAGCAAAAGTATTTGACACACGTACTAGTTTTTAACATCGAATATGATATATGTCATCGGCAGACCGAAGGAAGCAGCAACAGTTCGTGCATAAGCATGCATACAAGCAACATAGACAGATTGAGTAAGAAAGAAAGAGAGCGAGAGATCTAACGATGCACGAATTAGTAGACAACTTGGCTTTTATATACTAATCGTAGATTACTTCTGACACTTGCGAGATTACGAGAGCCCCCTAGCGGGATAGTAGATAAGCTAGGCAGGTTCTGGACCCCTCCCCCCTGCCTCCACTCGCCCACGAGCAGCCCCCCAGCCCGCTGCCGAATGATCTAGAACGTTTTGTAATTGAACACCTCCTGCAGGACCATTGATGACATAATAGATTGCCCAATATGATGTTACCTTTTTGGAAAACGTTGTAAAACGTTAGGCATGCTCCCGCCCCCATCCCCCATTGAATATTGCGACCCAAACTCTGCGCAGCGTGCTTTGTGAGTACAACTGCAGAAAAGAATTAATCATGATCTTCATGTACACTTCTAATGAACGTATAAGCGTTATCTATCGCACCACCTCTTTGTTCTGATATTCACACCGCGATTCTTGGAACTGGAGAGTATTTAAATTGCGCTCTACTTATCCACTTTCTTTCGTCTTACTTACAGAATTAAAAATGGTTAAATTATTAATAAAAATTTGCGCAAAGTACTCATTTTGAGTTCAACGCATGCCTGTGTTTTAGATTATGCGTGACTCTAAGCCCATTTCGTACCTGTAAGCGCATTTCACCATCCGCCTACGTGACTTTTAGAATTTACGTCTCTCTAAGCCCATTCCGTTTCCGTAAGCCTATTTCACCCTCGGCCCACGGATTTTTAAGCTTTTACGTCTCCGTAAGCCAGTAAAAATGTGTACGGATCTTTAAGCTTTTACGTTTTCGAACCAGTACAGTACCAAGTTATACGTTTATTTAAGCTAATGAACTTTCACGTTTTAATAAGCTTTTACGTTTTTCTAAGAGTACTCGAAAGATCTACGTACCTGTATCTTGACTCGAAAAATTTACGTGTCTTTAGCGTTGTAGGAAAATTGTATTTTATAGCCACTTAAAGTACTCTTATATCCACGTAATTCAATATTACTTACAGTATAATAATAACTTCTAAAAATAGTTTTACTATACAAAAGTAATAACTATGTTTAATAATCAATATGATAATATTCTAATAATGAAGAGCGGAACTTCTATATTCCAGTTTTTGTTTTACTCATTTTCGATATATGGCATACATAAAAAATTATATAATTACATATTTCTGTTCCATAAAAAAGCTTTGAGAAACTAACAAAATACTTTCAAGCGTCTTACTGATAATTAGTTGTTTCAGCTAGACAAATGCAGATGATCAAATAAAACAAATATTTTAATAAGAAAGCATTATAAGTAATAAGCATTTAATAATTAAATGTTTTATATTCACTTTTTGAAAGATTTCTTATAGAACAGAAATATGTAATTATATAATTTGTTATGTATGCATTATACAGAAAATGAGTAAAACCAAAACTGGAATATATAAGATCCGCTCTTCATTATTTGAATATTATAATATTATTAAATGTAATATTTTAATATTGTTGATTATTAAACATATTTATTATTTTGTAAAAGTAAAACTATTTTTAGTAGTTATACTGTAAATAATGTTGAATGAATTACGATAGGCATACAAGTAGCATAAGCAAAACTATTTGACACACATACTAGTTTTTAACATCGAATATGATATATGTCATAATCACTTCATTTCAATGCAATACTTTCTAGGATGGAATTATATTGCATAGTAGATATTTTGTAGACAAAGCAACTGTCTAACCTATAAAATTTTGTGAAATGGCATTAGCTGTAATATAACTATAATCATTTTGGATGTGCCAAAAAATGACCAAAAAATGCGTTTTTTGCCTTTTTTCACTCCTTAAAAAGCCCATAACTTTTTTCTGAGGCCCATTCAACTTCAAAGACAAAAATTTGTCTGAGCAATTTGTAAAAATTCTATTTAATTCTACTCACAATTTACAAACTTTACCCACATGTTATAATAATATCATGTTTACAAAAAAAAAGAAACTCTTCTGTAAGTATGTGCTATAAACTTTGTAACATGACAAATTTCCATGTATAAAAATACAATTTTCCATCTGATTCTCTCAGTCTTACAGTGTGGTAGAAAACTATCAGATAGAAAGGTCTCACTGGGTAGTCTGCGAAATATATAATGATGTATTTTAATTAAACAGATCCCCTGAGGCAAGTACTTATACCCTGGTCAAAATTAGATATTAACCAGCCGATCTAATCTTACCAATGACAACTACCTACCCATATCGCATACCCCAGTTCCTTATAACCTATTCTCTCACATGCTAAAGCACTCACACTCGAAGATCACTGATCAAGCTGCAAAGGCAGCAAAGTGGGGCTGGATGACCCAGGCTGGTTTTACTCTATGAAATGTCTGCTCAGGACCATCTAACTAGCAGCCATCTACTAGGCGAGCAGCTGTACCATCTGGGAGGGAAGGACTGGCAGAGACATTCACTCATCTTTCACTGCCAGGGACAGCTTCAGCCTATGTATCGACAAAACACATAAGCAGCAGATCAGCCACTACTCTGGAAGCCAAGTGAGGAGAGTTGAGCACCTAAGTAGTTATAGTGGCACCTTGGGGCAGACAAACAAACCCCCCACCACTATCCACCTGAGGGAGGGGAGGGGGAACCCCCACCACCAGCCGGGTAATGATGCAGGGTGACCCTGAGCCACTACCCTCTGAGGGAGGGGAAACCCCACCATCAGGGGAACTGGCTTAGGTTACATCTGCTCCAAAGTGCCACTGTGAAATAAAAAATAGGGAGAGAGAGAGAGAGAGAGAGAGAGCGCCTGAAAACACCACTAAAAAACTTTATTTTTATAAATAAAGACGGATATTTTTTATTAACACTTTTTAGCATAAAAAATATATTTATATTTTTATTAATAATAATAATCGGTAGTTTTAACATAAAAAATATATTTATATTTTTTATTAATAATAATAATCGCTGCAATCTCCATGGCACGTTCGAACGATCTCGGTCGAGGATGTGTGACTCCGGCTGAAACAAAAAAATAACAAAAATATACAAAAATGCATTTATAAGTGGGGTGTTGTCTCGTATGCGCCGACGAGCGTCATAGAGCCTGCGTCCGACACGGCCCGCTGCAGCAGGCAGACTGGCTGCAACTGCAGCGAGACACGAGTTAGACTACGCCTCCCCACTCCTCGGATACTAGTGGAGGGAGCGTCCAAGCCGAGTAAGTCACTCTGGCTGCACTTGCGGGTAGTCTGCCTGCTGCAGCGGGCTGTGTCAGACGCAGACTCTATGACGCCCGATGCGGTACATGAATTAGCGCTCTCATGAGAGCGCTCGCATGAGTGTGCTGTTAATGTATTATGCCTTATCTTTTTAATTTTCAACAAATAAATTGACTTACTAATAATCATTAAAATTATTAAAAATTTATTTATAAAAAATAAGTTATTAAAAATTTTATTTTTTTAAATTAAAATAAAACCGAAGTCTTATACTTTTAGTAATAGATTATTAATATTTTTCATTAAATTTCATTAATTTTTAATAATTTTTGATAATAAAAAATATATTAGAAATCTAATGCTAAAAATATAAGATGTAGGTTTTCAATTTTTTAAAAAACAAAATTTTTAATAACTTATTTATTATAAATAAATTTTTAATAATTTTAATAATTATTAATAAGTCTATTTATTAATACTTTAAAAATAAAATATATAAAAAATTTAAAAAATGGTTGAATACATGCGTTAAAGATTAACAAATGTTTACTTTTTTAATCAATGTAGTTTCTCCTCATTTTATTGGTGAAATAATCCTCTCTCATCGTGACAATGTAGAGACTCCTCGTTACAATCAGGACACAACCAATCACCACACATTGCACACCGGATCCAGCACTGTGTTCTTTGAAGCCAAAATGGCTTACCGCACCCAAAACACATATCACGCCGTCGACGCGGTACATCGTTTATTCGATGGCGATTCCGCCGAACGCGCCGTTGCTTCGTGCGAGGTATGCGCGTTTTTTTTTTCCTTCTGTATTTGTAATTTTAAAAGTCTCTTCGCGGAATCAAAATACGATTTCCGTACTTTTAAGAGCTGACGTATAGCCACCTCACATTTAACAGCCTCTTCTATATTGTTATCGTCGTCGTTATCTATATCCATTGCAGGATCGTAGTCAATAACGCGCACATCAACGTCCCGAACATTTTCGATGGTCTCAGCATCAGAGTCCACATCGATCGGTTGTTGTACTTCTTCTACGTCTTCATCATCGTCTTCATCGGACTCTGATACCACTTCAACAGGCATACGATCGAGATCAATATTGTCTACGTTGATTCCCGCATCAGAGTCCGTATAGTATCCTTCATCTTCTTCATTGACGTCGTCGTCGCCGTCGTCCTCGTCCCACAGTAGATCGGCGAGAGCAGCATCCTCACGCACTTGTGCTGCACGTTCCTCCTCTAAATCGAGCACATCATCGAGCACCTGATTGAACAATAAATCAGGCATCGGCTCACCATGGATGTCAACGTCCACAATATCTAAATTCATTATGTCGAGATTCACGTCGTTCAGAATCTCCATTTTCACAAAATCTATATATTTCCATTAACACAAAAAACTAAGTTCACTTTAGCACAACAAAGAAAAGAGTTGTCAAAAACTAAGTTGAAAAAAAAAAAAAATAGAACAGTAGAGAGACAATGTGGCTAGTTCGGCACTTGGATCTAGACTGGTTGCTGCAGAGACTTCCCTCCCATAATTTTTATGCTATCATTCAAAACTGCAGGGCCAAGAAAGTCGCGAATGTGAAAATCTCTGCACACTTGTTCCCACAAACGTGTGCAGAAAATATTTTTTTCAACTGTTCCCACAAGCGTTTGTAGAAAAATGATCTTGACCACCGCTCACGTCTGGACCAGATTAGTGCAATAATATAATCTTTATCCTTCTAAAAAAGATTTTATTCCTGCTGAGGATATTTTATTAGATTATTATTTAAATAATTACATATTATTATTCACATAGAGAAAAAAAACGGTTGAAAATCTGGGGTTACACTAAAAAATACGCATTTTCTGCATACAATCCGAGTGTACATTGTTCATTATTGGAAAAAGTACGAAAATATCGATTTTTGCCAATATCTCGAAAACTAAGCGTCGGAGCGAAAAACGGACAAAATTTTGGGATTATTCTAAAAGGCGATATACTTTGGACGTAGAAACGAATGGCACATAGTACATTATCGAAAAGGGTGGGGGGAGCTATCGATTTTTACCAATACCAATACCCTGCAAACTTAGCATCGTAGAGAAAAACGGTTGAAAATCCGGGATTATACTAAAAAATACGCATTTTCTGCATAGAATAATGTACACTCACATTATACATTATTGAAGAAAAGTGTGAAAATATCGATTGTTGCCGATATCTCGAAAACTAAGCGTCAAAGCGAAAAACGGACAAAATTTTGGGGTCATTCTAAAAGGGGATGTACTTTGACGTAGAAACGAATGACACATAGTACATTATCGAAAAGGGTAGGGGGAGGTATCGATTTTTACCAAACCAATACCCTGCAAACTTCGCATCGCAGAGGAAAACGGTTGAAAATCCGGGATTATACTAAAAATACGCATTTTCTGCATGGAATCCGAATGTACATTGTAAATTATTGAAAAAAAAGTACGAAAATATCGATTTTTGCCAATATCTCGAAAACTAAGCGTCGGAGCGATAAAAACGGACAAAATTTTGGGGTTACTCTAAAAGGGGATGTACTTTGGCCGTAGAAACGAATGACACATAGTACATTATCGAAAAGGGTGGGGGAGGTATCGATTTTTACCAATACCAATACCCTGCAAACTTAACATCGTAGAGAAAAACGGTTGAAAATCCGGGATTATACTAAAAAATACGCATTTTTTGCATAGAATCCGAGTCTACATTGTGCATTATTGAAAAAAGTTCGACAATGTCGATTTTTGCCAATATCTCGAAAACTATGCGTTGGAGCGAAAAATGGACAAAATTTTGGGGTTATTATAAAAGGAGATGTACTTTCGACATCGAATTACATGATGTACTTGGATTTAAGAAAAACTTATATTTGGTACAAAATTAAATAATTAACTTCTATTATGAATTTGCAGAATTTCAATGCGAGCACATAACTTTTTTGTCTCGTAATACAGTTTTAAAGATAACATGGTATTAGATTTTTACAGTTAAACTTATTAAATTTCGTTTAGACCTGGTCTCGCAAAGATTTCGAAGAATTTAAATGTTGTTAAACTTTTAGTAACATTATGTTAACGAAAGTAGTTGTAAAATTTCCCCACTTGAGCGTACTTTTCAGGGTATATTAACAGCGTTTAGCGCTATACACCCCACAGTTCGCTACAACTTGGTAGAAGGAGCTATAAGAGACTAAGTTAAAAATGGCATCACGCAAAGAATTATTAAAGCTTATAACATCAGTTTATTATATAGCTGTTTCACGACACACAAATATTAAAATATTTTGCAATGATCAATGGATCAAAAAATTAAAAACACTTTCTGAAGAAGTCTTATTTAAAAAATTGCGATTTATCATAGACCTCTGTCCAACGCTTATAGTATTATACATTTACAAAAGAGGTATTTTCAATAGGTTTAATAAAAAATCTATCGATATATTGGTGAGATATTTAATTTCTCGCAATTTACACGAGACACCATTTGCTGTGGAGATTATGAGGCAGCATAATGTATATAAAGGTATGTCATTAAATTTTTAAAAATGGTTAGTTCTTATATTTTCGATAGTAATCAATTTTTTAATTTTTGGAATTAGATCAATTTTTTAATAATACCGATGATGCTGTGTTTGAGAACATTACATATGGTGAGAAAATTTTTGATTTGTTCCTTATGAAATAATAAAAACGATTGTAAACACTTAATAACATTCAGATTTAAATTTTTATTGTATTGAATAACGGATGAACCATCAATCGATATAGACATGGAACCTGTTGCAGGCACCTCACAAGGTATTCATTTTAACTTTAAAAAGGAATCTTATCAAAAATATCACCATGTTAGTAATATGATTTTTATTACTAGTAAACACAACTGACCAACTGAACGTGACCTTCAATCGAGCAGCAGCAGTAGCAATAGCAGGGCAAGTAGTCGCTGCAGCAGCTGTAGCACTCGGAGCAGTAGTAGTACCCAAAGTAGTGTCAGCCGTACCAGTAGTAGTAGTACCTGTAGCAGTGTCAGCCAGACTAGTGATCGTGCCCGATCACTATCAAACAGTGAGTACATTATAAAAATATCTTTTATACAACTTAATTCCTGTAATACTATTGAAATAAAGACGAGTATTTGCAGCGAGGAAGAGGACGTGAACAAACAGAAGATACTGACAGTGCAGAAGAAGATACAGAAAGTACAGAGGAAGATACAGAAAATAAAGGAGAAAATGTAGAAGAAGAAGATGAGCCACACATGATAATAATTGATGAAAGTACGAAATATTATCGGCGTTTTGGTCTCCACGGACGATCATTACATGTTGCAATCAGGCCACCACCTTCTGACGCAAATATCTATCAATGGCTCGAGAGAGCCATGTATGAATTGCATGAAAATTTATGTAGCAGAGCAAGTCCTGAAGATTTTATAGGTGTTACTATGGAATCTGAGAGACTTGTTCATGGGACTGCATGGATATCATTCAGACGTGTAAGTGACTTTATACCTAACGACTTATGGCATAAACTTGCGAGTATCAGACAAAGCTCCGATAATTTCGAAATCGATGATTCTCTGTTAGTATCGTGTAGTATAGTATCTGTCCCAATAGGGCACGGACGTGTACCTTTAACACATGAAACCGTTTTAAAAAATCCATACTAACGATTGCAAACAACGATAATTTATGTTTGCCAAGATCTCTAGCAGCTGCATATGTTTTCGCTATACGTGGCCAGATTCGCACAGGTGACCTCCAAAATGAGTGGGAAAAAATTAGGCGTTCGAAAAGACAAAATTATGAAAAACAATGTGCTCAAAACCTTGCGCGTGCAGCATGTGTAACCATTCCAGAAACAGGTTGTGGCTTAAATGAGGTTCACAAGTTCAAATTTATTTTGCCACAAGCGGCATTGCTATAGTTGTTTACGCGTTTCAAAGATTTGGACGTGGCGACAGACACTTGTATGATGGTACAAATTTTGTTTTAGATGTAAATAATAATACAGTCAGACACACTTTAAGAATAATGTATTACGAGGAAAAAAAAAATTATCAACCTATACTAAATTTACTTGCAGCAGCAGGTAGTAGAGGGTACTGTATTCCGTGTAACAAAATTTTCTCTAAACTCGAAAATCATAATTGCTCGCAGAAATGTAGTAAATGTTTCCAAAGTCCAACTTGTGATTCGGAAAATGTTAAATTATCTTGTAGACTTTGTAATAGAGACTTTTTCGGTAATAATTGTTATAAAAATCACGAAAAATCCAAATCTTCTGACAGACGAATATCAGTATGTCAGGCCGTAAAAGTTTGCTGAACATGCTGAAAACTGTTAGGGTTAAAGATGGTCAACATGTATGTGGGAAATCATACTGTAAGATTTGTAACGAGATATTACCACCAAGTCATTTCTATTACGTACAACCGGTTCAACACACTAAGCACACAAATACTTTATTTTTCTTTTATGATTTCGAAACGCAGCAATGTGAACCAGTAGAGGGTAATGAAAAAATTAAAATCCATGTACCGAATTTGTGTGTAGTACAGCAGGTTTGTAGCTTTTGTAATAAGGACACGGATATTTTTATGTACTGTCCACAATGTGGTATACGAGAATATGTTTTTAAAATCGATCCTGTCAAACAGTTTACTGATTTAGTGTTTGAGAAAAAGCACTCATTCAAACAGATTATATGCTTGCCACATAACGCACAAGGTGTTGATAGTCAATTTATTTTAAAATATATGGCTGAGAGGAAAAATGTACGTGCTAAAGCTTCAGTCATACTAAACGGAACAAAAATAGTTGTAATGGAGTTTATGAATGTTAAATTTTTAAATAGTTTAAATTACTTTCACATGCCGCTTAGTGCATTACCAAGAGCATATGGTTTAACACAGATTGAAAAAGGAACTTTCCCGCATCTATTTAATACACCTAAAAACCAAAATTATGTTGGTGAAATGCCTTCGATTGATGCTTATTCACCTAATACTATGGGTACTAAAGATCGGGAAAGTTTTATAGAGGGGTATAACGACCAGAAACATCAGAAATGTATTTTCGATTTTGAAAAAGAAATTTTGAAATATTGTAAACAAGACATTAAAATTTTAAGACTAGCCTCTTTAGCTTTTCGCGAGACTTCTTTAAAGTGTTCCAATGTTGATCCTTTCACCGAGGCCTCAACAATTGCATCATCATATTTACGCGTGTATAGAAAAAATTTCTTAAAACCGAAAACTATTGGCGTTATACCACAATCTGGCTATAGACGAGCAAATAAACAATCAATTAAAGCATTGCTATGGTTAAAATGGATGGAAAAGTCATTGAATACCAATATAGAACAAGCAGATCGTTGCCAAGAGAAACGACTTCCAGAAGGTTTCACTGTCGACGGATTTATTCCACCTGAACAGTCTATTAGCAAAGGTATCGTTTTACAATTTCATGGTTGTTATTGGCATGGCTGTCCACCTTGTCATCGTATTAACAGAGGTGTAAGACTAGTAACAGATAGTGAAACAATGGAAGATCGTTATAACCGAACCTGTAAAATATCACGTATAATAAGACTGGCTAGCTATTATTTGATGGAAAACTGGGAATGTGAGTTCGATAAGGAGTGCTCAGAGAACGAAACTATACGCAACTTTGTTAATGAAGCTAAACTTAAAATGCATGACCCGCTGAACCCTAGAAATGCGTTTTTTGGTGGAAGAACAGGTAATACTGTTAAAGTTTATGATGTTAAAGATGCTGAAAAAATTAAGTATATCGATATTTGCTCGCTTTACCCTTACATATGTAAGAGTGGTAAATATCCTGTGAGTCATCCAAAATTATATGTTGGAGAAGATGAATGTCTGGATTTTATGGGTGATATAAATAATATCCATAAAGTTGATGGTCTCATTATGTGTGATATATTACCACCACAAAATTTATATCACCCTATTCTGCCTGTAAAAATGCATGGAAAATTAATTTTTCCTCTATGTCGTAAATGTGCTGAAGACGAAGTGCAAGAAGACTGTTATCATGAAAATGAAGCCGAAAGGACATTAACAGACACGTGGGTGTCTGACGAAATAAAAACAGCTGTGAAATTCGGATATAAAATACGAAAAGTTTTTGAAATATGGCAGTATAAAATGACACAGTATAACTCAGCCACTGGTGAAGGTGGTTTGTTTCAAGGTTATATTGATGAATTCTTTAAACAAAATATACTAGCATCAGACTTTCCTTCAGAGTGTAATAACGATCAAGGTGCAGTAGATCACATATATTCGAGAGTTTGAACAAGCTGAAGGAATAAAATTGGATAAAAACGAGATAAGCACCAATCCGGGAAAACGTTCTGTGTCGAAACTTTGCCTGAATTCCTTGTGGGGTAAATTTGGCCAGAAGGAAAATATGCCAAAAACAGAAATTGTAACAGAGCCCCAAAGAATTTTGGAAATGCTACTTAGCTCAGAAATCATAGTTATATCCTCTCTACAAGCAAACGACGATACTCTATATGTTTCATGGTGCTATAGGGGTGAGGTTTCAGAAATATCACCCTATATTAATGTTGTCATCGCCGGGTGCACTACAGCGGGGGCCCGACTTAAACTGAATACCTATTTACAGCCTCTAGGAGATCGCGTTTTATACTATGATACAGATTCGGTCATTTATGTAAGTCGTGGTGATCCAGGCGAGTATGAACCACCTACAGGTACTCTTTTGGGTGATATGACGGATGAATTATCATGTCATGGATCCGGTCGTTATATAATATCTTTTGTGTCTGGAGGTCCAAAATTTTATGCGTACAATATTAAAAAATCAGATGGTACGGAATCCTGTGTATGTAAAGTTAAAGGTATACGATTAAATTATTCGAACAGTGAGAAAATTAATTTCGAGTCTATACGGGATCTAGTTACAGGTGAAATACCACCTATTCTTATAACGTTCGACTCTATAAGACGCACTAAGTTTCACGATGTTGTAACGAGAGAAGAGAGTAAAATATGTAAACCTGTTTATGGGAAGAGACGATTCGTGGGATTAGATAAAAGCTACCCATATGGTTACAAAAGTATTTAATAAGTAGGAAGTGTGGTTACAATTCAGTATTTTCCAGACAGCCACAGCGTAAAGACATCTAAAAGATGGAATACGTAGTAGATATGCAGGGGTTTAAACAGCCTGTAAATGAACCCGTTATCAAAAAGCTTGCCATACTACCTTTAGATGAAAGTTCGGCACCTGTGGTGATTTTATTTCACGAATCATATAATTGGAGGAGACTCACAGATAAGTACAAAAGAGAAAATACATGGTTAGAACGTTCTTACCACGGACTAAGATGGAAATCTGGCAACGTTCCCTACACTGATGTGGGAAAAATTCTTCGAGAGGGACTACTTAATGCTGTTAGAGTTTATGTTAGAGATGAACTGAGAAAAGAGTGGCTTAAACGCTATAGATTTAATGTAGTTGATATACATGAATTGGGGTACCCACACGAGGATGACGATCAGCCCAAACAGAAAATAGTGACAGTATGCACAAATCACAATCGACGATATAAAACTGCTTGTGCTCTTCATAATGTTAAACTTACGAAAAACTTTTATTTTGATCATGTTAAAATGGATTTAGAATAATTGTGTGTGTGTGTGTGTGTGTGTGTGTATATATGTGTTGTATGTGTGTTGTACTAATTATAATGTATTTTTAAAAATAATTGAATAAATTATCTTTCAAATCCAAATACAATGTTTCTAATTTTTCTTCTTTTTGCATGAACTCCTTACCCTTTATTCATCAAGCTTATTTGTGTAGTAAAGTTAATATTTTATTATTAAGCCTCATACGGGTAAACAAGCTCAACACTCGCGAAACTAGCTCGTTTCTTCGCAATCAGCTTGCTGAAACGCGCCGCGCTCGCCGCCGCCGCCATTAACGCTAGCGTTGAAAAATTATAAAAGATGTGCTCCTTACGGAAAATGATATAGTTTTTATCATGGAGCCACGGTGGAAGCATCCCTGGACATCTATGATTTGTGGCCCAACATCATGTTGAAAAACCATATTCATTAAAAAATTTTTAAAATACTTAGATGTTATGAGTAATGTACGCTTTGATCGAATTATAGTCTACTACTCTGAGTGACAATCAACTTATAAAAATCTTGGGGATAATATCGAATTTCACGAAGGATTACCCAAAAATTCTGATTACATTGATGACCCCAGGCCTAAATTGTTAATTATCGGTGACTTGATGCGCGAATCATCAGGTGGTAGCAGCGTGATTACCAATCTCTTTACGAAAGGCAGTCATAATAATTTGAGCCTAATATTTATCACCCAAAATCTATTCCACCAAGGTCAGCGTGAAATCTCTCTAAATTCGAATTATATAGTTATTTTTAAAAACCCACGAGATAAATCCCAGATACAGTATCTGGCTCGTCAAATATGCCCTGAAAACCCCCAATTTTTACGGGAGGCTTATCTTCATGCTACTCGAGACGCACACTCATATTTATTGCTCGATTTACGCCAGGATACACCTGATAATTGTCGGTTTCGTACAGCCATATTCCCGTTTGACGAATATCATTACGTATACGTGCCAAAGAAGGGTATAAAAACAAGTGAAATAGGAAATAATGCACCAGTCAGACGTCTGTAATGGGCTCGAGTACATGTAGCCGTATGAGAAAGAAAAATCTAGAAATTATAAACGCTATACTCTGTTTCAATACAAGCCAACGACATGTTTTGTTGCAAAAAGCAAGTAACGAACTTATTATTCTTATTTGTGAATGCGCTTTAAATATTTTGCATGGTAATGTACCTCTGGATGTTGAATGTAAAAAGAATTTAAAAAAGTACGCTTTTATTTTAAGAAAATTAGCTGATTCGAAAATTAAAAGTTTGAAAATTAAAAAGAATCTAATTATAAAGTATCAAACTTGTTTACCGTTCATCTTAGAGCCTATTATCAAACTATGGAGCACGCTAAAAGAATGATTTTGATTCCCGAAGATAGTATAGACAAACATTTATCAATCAAGAACAGATTACACACTGTACAAACACCACGCACAGCTATATCGCGACTTGACGAAGAAATGAGTAAAATTATGAATTCACCAACAATTCATGATGACAATGAAAAATATAAAGTGTATCAGCAGACATTACAGCGTTTTATATATTACAATAATAATAAGGAAAGGGTTGACTCGAAAGAATTTCAGCGTGAAATATTAAACAATGAAAATAATGATGATGACAAACTTACAAATGAAAAAGTTGAGGATGAAAAGAAACCGATTCTAGATAAAAATATAAATAATATAATAAATAGTATACCAACAAAGCTGCAATTTAAAGCAGAACAAATATTACAACGACTAAGCAATTATAATGGTATTACGTGGGACGATAGAGGTATTGTTTCGATAGATGGCAGTGCTGTAAAAGGAGCAAATATACTGGATTTGATCAACGACACCGTAAGACGTAGAAAACAGCCGCTATCGAAAGGATATGATCAGTTTGCCAAAGCACTTCGTGATGCGAGTATACCTCATGAGTTCATATTAAATCAGCAAGCTTGGAAACTTGATGCTACAGATTCGGAGCAGTGCACGAGTGAAGACGAGGAAAGCAACACATTTGATAAAAAAAGAGTTATCGGAAATTCAAGAAAAAGATCACACCCCATTGAAACAGATGAGCCCGGGGTAAAAATTCGTATTCTAGAGCGTCCATGGCTTCATCTATGATGAGTAAAGAAGAAAAATTATCCACACAACCTGAAACGAGTATTGTCGATAATTTGATTAATCTCTTAACTTTCGAGGTGCATGTCCCTGGATATCATTTTTGTGGTCCTGGTACTAAGTTGAACGATGGATTGAAACGTGGAGAAAGAGGTGTTAATACCCTTGACGATTGTCGTCGTGAACATGATACAGCATATTCATACAATGGCGATCGTTCTAAAGCTGATCGTTTGCTAGCGAAATGTGCTTTTGCACGATTGCGCTCTGAAACAGCTACAGCTGATGAAAAAAGTGTTGCTTTGGTTACAACTTGTTGTATGATTAGTAAAATTACATTCGACAAATTTTCATCCTTTATTAAGAGAGTAGTAAAGAGAAGGGTGAAAAAAAGAATTAAGAAATTCATTCGAAATAAAAATAAGAAAAATGGAAAAGTACTAAATAATTATTTTTACCGATTGCCGCAATCATCAGCTTATGCTGGTGCTTACAATCTCTTGAACAAAATCAATAAAAATCGTAAACGTAAAAGAATTATCGAATGGCTTGAAACACAAGATGCCTACACTCTACACAAACCTGTACGACGTCATTTTCCACATAGAAAGTATGATATATATAATCCTTTCGATTTGTGGGAAGCAGATCTTGTAGACTTGCGATCGTTAAAAACTTATAAGGACAATTATACATATCTACTTGTTGTTATAGATGTACTACCAAAATTTGCATGGGTTCAACCTCTTCACGACAAATCATCGAAAAGTGTTGCTAGAGCATTTGAGCATATTTTAACTCTGTGTAAAGGCCAACATCCTGTATATCTTCAAACCGATAAAGGTAAAGAATTTATCGGTAAGAAAATGCAAAAAGTTTTGAAAAAAAATTACATAGCATATCGTGTAGTCCGCAATCCTGAAATTAAAGCTGCTCTAGTTGAAAGGTTTAATAGAACATTAAAAAGTCGTCTGTGGAGGTATTTTACTCATAAAAATACGTACAGGTATATTGATGTTGTACAAAAAATTGTACATGCTTACAATGATTCGTGGTATTCGGGAACGAAAATGGTTCCTGCTAGTGTAAATTTGTATAATGCTGCCAAAGCACGTCAAAATCTAACCCAACGTTACAAAGTGACACGAACTCGTCCCCCTAAATATGAGGTGGGCGACTTGGTTCGTGTCAGTCGTGCAAACGTGCCGTTCAAGAAAGCATATGAAGGTTGCTGGACCTTGGAATTATTCCGAATCAAACGTGTATCTACAAATAGACAACCTCCTGTATATAGTGTGGAAGATCTTCAAGGTGAGGCCATTGATGGTTTCTTCTACGAGGAAGAGCTTTCTAGAGTTCGGAAAGATTTAAATGAAGAATTATTTGCAATAGATAAGATACTGGAAACGAAAGGTGCTGGTAAAAATAAAAAATATTTTGTAAGCTGGAAAGGTTATCCTGACAAATTTAATTCGTGAGTTCCTGCGAGCAATATAAAAAACATAAAATGAGGGATCAGTTTTACATGGTATTGTCTAGTAATAATAGTACACATGTGTTTCCTGAAAACACAGCAGCACATTTTACTAATCAACTACCTCAAAACATCTGTTTACACGGTGAATGGTCCGTAGCTCTCTGCGAAATTCAGATTCCCCACACATTTCAACATATTTCATTCAATAGTGATGATGGAATGGTTTCTATGAAGACTATTAAACCTAGAACGAATGAATTGCGTAATAATATAGAAGAAGAGAAATATGTTGTGTGTTATATATCTCCAGGGATGTACGAGGATATGGAAAGTCTTTTACAAGAAATAAATAGTCTATTCAATATAAAAAATCATCTACAATTCAAGATTCAGCGCGGGGGATTTATAGAGATTGAACGAACTTGTACTAGCTAATGTGACGAATACTTTCATAGTTTAGTTTTATCTCCCAAACTATCAAAAATTCTTGGGATTGATGAGAATAGCCTTCAACAAATTAGGGGCACAGTTATCGGCGAAAAGCACGCGGCATTGATCAATGCTTTACCACCTATAATAACGGTGTACAGCGAAATTTGTGAGCCATACATCACCGGTGACGTACTCTCACCTCTTTTACGTATTGTGCCTCTAAATTTGCACGAGTACAAATATAGCGGTATTGAAATAAAAAATTATAGCACACCCATGTATATACCCCTCTTATCTACGTCATTTCAGTCAATCACGATAGATATAAATGGTCAAGACGACAGACCTTTAGCTTTCGATTACGGCACGTTGACAGTGACACTTCATTTTAGAAGAACTGCTTAAGATGGATTATTTTGAATTACTTTATGATAGCCAAAGTGGCTGTGGGTATGATAGTACCCCGTTAAGTAATTATATTACAGTAGATACATCAATGCAAAAAGGAACAGGTGTTGGTGGTTTCTTAAAGGGTATATACTGCAGCGCATTACCTATTTTAAAAAAGAGAGGTAGAGCTATAGGAAAAGCTGCCGGAAAAGAAGCTATACGTGCAGGGATAAACATCTTACATGATGTCACAAATAATAAAAAATCTTCCAAAGAATCGATTCGTAATAATGCTCGAGAATCTGGAAATAAGCTTAAAAGAAAAGCTGAAGAAAAACTAGATAGGGTGATAAATGGGTCAGGATATAAAGCTAAGCGTCGGCTGAAGAAGCATCAGTCGGCTCTTGCCTCTGCCATAGTAAACATCAAATAACATTTGAAAGTTAAACGAAAGAAAGAAGGTAATATTAAGAAGAAAAAGAATAAAACAAGGAAAAAAAGAAAAAGTAAAAAGATAAGAACGGTAAGAGATATTTTTGAAGAATAATGGCTTTTCTTCATAGTGGGTCGTGTGCGTGTCTAAAATCCGAATTAAGTCTATTCAGCATCCCACCGATACAGACAACAATCGAAAATTCGAATTAAGTTCAATATAAGCCGATATCTTCACTGGCTGATGGATCGCCAATTGAATTTTCTATACCTGGTACTAGCGAATACATCGACCTTGCTCATAGTCTGTTGAGTCTTAGCGTAACTATTAAACTAAATGTAAAACCACGCGAGGACACAGAGGCAGAAACTCTCAAAAATGTTGGCCCGATAAATAATTTTATGCATTCGATATTTAACCAAGTTGATGTATTTTTTAATCAAAAACCCGTTTGCCCACCCAACAACGCGTATGCTTATCGATCATACATTGAAACTTTATTAAGCTACGGCTCTGTAGCTAAAAAAATCTCGTCTCACTAGTGTACTATGGTATAATCATACCGCTGGAGGAATGGATGATACAGGTGTCGAAAACAAAGGCCTCGTAAACCGTCGGAACGTTATGGACGATGAAAAAACTATAGATATGGTTGGTAATCTACATTGTGATGTTTTCAATCAAAATAGATTATTATTAAACGGGGTTGAGGTACGCGTAAGACTCTTGCGCTCGAAAGATGCGTTTTGCCTAATGGATCCTACGGGTCTCTACACCGTAAAAATTAATGAGGCTGCTCTATACGTCCGACGAGTGAAGCTTAGCCCTAATATTATATTGGCGCATGAAAAAACACTTTCGCAAACAACGCCCAAATATCCTCTAACTCATGTAGAAGTGAAAACTATTACGATGCATAGTGGCGTTCATAGTGAATCTCTGGACAATGTCATTCTAGGACAATTACCAAAAAGAATTATCATTGGTTTTGTAGAAAATAAAGCGTTTAATGGTGATAAAAGTCTAAATCCGTTCAATTTAAAAAATTTCAAAATAAATTATCTATGTCTCTATATCGATGGTTTACAAGTTCCCTCTAAGCCTCTACAGCCTGATTTTACAAAAAAGAATTTGTATGTAGATGCATATCATACATTATTTTCTGGTACAGGAGTACATTATTCGAATGATGGTAATTCAATACCACGAGAAAATTATGCTGACGGGTATTGTCTTTTTGCCTTTGACTTAACACCCGATTTATCAGCACATTTAGATACGCATTGGAATTTAGTAAAACACGGTAGTTTGAGAATAGATGTCCGATTTGACAATGCACTAAGCAGCACCGTAAATTGCATAATTTATGCTGAATATGAAAATATACTTGAAATTGATTCGTCTCGTCAAATTGACAAATCTCGTCAGAAGTGAGGGTAAATATGACTTGAGTATAAAAAGAGGTGGTGTAGACTTTATCTGGTTAGTCGTTTACCGGTTGTACACCAGGGAAGCTCTAAGAATACTATAATAGATGTTGTAATAGATATACAGTTTTGTAAGGATCATAAAAATCGTGCGGTACGAAAAGAGGTGGCTGTTGTTGCATTGAATGAAAATTTTATCGGTCATTGGATTGTTTCCTCGAATAATAGAATAACACATTTGTGCGATGATGCTAGAAAACAAAATGACTGGCTAACACCACATCATCATGGGCTAGATTAGACTGACACAGGTGTATCGGAAAAAGTATTGTACAAAAATCTAGAGGAAATTTGTAAAAGAACTGATAAAATATACGTCCGCGGTAATGTGAAAACGACTGTTTTGCGAAAAATTACAACAAGAAATATTAAGAATTTGGAAACTGATCCAGATTGTCCACCATTTCATAAACTCTTATCTACAAGTAAATACTGTGTACAGCATTTTATGAAATTGAATCATTTTAAATATACTTGTGCTCTAAACAACGCTCTCAAGTTGAAAACTTGGATAAATTCACGAAAGAAATCATCTACCGAGCAGTTTATCTTTGAACCGCCTATCAGTCTTTGCGATGAACAATATCCAGATCCCGAAAATTCTAATGCGGATTTCGTCGGATACCGTGGGGGTTTTTCCAGCCGATCAGATACCTCTGACGTGGTCGAGACCGGTTGCTTATGTGCTTAATACACAAAAACATAATAGACCTGGTCTACACTGGGTGGCAATTTATGTTGATAAAATCGGGAATGGTTGGTACTTTGACAGTTTTGGTAAACCACCATATATTCTAGACCACATAAATCGTATACGCAGAAATGTTAGAAAATTTTGATGAAACCCATACCAGTTACAAAGCCAAAATGCCGATACCTGTAGATATTACTGCATAATGTTTTTACATTACATGTCTGTTGGTATTGGGTTCAGACGTTTTCTCCAATGTTTTTCTACAGACTTGGAAAAAAATGATGAAATTGTAAGAAACTATGTTTCCAAGCTTCAGAGAAGTATTTTCCCCTACCACTAGCTTTCCCCTTCCATATATATCTTCCACCACTAAAGCACCGCCACTACAATTATCCCCAACCATTTATCACCCCCTCCACTAATATGAATAGTATATAAGACGTGTACTCAGCCCATTTCATCAGTTCAGCCGACTTGTTCACTACTTACAAAATAAAAAAACAAGGATGGCTGCTACAAAATTCCATTGCCACCAAGTTGTGCCTACTGTATATGGTCTAAACAAATCGTACACAAAGAAAATCGCCGTTGGTCTTGAAAACTCTAGTGTAGGCCACACCGACTTTCAACCCATCATCCGAATTTTTAAGGACGACTTTGTGGGAATAAGCTTTACAGTGGAAGAGTGGCTGTGTTTCCGGGAGCAATTTCCGGACATTGAAAAATACCTCGATTCAGATAGTGTTGAAAAGCAAGATGAACAACAGCTTCATAGTAGTTTCAATATCAGGTTCATCAGAAGTTACAATGACAAAGCCATCGAACTTGTACCCCGAGATGTAAGGGAAGAAGAAGGAGGCGAGCCACCAAAAAAGAAACCGTACCGACCAAGCTTAGTATTTAAGAAAGTGACGTTTGATCATCTTAAAACTGTAACTAGATGTATAGATGTAAGAGTAAAATATTTGACAAATGTACAAAAAAATATTAAAATTATAATAAGTTGCATCTCTAAATTTTTGAAAGGTCAATTAGAAAAAAATCAGGAATCGCAATATGTAAATTTTACCAAGTCTGATGTATTACCTCTCACAACAAAGTTTGATGGAATAAATGCGTTTGGTGCAGAAATATTAGATAGCGCAGAGAAAAAATTAGAAAAAAATAATGTATCCTCAAATATATCTTCATGCGATAATTTATGGTTAATTTACGATTTAATGGCATGGCATATAGACGACATTGTACACTATATGAATAAAAAGAAATAAAGAAAAAATTTATAAAAAAACTTGTTTTGTATTTACCGTACTCCTTTTAGAAATCCTTTAAATAATAATAATAATATGGGAGGGGAGTAGTTATAGAAATATGTGGTACTACAGGACAGGCGTTTCTTTCCTACATTACCGGTTACTCATTGGTGGAGAATTCCCCCTCTTCTCCTAGGGTAATCGGTGGTGGAGGAAACGCCCACACTCATCATGGGTGAGTGGTGGGAGGTTTGTTTGTCTGCCCTATAGTGCCACTATAACTACTCACCTACAAACCACATATGAATAATAAATAGATGACACTAAAAAACATTACCATACGAAAGGAGAGTCTGCAGCAATGGTTGGTTTTCACTACCCTCGCTACAACAGCTATCTGCAACAAAAAGAAGTATCCTCAGCCCACTTATCAAAGAGATTAGGAATATAAAAGGGCTTACCAAATCCGCTCTCATCGCTGATCCTGCTGCTTCACTATCCCCGAGGCACCACCACTAGCCGACGGATACGACGAGGGAAAAGATATCCACTGGAACCTCGCACTTCAACAGCTGCAGTTGAAAATACCGGGAGCCAGACGACTCGATTGTATACAGTAGGTAGGTAACTATAATTGTCATATGCGCGGGCCATAGCGCCGGTGGCCGGCCGTCGGGGCGTCGGTGCCGTCGGGCCGTGCTGTGGCAATAGTACTTCGCACGGCCGCTCATGCACGTGGCGCTAATGTCAAGGCGCGAATGCCGAAAAGAATATAGCCAGATAATAGCCATATTCCCCACTGCCTTAGTGCTGAGCCTTTCCCTTTTTTTTCTCTCCCGTATATAAATATACGGTATATCAGGCATATACAAATAAAAATAAGTAGGCTCGCGCCATCTGTGAAAAATAATTTTTCACGTATGAACGTGCCTCTTATCAGTATACACTGGTAGTCAATTATAGTACTGTTCATTTGTACATCAATTTTGCAAAATATTACAATTGCTTGCAAAATATTACAATTGCTTGCAAAATATTACAATTGCTTGCAAAATATTACAATTGCTTGCAAAATATTACAATTGCTTGCAAAATATTACAATTGCTTGCAAAATATTACTATAAACTATAGCATCTTAGTTTATTAAACTACTATTGAGTGCCATCTAATATACAAGAGCAACAACATTTTATTACTTGACGTTGGTCTATATTGTGTATGATAATTCATCATGGCTAACAAGAAAAACAAACGTACACGTTCAAGGAAATTTTTTATGAAAAATGCGTAAGTACTTAGCTAATTTAAGGAAACCAGCCTAAGTTAGGAGCTGTAAAATCTGTAGAGTAACTATTATTGATGATGTGATAGGAATTCCCTTCCTTCGACACACGATTGCTGTAGTCATTTATTAGGTTATGTTAGCCGTTTCCGTAGATCGTAATCAATTAAAGCTGCATTAAGTTACTTCCCCAGTAAACTGTACTCTGGGGATTTTTTTTAAATTTTAACTGTTCGTTAATTGTATTATTCTTCACCAGCGGTTAAAATTTCAAAGAACTCAGCGGAGTCGTTTTCATAATATTAATTCTCAAAGTTTGGGCTTATACGTTGGTTATTTGATGAGGTGTAATGGAAATGATATTTTCATCGATTAAATAAAGAATATACGGAAAAATTCTTTAAAAAAACAATTTGTTATTAAGGGAGGTATTTAGAACATTGTAGTAAAAAATCAGACAGCCTATCGGAACGGTTTTCTAGTAATTGTATTCTAAAGTAGCGTTGTTTTAGTCTACATAAGGCCGCACGTCGCTAGTGCGACAGAGCTGGCGTGTGTAAGCGCGAGAGACAGAACAAGAATGCAGGCTAAGGGTATACCGTCCACTCAAAAAGTTCTTGTCTCGCCCAGTGTAAACACAACAAGCGCGGCAGGCAAGAGAGAGTCGTAACGTTTGCCTCCGATTACTAGTACTAGTCGAGAAGTACCTTAAAATAGTCGTCCCACTCTTTCTGTGTATGCCAACTAACTGTTAATTGTCCACAAGTTCTACCAATTTTCCTATGCACTCTTTTACAGGTGCTTTGCTAAAACAGTAAATAAATATACAATGATACAGTAAAAATTTAATATCGTCATATTCACTTCCGAACTACCTTTTTAATATATATCTGCTAAGTTATGTTTCGTGTGAGAGCTGTTGTCAGCGAACATTTTTTGGATTTCACTATTATTACAATGAAAAAAATAAATTCGATTTTTTCGTGATTTTAACTCAGGCTGGCCTCCTTAAATGAATATTAACTTTTTATTAATTTATTAATTTTTTATTCATTTGGATGGAATCATTATAAGAAAATTATCTTTGATATCATATCCTGTCTGAAAATATTGTGTTTACTCTATAACTTTGGGGTATAAAACGCCACATTTCCTTCCGTCTGGAAACTACCACGCACATTCTTGTTTATCGAATTTTTTCATGTCACGCGCCGATCGTGTATTGCATGCAGCCCTCACTTTGCTGGAATCGGTCGCAATTTACTGCAGGTATCACTACTTAAAAATAAATTAAAAGCAAGCATAGAGTCAAAGTTTCTAGAAATGGTCTTATGAGACGGTTTTGACCCTGAAGAGAAGGATTAAACACAAACAAATACTTGTACGAAGTATATCGATATGTTTTTCTAGTAGAATAGAGCGGGGCACATTGGGCCAGGCGGTCAATTGAGCATCTGATCGTTCTTTATTTATAATGGCCCTTATAAGGCGAAATGTGTGTAATATGTAAAAAATGGATCTGAAGTATTTTAATAGTAAAAGAATCGAGGAGAAACTTAGCATAAAATTTTCGGAGCAAAAAATATCGTGGATTGCTGTATTTCTCTGCTCGAAATTAAACAGGAAAATGAGATTTTCATGTTTTGAGAGTGGTACTATTCAAAATGTTAGATTTTTTCCTTTCGATTTATGTTTTTTTATTTTTTATAAACGGGACACTGGGGGCACCCTTAGTGGGGCAAACAGGCCAGATGCAAATCGGAGCGGTATCATAACCCCCAAAGACGTTGATCCAGTCATTTAGTTAACTTTTACTTTTACATCATTATTTACATTTCAGCCTTACAAATTAATATATTTGTAACAAAGATTTAAAAAACAAATATTTTTTTTTGTTGTAAAATTTTAATAGTTGTTAATTATTTCATAAAAATTTGTATTAATAATAGCTTGGACGTATTGATACTGATACCTTGTCAATTTTAAATAAAATTTTAAACAACTTAGTATATACACGAATTTCGCAGCGTGTATCAAGACAAGTCTACCGCCGTGTTCTGTGTACCCAGTCTTTCCCCCCGGTGTGTCAAAATGACCCGCCAGTGGGTTAAAATCGGGCACTTTCAAATATTCAATTTTTTATTTGTCGCGACAAAATAATTGCATAAAGTATATATACTTATTGTAATAGATTCTTGAGATATTTTACTAGAACTTTGTTTCTTGTAGATCTTATAAAAGTTGATATGTTTTTTTGTCTAGCCTCTTAAAGATTAGCTGCCCATTGTACCCCGCCTTCCCCTACAGTTGGATGATTATGATTGATTTAACAAAGCTTCACAATATATGTACCCGACTTTGATGTTATATTTGAAAATAACAACATTTTTTTTCAGATGAGAGAGTTTATTGGCAAAAAGATGTGCAAGTCAAGAGTTAACTCCAAATGATAACATCATAGAAATTATAAAAATATTTCAAGAATGTAATAATGAGGAAAGTTCTGTGAATAATATCGGCCACGATATTTTTTTTTATCAATTTCAAAATGACAATAATGCTAATAGTGACTGCACGAATCGAAATAACCAAGTATTAGATACAGCAACAAATGTTAATGTTGAGAATGAAATTTGTCTGAAAGACAGAGCTGCGATTTCTAGTGATTGTAATAATCGAAATAAGCAAGTATTCAATACAGCAACAAATGTTAATGTTCAGAATTCAATTGCAGAGGTTGAAAACGAAGATACTCTACATGTCAAGAACGTTGTTTGCAACTCTGCTGAAGATTATATTGCTGAACATGAAACAGCTGCGATTTCTAGTATGAGCACTAATATTTTGAATGGCTTAGACTTAAAAGGCAGGAGAATTGTCGATATTAATTATTTTTTGCAGTCATTTGTAGATCTTTACAGAAAAAATTCCTTCACTAAATGTTCTGCAGCTAATATTAATGCTACAGAATCAGCAGAAAAAGGTTTAGGAACAAAAATTTTTTTTGAATGCACTAATTGCAAATTTCAACAGTGGATTTCCTCCGAGCAAGAGAAACATAAGAGTTTCCCTATCAATAAAATGAGCGTATTAGCAACTGTCGTTACTGGGACAGGTTATGAAGGCCATAAGCAACTCTTGCGGGAATGAATATATCGTGTATGTCGCCATCAACTTATACAAAGCTTAGAAAATGACTTGTGCCTATTACAGAACAAGCAGCAAACGATGAAATGAAGAAAACTGGAGAAATAGAGAGGCAGATTACTATCGAAAAAGGGCATATTATTAATAGTATTCCATGGATGGAAGTCGAAGGAGACGGTGGCTATGGTAAACAAAGTTATAGATCTGGGAAACATGACTCTTTACTCTGTGTTGGCGTTATTATTGGCGTTGAAACAAAGAAAGTATTGAGTGTTGAAATCAGACAGAAGTTCTGTTTAACGTGTTTCAAAGCCGCAAAATTAAAAAGAAAACTACGAGCACATAGATGCTTCAAAAATTGGAGCTATAAAAAAAAGTTCTTCTAGCATGGAAACCAATTGTATTTTAAAAAGTTTTCAAAAGAGTGTAGAAACGCACAATTTAATGTATAAAATATACATTGGTGATGGAAACAGTGCTACATACAATGCTTTGATAAAAAATGACGTATACGGAAAATACGGTGTACGTGTTGGTAGATTATATTGTTACAATCATTTATTTAGAAATATGTGCAATAAGATTGTAGATGCTTCTAAAAGTAAAATCAATCGATATGCAGTAACTGGTAACATATTGAATTTTAGAGAATATATTAAAAATCAGCTTTTAGAGTTCGTAAAGCAATAATGTTTCACACAAACCAACGTATAAAACAAAATTGCCCACAAAAAGAGAAAGTAAAAGAGCTCCAACAAGATATTTTAAATGTTGCCAATCACGTTTATGGGCAAAATAAATATTGCAAGAGTCGAGGTTTGAATTGCACTAAACGCAAAAACGAAAAGAATTTGATTCCTGTTTTAAAGGCTTGCCGTATTTATGACAGTATAGAAGAAGCAGTTAAAAAAGTAAGTTGCTATACTGAAAGTTTGTTGCGTAAAGTCACAACGAATGCTGCAGAAAACTTCAATTCTCGAATCGCCAAATATATCGACGGAAAACGTACTAATCACGCTTTCGCAGATTCTTATTATATTAGGTGTTTGGTTGGAGTAATACAATATAATACTGGATCTGTAGGTGAAAAATTAAGTGGCTACATCGATGAAGATTTTGATGTTGCTATTGACGTAGAGGCACAGCATCAAGTTAAAATATTAGAAAATAAATTATTGACAAAAGGTAAGGAAAAAAAGACAGTAGCGTTTAAAGACGAAGAGAAAGAATATGGAGATAACTATCAGGAGCCTGATGTTTCAAAGGAAGTATATGATGAGTTAGTCCGTAATCACTTTCAACAGTTAGCAACGGACAGAGACAATCGAGATGAAATTGAAAATAATACTATTAAACAAAACGAATCAGATGAGTGGTATGAAAGAAGACGAAAGCTGTTGACAGCATCTAAATTTGGTACGATTTGCAAATTACGAGATTCTACATCCTGTGCAGGAACTGTTACGAGCATATTATACCCCATCCCATTAGATTTACCGCAACAAAAATATGGCCACGAGAAGGAGAAAGTTGCTATTCCTTTAGTAGAAAAGAAAATGAATGTTAAAATCGAATCAGCTGGTTTATTAATCGACAGTGAAAAACCATACTTAGCTGCAAGTTTAGATGTAAAAATAGGAAAAGATGGAACGATTGAAATAAAATCGCCATATACTGCTCGAGACTTGACACCCTTACAAGCAATTAAACAAATTAAGCATGTTAGAGATATTTTTCATCCAACAAATCTTAAAAAATTAAATAGAAAACATTCATATTATTATCAAGTTCAAGGATCTCTTCATATCAGTCAAAGAAATTATTGCTTGTTCATTATATATACTCCAAAAGGCCTTCATATTGTAAGGAAAGAGTATGACAGACAATTTTGGGAGATTAAAATGGAACCAAAGTTGACAAGATCTTATATGGAATGTTTATTACCAGAAATTGTTGATAGTCGCGTACGTAGAAATATGCCTATCAAAGAGCCCACTTATCATCAAAAAGCTAAAAATGAAAAAGAAAGTCGAGCTGCAGCTCGCGTTGCTAAAAAAGAATTAGAAAACAATAACAAGGTCAAACAGGCAGCTCAGAAAAAAAAATCTGAGTCTAAGAAAATCGATTTGACTGTCATTGATAATGTAAATATGTATGAATCATACTATAGCGATGGTGTTGAAGAAACTCATGCTAACGTTGATTTGAAGTCTTCTCAATCTACAATAAAAAAAAATTCCATACTTGCTAAAATGAGAAAGCAGTTACAAAATATGTCTGCTATTGGATCCCGGAAAAGAAATAATATGGACCAAATTTCTATCTTAAATAGTAAAAATCCAAAGAAACTTCTAATGGTCCACATTCTGCTTTAAGTAATGAAGAATGTCAAGAAACACTTGATTTTTTACTTGACGATGTTATAGAAATATTTATGAAAACTGTTCGACGACATTTACCTGATTTTGAAATTCATGTTGTTCAATATTTTGTATATGTGCAGTTACTGAAACCTCCAAGTAAAATAAAACATATACAAATAGTGGGAGGTAACCAATTTCAACATTGGATATGTGTATTTTTTAATGGATGCGATTTGTTTATATACGATAGTCTTAATCGTTTAGAATACGACTTTCTGCATGAACAAGAAAAAAAATATTTACGAACACGATATGACTACATTAATTCAGATGATATTATATTCGTTCCAGTCACCAGGCAACCAGATTCCGTCAGTTGTGGCGTTTATGCGACTGCATTTGTAAATTATTCTTTAAATGCTTCTCTAATGAGACAACACTTAGTTAAGATAATAAGCGAACGTACATTGCAACGTTTTCCTCGAGCATGAGATATATTATTATGGCATGTTTTTCATATAACTTTTTTTTTACAGCATGACAGTTTTTCAATTACTTTTCTGTAACTATTAAATGCCGTTAACATAATGATACAAGCATTTTAATTTTTTTTAAGAAAGTAGAAATGTAAGTAGCCTGCCTTTTGCAGGGGTGGATAAGGGTTTTTCTATTAAAATCATGCATGATTATCATAATATAACAATCACATTTTACCGTGATATATCACCACAAATAATTTGCCAAACCAGTTATGCTTTCATATGTTGTCTGGAAATGAATCATTCGACTTTATTACTACATGACAAAAATCAGAAAATATTAAAAACGTTAAAATATAAGTAGCCTGTCTTTTTCAGGGGTGGAGAAGGGTTTTTCTATTAAAGTCATGCATGATAATCATAATATAACAATCACATTTTACCGTGAAATATCACCACAACAAATAATGTGCCAAATCATTTATGTTTTCCTATGCTGTCTGGAAATGCATCGTTTAACTTTATTAATGCATGCAAAAAATAAAAAAATATAAACAAAAAATAATACTAAAAGAACTCTACAGATATCCATTATGGCAATCATAGTATATCTTTATGTGTAAAAGGGGTGGAGGAGGGTTTTGATATTCAAATGATAAAAATTAATTAAAAACTTGTTATTCTAATCGAAAACACTATTATTTTATTTAACAATCACATTCCATCATAGCAAGATGGGACTATGTTAAATATGATGTCAGATAATTTGTGTTTTCTTGTGTTGCCTTAAAATGCATGACTTTACTCACTTACTTATTGTTGCATAAACCAGAAAATACGAACGATAAACGCAATACTAAAATAACTCCATTGATATGCATGATAGCAATTATATGCTGCTATATAAAAATGGAGAGAGGTACTGCCTCAAAAAAAGTTTGAAATTTGAAATTTTATTCCATAAATTTACGTTAATAATAGAAATAGATTCATTTGCTGTCGTCGACCACTTCCAGAGAATTCAGATATTGCTTTTTTAATCCATCGATAACTTAATTAGGTAAGATATACTATCCAAGTTTTTTTATGTAGAATGATAAAAATGTTTACTTGTTTTTATTATATGTTATAGGTGTGAGTAGGAGCCTACAATTATATTCATCAGTATTCCACCGTAAGTAACTGTTTTATATCAACAGTATATTAAGAAGCTAACTAATACAATCTTGATTTAGTGTATGCTTTTTAAAAATATTATTTTACAATATGTTTATAAAATATAGATTTGTAGACGGCATCAAATTAAAAATGAACCACCGCTACTCAAATAAAAGTTAAGAAATTTACATTTTTACTTATACAACATTAATTAACATTGATATAAAGTGTACCATTCACTCATTTACAAAACTTTTAATAATATAATGTATTTTTGAGCATTATGACATTTTATATATTTGTTTGATTATTGGTATCCAACTTCAAAAGATGGATTAAAAAATATATAATGTCAGTCATTAGTGTCTTGTAGTGATACTCGTAATGCTAACAAAATACCTTATATTCTTATTAGTATTAAACGCGAACGCCGTTTCTCACGCCGACCGTATCGCTATACCGCGCTGCCATAGCGAGAAAATCTCGCAGCACATTCTTCTGTCCATGGACTTTGGGTGTAGTAATAAATAAATAAATAGAATTAATAGACAGTAAACTATTACACAAGAACAAAAATTTGAAAAAATTTAATCGACTGATGGAAAATACTGAAAAAGTCTCTATACAGTATTAATAATCAAACCTTGCTGAATTGTAACTCAATTTTCAGCATAGCAACACGCAATAGAAACACTTGAAAGGCTAGTATAAGAGAAATTGCCAAGAATAGAGCTACTTAACTTCCCAGGTAAAAATTGAAACTATTGCAACAACATTGCTACTATATTGGAAATTAATATTGCTGATATATTGGCAATATAGATGTACAACAATTACAAGGCTATTGGCGCTATTTGCCTTGGGTGCTATTTCCAATGCATTGCCAATAACTTATGATTAAACATTATAAAAAAAAAAAAAAATTTTGGGTGAATTCGAACTAGGAATCTTCGGATGATTAGACTTTCTTACTACCCACCAAGCTAATTCGTTGTTTCTGTCAATGAACGAAATAGAGGTTAAATCTACTTCAAAACAATTATGATCACTTGTTTCAACTTTTAACCTCCATTTCGTTCATTAACAGAAACAACGAAATAGCTCGGTGGGTAGCGAGCAAGTCTAGTAATCGCAAGATTCCGAGTTCGAATCCAACCAAAATTTTTTTTTTTTAGATTAAATCTTAAGATATTGGCAATACATTAGAAATTGCACTAAAAGCAAATATCAATAACCTTGCAATTGTTGTACATCTATATTGCCAATATATCAGCGATATTAAATTCGAATACAGTAGCAATGTCGTTGCAATAGTTTCAATTTTTACGCGGGTTATGTGCTATACGTTTCTCACGCCAACCATATCGCTAGACCGCGCAAGAGCCTACAGGGGATGCCGCTGCTCGCTCGCTTGGCGGCTGCAGCCCCCGTAGACTATAGAGCGCTACCGTAGCGAGAAAATCTCGCAGCCTATGCTCCTGTGCATGGACTGTGGGTGTAGTAATTAACCAAAAGAATTAATCGACAGTTATGGTGACAGGCATGGTTGACCCATCATGGACCATTGCGGAGTTGGTTGACCCATCATCATGGGGTATGGCCATTGCGGATTTGGCTGACCCATCATGGGGTTTTGGAAGTGCTGAGCTGGCATTGGTATTTCTTGCAGTGAGGCAGGTGTGCCGACATCTCTAATTGTATTTGGGACTTCGTACGTAATAATAATTGTTATGACGCTAATGTGCATAAGGCAAAAAACAATCTCATGTCCTTTTTATTAAAGGCCCAAATCGAAAAAAAGTTGTCAAAAATAAGAGATTATAACAATAAGTCAAACACTTATTGCAGTCTAAAAAATTCACGGGTGTTTCGTCCAGGCTACTAGATTGGACTCATCAGTGATGATCTAGTAGCCGTCATCAGACACCTAGCGCTCCATCGTAGCCGCCAAAGGTTTATAGACTGAGCCACTCTTTTCACTAGTGGAAAAGAGAGGCTCCATCTGTCGGTGCGTTACACAAGCACCGCGTTAAATATAAATTTTAAGTGAAGCTAATTGCCTAGTGTAATATTTAATAATTGTTATGACGCTAATGTGCATAAGGCAAAAAACAATCTCATGTCCTTTTTATTAAAGGCCCAAATCGAAAAAAAGTTGTCAAAAATAAGAGATTATAACAATAAGTCAAACACTTATTGCAGTCTAAAAAATTCACGGGTGTTTCGTCCAGGCTACTAGATTGGACTCATCAGTGATGATCTAGTAGCCGTCATCAGACACCTAGCGCTCCATCGTAGCGGCCAAAGGTTTATAGACTGAGCCACTCTTTTCACTAGTGGAAAAGAGAGGCTCCATCTGTCGGTGCGTTACACAAGCACCGCGTTAAATATAAATTTTAAGTGAAGCTAATTGCCTAGTGTAATATTTAATAATTGTTATGACGCTAATGTGCATAAGGCAAAAAACAATCTCATGTCCTTTTTATTAAAGGCCCAAATCGAAAAAAAGTTGTCAAAAATAAGAGATTATAACAATAAGTCAAACACTTATTGCAGTCTAAAAAATTCACGGGTGTTTCGTTTGATGACGGCTACTAGATCATCACTGATGAGTCCAATCTAGTAGCCTGGACGAAACACCCGTGAATTTTTTAGACTGCAATAAGTGTTTGACTTATTGTTATAATCTCTTATTTTTGACAACTTTTTTTCGATTTGGGCCTTTAATAAAAAGGACATGAGATTGTTTTTTGCCTTATGCACATTAGCGTCATAACAATTATTAAATATTACACTAGGCAATTAGCTTCACTTAAAAATTTATATTTAACGCGGTGCTTGTGTAACGCACCGACAGATGGAGCCTCTCTTTTCCACTAGTGAAAAGAGTGGCTCAGTCTATAAACCTTTGGCCGCTACGATGGAGCGCTAGGTGTCTGATGACGGCTACTAGATCATCACTGATGAGTCCAATCTAGTAGCCTGGACGAAACACCCGTGAATTTTTTAGACTGCAATAAGTGTTTGACTTATTGTTATAATCTCTTATTTTTGACAACTTTTTTTCGATTTGGGCCTTTAATAAAAAGGACATGAGATTGTTTTTTGCCTTATGCACATTAGCGTCATAACAATTATTAAATATTACACTAGGCAATTAGCTTCACTTAAAATTTATATTCGTACGTAATAGGCTAAAAAGAAAAATTTTTTGATTAATTCAAAAATTACAAGTAAAAACATTTTGGAAAATTTTAAAATTTTAGCCTGCTAACTTTAAAAACTTACTTCAGTAGGATTATTTATAAAGTATGGCTGGTAGCCACATCGGTCGTAATTGCGATCGCGCCACTCATTTCGTCGTCCCTGTCCTCGACCGCCACCGCCTCGACGGCTGCCACCGCCACCTCCTCGACCGTCACTACCGCCTTGACCTCCAGCACCGCTACAGTTACCGCGACCGGCGTTGCCACCTTCACCTCGACCGCCGCCACCGCCTTGACCTCCAGCACCGCCACCGTTACCGCGACCGTCGTTGCCCGCTTCTTCTCGACCGCCGCCACCGTCGCCTTCACCTCCAACAACGCCAACTCGACCGCGAACACCGCCTTCTCCTCGGCCGACGCCACCGTCGCCTTGTCGATTCTGAAAAAAAAAATTCAATATTTTGTTATATTTTTCTTTCTCCTAGAGGAAACTTTGTAATAGTAAAAGAAAATTTCAAAAATAGTACATTGCGATACAATGACATCATAAGGATTTTCAATGATTACAACAAAATTAACAGAAGTCTTTGAAATTTCAATATATAATTACTTAGATAAAATAAAAGCACCTTCAATTTTTTCAATATTTTATACTGAGCATTTTTTTAGAACGTCCGTCTCGCGCGCTTACTGCAAAACGAATGAGCGCGGACATGGCGCTTGCGCCGTTACACGTTACTACTTGCATTCTATACCGATTCGTAGAATCGCGGTATTTTGAATACGCAAAACTGAATATACTGTAAATACGCGGAAAAATATTTTTGGCTTAAAATATTCAAAATCATCAAAATACTATTGTGCTATATCGTTTAACAAATTATTGTTCTATATAGATGGCATTACTTTTTGCATGTTTTTTACGTCTAATACATGTACTGTAACGGGATGGTTAGTGGGGAAAATCCCAACAAGCCACAGGCCAGCGATGCCCTAGAACACGGTGCCGCGGGTGTCAGACTAAAATGACTTGCCCGGGGATCTGCTCCTGGAATCCCGAAAACAACGCGAAGATGGCACACGAACTTCGCTTTCCAACTAATTGGATCGCTGAGTGAAAAGCGCGCGCTCGAAGAGTAAAGCGCGCGGCCGCTATGCTCAGATATGAAAACGACCGGCGGAGTCGTTTTCCCGCGGAGGCGGCGGTATCCGGGAGAAGGACAGGTTGTAATGAACAACGCGACGAGTAACTAGATATCACAATATATTCACAAGCACTAATCTTTACAATCACGACGCAAGTGCTGATTAGAACAAAGAGTTAGTTCGCGCGCGACCGTTAATATTCAAACGCGCGAACTACACGGCGCGCGGCGAAGCTGCTAATTTCGCGCGCGGTGTTAAAGTACGGCGGGCTGACACACACCCCCACGTACACGGCACAGAAGGCTTGCACGGGGCGATTTCCGTGCGAGCCTTTACAATAAACCCGCGAGAGGAGAGTAGAAAACTTACGTTAGGAAGGAGCAGCCGGTGCACTCGACTCTCTCTCGCTCCCTGTCGCTCGCACAGCAGTTGCGCTCTCTTTCTCTCTCTCTTGCTCGCTGTATCGTGTCGGCAGGCGGGTTGGCTGCCGGCTCGTCGCTCACAGTCTCGTGCGGCTCACGCGGCTCGGGATCGCTCTCTCTCTGTCTCTCTTTCGCACGTTCACTATATGCGGCGCCTCCACTACACTCGCGGGGTCTCACAAAGTACGATAGGACGGCGCGGACAAGTAAACTCAGGAGAGACACGGAGGAGATGTTTTACGCGCGATGGCAGACACGAATATGGCTCCCTTTTCTCGCGGGAACCAGTTAGCAGCTTCGCGACGGATGACGGGCATTTTACGCGTCGCGAGACCGATTCGCTACGCGCGGCGCGCCTCGATTCGGCTGCGCAGGAGTTGCGCGCGCGCGCTCACTACCTTCGCGCGGTAGATTAGAATCGCGGCTAGACACGCGTTACACCCCCCCGCCAGACGCTGCTTAGGGGACCGAGAGCAGCTCTGCTAATCATGGCCGTCGTCGTACCTACTAATATGGTAGTAATGATTAGGAGAAGGAGGTTCGGAAAGGAACATTGCAGAATCGGAGTCACCGGTTTTTCTTTTTAATTTTTATTAAAAAAAATATATAAAAAAAAATTCAGGGCTTCACCCCTCTTCAACTGGCCCGGGAATACGATCCGCGCCCCTTGTCACGAGCTTCGGTGTGGCAATGTTTTGACTTTTTCAGCCCAACCTCGGCACACATGAAGCACCGGGGATCGCGTTACTGCCGAGCGCATCCCGGGCCGCTCGCTCTTCTTCGAGCGCCCTCCTAAGGCGCTCTTCTTCTTTTGGAGACGGCGCTGGGCCTCTTCCTTGACCCGGCGCGCCGTCTCCTCCGCCTTTTCCCTGGCTCGCCTGGCCTCTTCCATGCGCTCCTGCGCACGAGCCAGGCGAGCCTCCTCCGCCTTTGGAAGGCGGTGCGGCGCAGCCTGGCGGCCCTGGCCTCTGCGGCGGCCGCGAGCTCTTCGCGCCGGCCTTGGGCCATTCCGACCCATTTGCCGGCTTGCCGCTCGCCGGCCTTACCGTGGCACTGGAGAAAGACCTCCAGTGCGGCCAGGGCAGCGTCCTCCGCAGCGCGCGAGGACTTGCTGAGGCACCGCGCTTCCTCGTGGGCCTTCTCCACTGGGACCCAGGCCGCACCGACTTCATCACTCGGTGCCCACTTGGGGGCCTGGGTCGGAGAACTCTCTTTCCTTTCTTCGTCGGCCCGAGCCGCGCCGGCGTTTCCTTCCGGCGCCATCTCTGAGGCTCGGACCGACGCCTCTTGTGAAAGCCGTTCTTCCCGGCTTTCCTGCTGCTCCTTCGGGGGACGAGGTCGCCGAAGCGGACTGGGACCGGCCTCTGCCCAGACCGGCTCCGAAGGTCCCTTTCTTGGCTTCGGCGTCTCTATCTCCTCGATCATGACGGTGGAGGGCTCTTCCACTGGCTGGGGTGCCATTGTCACAGCGTCGATGCCCTCCACCACCTGCTCCAAAAAATCGATGACGGCGGGGTCAGGATTGCACTGGATTAATCCAGCGATCACCTTCTTCGCCGTCTCCGCTATTTCGGGAGTCAGGCCTTGCATGTCCTGAAACAGATAAATCGATCCCGGGGAGGAGTGAGATTGAGGACTGGAGAATTAAGACGAACACAGGTTAGTACGTACGACACAAGTTGGACGGCACAATTATTGCTTTTTATACGCTCGGGTTCTACGAGGACTAATTAGTCCGGCATCAGCAGGTACGGGCTTCTTCTTCGAACCCTTTGGCCTCCCTGGGCCTCGGTTGGGTTCTGTTGGACCGGCCACACGCATAGGCCGGCCATCGCTCGCACGCTTTCCTGACCTAACTAATAGCTCGGTCTTACGAGGTGGACCGCGCCTCTTAGCCGTCGCCCGAGGCTGTACATTCCCCTGGCTAACTCTGTGGCCCTCTGACGTGTTACGTTCGGCTGAAGAGTCCCTCGCTGGTAGCGCCTGGGCTACTTCTGCTGAGACGTATCTCTTGAGTTGCTGCGCATGGACGGGACGTATCGTTCGACCATCCTCACCTTGGATCTCATAGGTGTTTTCGCCTAGAATATTCACAATCGTGTAGGGCCCCGCGTACTTCGGGGCTAATTTGGCAGAAATCCCCTCAGCTGCTGAGGATAGTACCTTATTCTCTCTCCATACACGATCGCCTAGACAGAATTGTGGAGGTCGGCGATGAGCGTCATAATATTTGGCTTGTCTCGCCAGCTCCGCTTGCGCGTCGGCCGCCGCCCGAACGTGCAATTCGCGGAGCTTGTCCATACGTACCACCCAATTGTTTATCGCCTCTTGCTGCCCTTGCTCTTCGGCTAACCTGTCTTCCTCCCGCCTTAGTGTCTTCGGTGGGTCGGGTTGTCGGCCGTAAATGAGCATGGCAGGACTTATCTTTGTGGAGCTGTGTTCGGCAGTATTGTACGCGAACGCCAGCTCATTCAGTTTCTCATCCCAGGACCGGTGATTTTCCTCTGCGTAAGACATAATCATTGTCTTCACCGTTCGATTCACACGCTCGACAGGATTGACTTGAGGGTGATACGGAGGTGTAAACGTGTGATGCACATTTCTCTCCTTTAAGAATGCCTCTAATGGTGCATTTTTAAATTCAGTCCCATTGTCTGAGAGAAACACCTCCGGGACTCCGAATCGCAGACATACTCGCTCGTTGAGTCCCTTAATTACCGATTTACCATCTGCCCTTTTTATCGGAATTACTTCAATCCAGCGTGTGAACAAGTCGTGGAATATGAGAACGTATTCGTGGCCGTACGTGGTTTTTGGGAGGGGCCCCATAATGTCGCTGGCCACGATTTGCCATGGACGCTCTGTAATTCGGCGTCCCATGAATCCTGTTGGAGCGCGCTGTTCGACTTTGCACTGCTGGCAAATTTGGCACTGGCTCACGTATCTGGCTACATCACGAGACATGTGTGGCCAATAATACTTCCGCTTTACTCTTTCTAGCGTTTTCTCGCGGCCCAAGTGCCCAGCAGTTGGAAAGTCATGGCATTCTCACAGTACTTCGCGTCGCTTTTCGTGAGGGACTGCTAACTTCCATGCATCATCGTCGCCGAGAGACTCGTCTATGACTTCATCAGGTTCGTACTTGTACAGTCTCCCCCCCGCCAGCTTGAACGTGGGGAAGTATCGCGGCCGCTGTTGAACCTCTTTCACAATTTCGAGGTACCATTGGTCGTTTGTATCGCGTCCGAGCTCTAACGCGGCGACCGCTGGCTCCTCTTCCTCGAACATCCGCGAAAGGGCACCTGGGACATTGTTCAAAGAGCCCTTTCGGTGTTCGACTGTGAAACTGTGGTTTTGTAGTTCCAAAGCCCATCTTGCTAACCTGCCTGATGAGTTTCGGAGATCACGGAGCCACTTCAAGCTGCTATGATCCGTGATGACCTTGAAGTCATAGGCCTCTATATACGGACGGAACTTTTTGATTGCCCAGAGAATTGCTAGACACTCTCGTTCCGTCACGCTATAATTCTTCTCGGCCGCGCTCAGAGTTCGACTAGCGAACTCTAGGACTCTTTCGTCGCCGTCTATTATCTGGTATAGCACCGCTCCAAGTCCTGTATCGCTCGCATCAGTTTGCACCACGAACTGTGCGTTAGATACCGGTCTGTGGAGAATCGGTGCAGAAGCAACTAGCGCTTTTAGCTTTTGGAAGGCCTCTTCTTGTGCCGTTGACCACTCGTATTTCCGATCCTTTTTCGTTAGTTCGGTCAGTGGTTCAGCAATTGTGGCGAAGTTTGATAAAAACTTTCTATACCACGAGGCCATTCCTAGGAAGCGTCTCAGCTGACGGAGGTTTTTCGGCACCGGATATTCCATAATGGGCTTTATTTTCTCGGGGTCTGGTTTAAAACCATCCCTATTTACTTTGACCCCGAGATATTGGACCTCATCGCGACAGAAGACACTCTTCTCGCGATTTATTGTGAGGCCCGCGTCCTTTATCCTATCTAGAACTCTTTTTAGAACCTCTTTATGCTCCTCGAATGTTTCTGTGACTATTATTATGTCATCGAGATACGAGTAAGCAAAAGGTTCGAGTTCGGGGCCGATGACTTTGTCAATCAGCCTCTGGAAGGACGCTCCGGCATACGAAAGACCGTAGGGCATTCTTGTAAATTGAAATAACCCTTTGCCTGGCACGGTGAAGGCCGTAGTCTCTTTGGACTCCGGATTTAGTGGTATTTGGTGGTACGCACTACTTAAATCCAACGTGGATATGTATCGCGCTTTCTGCAGTTTGCTTAAGATACTCTCCATGTATGGTAACGGGTATGCGTCTGGCCTTGACGCTGCGTTCACTTTTCTGAAGTCCACACAGAAACGGAACTTCCCGTTGGACTTGCGTACCATTACCACAGGGCTTGACCAGCCGCTTGTCGAAGGTTCTATTATACCCGCGAGTAGCATTTCCTCCACCTGCTTGTGCATCTCTTCCTCGAGTTTTCGAGATACTGGGTAGTACTTCTGTTTTATGGGTCTTGTGGAGCCGACGTCTACTGCATGCTCAACCCACGAAGTACACCCTAATGGTGCCAGGCCGTTTCCCATCAGCTCAGCTACTAAAGCTCCGCTTCTTTGCGCTGCTCTTCTGTTGGGTCCGCCAACCCTATAGCTGATACGGACACGGTATTATTGGCGGTTATGGAGGCTACTTCTAACTTTACGCTTGCATCATCATCTTTGAGATGCAGCGTATTGTCAGTGGGGTCTAAGACGGCGCTAAACTTCTTAATGAAGTTCACCCCCAAGTAGCACTCCGTGTCTAGGTCTGGCATGATTGCGACGCGCACATCCTTGCACACGCCTGCCACGACCATGGGTAGATACACATAGCCAACCACTGCTATGCTCTGCCCATTAGCTACCCGTGCCGTTAGGCCGCTGGCCGGGATTAATTCTTTTCCACAGGCTGTCGCGAGCTGTAAGCCGATGGAATTCATCCCAGTCCAGGAAGCTCCAGTATCGAAGAGTGCCCGTAGCCTGTAGCCGGCTACACCTACTTGAAGCCACCATCGCGAGCATGTTTCCTGGTTAGCTTCGTTCTGCTGAGTCGCGGGCACTTCTTCGCTCTCTCCTTCAGGCAATTGGACCGAGTTACCCTCGGTCGCTGATGTGAGAGCTGGGGGCGGGCGTGTGGCCGTGTTTACCTGCCCCTTGGCCGTTTCCCTGCTCGTTTCCGGCAGCATTGGGGTTGCGGTCGCTTCCCCTTTGCTCGTTGCCGTAACCCCTTCGGTACTCTGGCCTTTGTGGAGGTCCATTACTCCTTGGACTTGGCGGCCTAGCCTGGTGGGTCGCGCTACTACCCCCACTAGGCTGATTATTACTTTGCCCGCCTTCCCGCTGCCTGTTCTCCCAATTATTCTTTTTCTTGGGCTTCTTGAACGACTGTGGGTTTGGCGTTTGCCCACTATTTCCGTCGGTGCCTTTCTTTGTCAAGCTTGACAAACACTCGGCCATCACCCTACGGAACATAGCCTCGAGGCTTTCTCGAGGCTCCTGCTGTTGTTGCCCCATCGCCGCCACTCCTGGATTCTGCTTTTTCCGCTGATCCGTGGTTGGCTCTGTAGGTACGTAGGCAAACTCTGGCAAGTAAGTGCGCTCTGGCGGTGGTGGCGAGTGATACACCTTATCTGCCGCGAGCGCTAATTTGGCCTCCCGGGCTAAATCCAGGAGCCCGCGGTAATCCATAATTTGATTACGCATCACCATTTTTTGTAGTTCTGGCCGCATGTTCCGGTGCAACATGTCCAATTGTTGGGGCATGCTAGGCACCGGAACTAACTTGAGAATCAAGGCTTGCAGATTCACTACGTAATCTCTCGTGAGTTCGTTTCTGCCTTGAGTCCTCGCGTTTATCTCTGCTAGGATTCGCTGTTGATGGCCCCTGTCACCGCCATACATGTGTATTATGGCCTCTTGGAAGTCTTGCCAAGATCGCCACGTATGACGGTTACTCCTATACCAGGTGGTCGCTACTCCACTCAGGAGCTCTGACAATGACGAGAGTACTTCGTCGTACGTCAGATTTGCTAGAGCTCGACATTCCTCTACTCTCGTGAGGAATAACTCGACGCTCTGCTCCTTCAAGGACCCAGAGAACTTGATGTGCCATTTCCTTACGATTTGGCCAACATCACGGTTCGTCTGTTGAGGCACGTACGTCTGCCTCGTAGACTGGTCCAGTGTAGCGCTCACCCCCGCCTGACGCTGTGTAGGATTTCTTCCGCTATTCCTCCTAGCGTCCCTTGGCGATTCAGTATTGGGGCTGCTGCTGTCAAAATTCACATATGTGAACGTGTCCTGAAAGTTCACATGTGGTGATCCTCGTCCCCTGCCCGCACTCGGTAGTTGGACTCCCTCCAAGCGCGTGCTTGAGGGTGGGTGTCGAGCTTCTTGGAGTATTCGCACACTCTCTTTGAGCTCTTCCACCTCTTTGACGAGTCTATGGATCACCGACAGCGGCTGTTCTGAGACTACGTTATCTCCCACAGCAATCCCTGCGGTACGCTGTTCCCCCGCACTTGGCCACTCAAAACTCTGTGGCTGCGGTGGACTTCGCGTTTGCTGCCAGAACGCGTGCTGCCCATTTTGTGCCGACAACGACTCTTGTTCTTGACTCCGCCGGAATTGTCGTTGCCTGCGCTGCTCTTCTAGCAACGCCTGCTGTCGCTGCTGCTCTTGATGCTTTCGCTGTTGCTGCCGCTGCTGCTCCTGCTGTTGTTGCTGTTGCTGCCGTCGCTGTTGCTCCATCTGCTGCTGCTGTTGCATTTGTTGCTGCTGCATTTGCTGCTGCTGCATTTGCTGCTGTTGCAGTTGCTGCTGCTGCATTTGCTGCTGCTGCATTTGCTGCTGCTGCATTTGCTGCTGCTGCAGTTGTTGCTGTTGAAGCTGTTGCTGTTGGAGCAGTCCCTCGGCTTCGGCTGGAGATGTCCCGGTGGGTGCTGCAGAGCTCAATATCTCTGTCCCGGAACCCTCCTGGCCGTTTGCCTCATCCGCTGGCTCCACCACTGCATTATGTGCCTGTTGTGGAGCGTTCATCCTCCGAGACTCCGAGAGTTTTTGCATCACTATCGGGTCATCAAGGAGCGTAATGAACGGGTGCGGTTGGTCTGGATCAGTATTGGGATCCACAATAGTCGACCCAGACTTGTTCATCAACGTTAAGTCGATGAACGCCCTTCGGGACTGCTCGCGTTTAGCAAACGCTTGCTTCTCCGACAGCTCCGGCTCTGGCACAAAATCGGCGGCACTATAATCGCCCATATGCCACTTGATCGTTGTCAGCATATTCACTGATTGCAGATCTGACTGCTGCAGACCAAGGGCTTGCATGGCCTCGATAATTTCCTCTTCGGGCTGTGTATACGCCCAATTGAGTATCGCAGATTCCGCAAATTGCGACGATCGGGCCATGGTGTCAATTGGCTGTGCGCTTCCCCACGAACTTATTTTACTAGCGCGAGTAGTATCCGGATTGATAGCAGAGAGAGTTTGCCTTTTCAACCCGTGAGCTAGCTTTTTCAATGCGACCCCGGGTTACTTTCTAAGAGCTACGGCGGTTGCTCTTAACCTCGATAATGCACGAGGATTTCCCGTATGCGGCTCTAAAAAAAAATAAAAGCTATTTCTGTAAGTAATTACGATTTGTAATTAATTACGCTCCACTACTCGCACTTGTAATTTTAAAATAAATATATGTGAAAAAAAAATATATATATATGTGTCAAAACGGACAATATTACCAAAAACACAAAAAAATAAATACAATTTTCACCTAAAAAAAAAATAAAAACAATTTTTAAGTTCGAGGGGATTTTTGCGCTCGAGTTTTTACTCGGGCGCACAGTCAACTTTTTGTTCCGAGAGTGCTTGCCGACTTTCTCTCGATCTTCTTCTAACTGCACGATAAAAGAAAAAAAAAATTTTATTTTTCGTCCAAAAAAAAATAATTCGTATCGGAAATACGAGAGGACGAGAAGAAAAAAAAAAAAAATTTCGAGACGAGAAAAAAAATTAATTAAAAAAATTAATTATCGCTAAAAAAAAAATTTTGTCGTTAAAAAAAATTAATTGTTATTAAAAAAACTTTAATTGTTAACAATAATTCCTCAACGCTCCAAAAATTCCGCGATCAATATCTCTCCTCGTCGGCACACTAGGTCGAGGGTTATTGGCTATCGCACGCCTAACCTCTCGACCGCACTCTCGCAACAGCACGGCTGTGTCACGCACACGCACATACGCGCCTACGAGCTGCGGCACGAAGAGCCTTTGTTTGCAGCTTACGCTCAGCTACGCTGCTGAGCTTCTTCGCGCCAAGCTTCGCCGCGAATCACGTACGCGTCGCAGGTCCTTCTCCACCCCCAAAACGTTGGGCGCCAGTTGTAACGGGATGGTTAGTGGGGAAAATCCCAACAAGCCACAGGCCAGCGATGCCCTAGAACACGGTGCCGCGGGTGTCAGACTAAAATGACTTGCCCGGGGATCTGCTCCTGGAATCCCGAAAACAACGCGAAGATCGCACACGAACTTCGCTTTCCAACTAATTGGATCGCTGAGTGAAAAGCGCGCGCTCGAAGAGTAAAGCGCGCGGCCGCTATGCTCAGATATGAAAACGACCGGCGGAGTCGTTTTCCCGCGGAGGCGGCGGTATCCGGGAGAAGGACAGGTTGTAATGAACAACGCGACGAGTAACTAGATATCACAATATATTCACAAGCACTAATCTTTACAATCACGACGCAAGTGCTGATTAGAACAAAGAGTTAGTTCGCGCGCGACCGTTAATATTCAAACGCGCGAACTATACGGCGCGCGGCGAAGCTGCTAATTTCGCGCGCGGTGTTAAAGTACGGCGGGCTGACACACACCCCCACGTACACGGCACAGAAGGCTTGCACGGGGCGATTTCCGTGCGAGCCTTTACAATAAACCCGCGAGAGGAGAGTAGAAAACTTACGTTAGGAAGGAGCAGCCGGTGCACTCGACTCTCTCTCGCTCCCTGTCGCTCGCACAGCAGTTGCGCTCTCTTTCTCTCTCTCTCTTGCTCGCTGTATCGTGTCGGCAGGCGGGTTGGCTGCCGGCTCGTCGCTCACAGTCTCGTGCGGCTCACGCGGCTCGGGATCCCTCTCTCTCTGTCTCTCTTTCGCACGTTCACTATATGCGGCGCCTCCACTACACTCGCGGGGTCTCACAAAGTACGATAGGACGGCGCGGACAAGTAAACTCAGGAGAGACACGGAGGAGATGTTTTACGCGCGATGGCAGACACGAATATGGCTCCCTTTTCTCGCGGGAACCAGTTAGCAGCTTCGCGACGGATGACGGGCATTTTACGCGTCGCGAGACCGATTCGCTACGCGCGGCGCGCCTCGATTCGGCTGCGCAGGAGTTGCGAGCGCGCTCACTACCTTCGCGCGGTAGATTAGAATCGCGGCTAGACACGCGTTACAGTACGTCCTTTTGTTTACGAATAATTTATTTACGTTTTGCGCACGAAAAATTATATAATATTTTAATTTAATAATTTAATTTTTTTTTTTTTTTTTTTTTTTTTTTTTTTTTTGTTTTCCGAGGTACTAGGTGAATCTTCCGAGGCCCCCGTCCTTGCTTACAGCATGGAGGGGGCCCACTAAGACCATCACGAAGCGCCGGGCTCCGCGGTGTGAGGGATTTCTACCCCCTAAACACCCAAAACCTTTCCCGCGGCGTTCACCGGAATCCGGTCCGGAACTGTTATACACATTTCTTCGGACCGGTCGGCGTTTCTATGCCCTACGGCAATCTTATATATCTTGTCTCGTCTGTCTGTTTTTCGTCTTCTGTATCAGTTTTCAAGGCAACCGTCAGTCTTTTTGCCTTGTAGTACGTGAGTCACGTAGCGTGCTATGTCGTCCCAGTTTTGTTTGCTTGACAGCATCAGTGTTACGACGTTCTCCGGTGTGATGTCACCTGTCTTCGTCTGTAGTCTGTGTCTCGCGACTATCCAGCGGGGGCACACGAAAAATGTGTGCTCCGCGTCGTCTCTATTATGTCCGCAGTACCTGCAGGACGGGGTCGTTACCTTCCCCATCCGATGCAGATACTGGCGGAAGTATCCGTGTCCGGATAGGAACTGGGTCAGGTAAAAATTCACCTCCCCAGCTCCTCTCTTATGCCAGAGTCGCACGTCCGTTATGAGGCGTCTCGTCCACTTGGCTTTGTCGCTGTCTGTCCATCGCGTTTGCCAGGATGTCAGCGTCGTCGTCCGTGCGTCTATGGAGGCCCTCGCTCTTCCCCTTTCTTCGCTGTACTCGTAGATCCTCTTCCGCTCGAGAGCGAGAAGGTCTACTGGGACAACCCCTGCGATCACTAGTACCGCCACCTCTGCGACGGTGCGGTACGCGCACGCGATTCGCAGCGCTCCCAGTCTTTGTACCGCCGCGATCTTTTGCGGTACTTCTCTATTCGCGTCGCGTCCGCCCATATCTCGGCCCCATAAAGGAGCATCGAGTTGGTCACTGTCATAAGCAGTCGTCGTACGCTCGGTCTCGGTCCCTTCGTATTTGCCATGAGGCGGGCGAGGGCGGCGGTCTTTAATGCCGCTCTCTCAGCGACGCCACGTATGTGCGGCCAGAAGGTCATCCTCGTATCCAGGGTCACCCCCAGGTATTTGGCGGACCGTCCAGGATGCACAACGGACGTCCCCACCGTCATGGGTATCGTCGTGTCTATCCGTTTCCTAGTTAGGTATAGTAACTCCGTCTTTTGCATGGCCAGCTGTAGTCCCCGGCTTTGCATCCATTCGTCCACCCGTCTCATGGCTTGGGTCAGCCTCATCTGAGCCAGTTGTGTATCCTTGGTCGTGATGACGATGACCAGATCGTCTGCGTAGCCGACCAGATAGACCCCTGGCGGCATCGGAAGATCCAACACCTCATCGTAACCTACGTTCCAAATATCGGGGCCAAGGATCGAGCCCTGCGCTACTCCCGCCGTCATTTTTCTTTTCTTAACCCCAGTCTGCGTCCCGTACGTGATGTAACGGTCTCGTAGATAGTCCTTGAGGATTCGGAGAAGGTATGGGGGCAGCGGGAAAGCGTCGGAGAATGCCCGCACGATATCCGTCCACCTCGCCGAGTTGAAGGCGTTACGTACGTCCAGAGTCGCCAGGAGCACCACTGGTCTGTCCTTGTGGGGTCTGGTCTGTGCTCTATCAAACGCGTCAACCACTCTCTGGATGGCTCCTATCGTCGATCGTCCTTTCCTAAAGCCGTACTGTCGGTCGTTCAGGCCGCCCGCGTCCCGAACCGCCTGTTGGATTCGCGGTCTCAGGAGCATTTCGAAGAGCTTGCCAAGTGTATTCAGCAAGCTCAGCGGTCTGTAGGATGACGGCGAGTCCGGGTCCCCACCCTTTCCTTTGTCAATGAGGATCAGTCGCGCCGTCTTCCAATCTTTGCTGAACACGCCCTCCGCCAGGCATGTATTATATAGGTTCAGGAGTATCCCCGGGCGTCGTTTTGCAACAATCCCGAGGATTTCCGCTGGAATACCGTCCGGACCTGGTGCCTTCCCCGCCGGGAGCTGCGCAACAGCCAAACTGAGCTCACCCCGGGTGAACTCATGCACCTCGTCGCCGCTAGTATCGTCGCCCCCCCACCCTTGTTCAAAGTGTGTAGGGAAGAGTCCGTCAATGATTCTGTCCATCGTTTCTTCGTCCCTGACTACCGGTGGATTGTTGCCTCTCAGGTTGCGGGTGACGATCTTGTAACCCGCTCCCCAAGGGTCTGAGTCCACCTCGTTAATCAGTTTGGTCCAACTTTCCTTTTTACTGTCATTGATAGCGCGCCTCAGTTCTTTGCGCGCTACCCGGTACTCCTCCGAGTGGGCCATCGCGTCCGCTTTGTTGCGGGCGCGCTGGGCCCTCCGTCGGAGCCGTAGGCATTCGCGTCGGAGGCGCGCGATATCTTCGGTCCATCAGTACACCGGTTCTTTGTCACGTCTCGTCCGTTTTCTTGGCATAGAGGCGTCACAGAGCCGTCTCAAGAGCCCCGACGTTTCCTCTGTTAGCTTTTCAGCCTTTTCCCTACCACCGATGCCGCGAGGGATCGCCGTTGTCGGGTCCGGTTCACTGTCCAGCTGTGCCGTCAGTTTGTCAACGTCTAGTTTTTTCATGTTCCATCCCGCGGGAGTTTGGGCGGTCCCTGTTCTGTTCTGTGCTTTGTCGGTCACTCCGAAGATGATGTACTGGTGGTCGCTGGCCGTGTAGCCCTCGAACACCCGCCACCCCTCGACATTTCGGAGAAGTCCAGTCGTCACAAAGGTCACGTCTGGGATGGATGCGCCATAGCCGGGTCTCCTGTATGTCGTCGCCTGTCCCACGTTTGCTACTGTTAGGTCTAGCCTCGCGGCCAATTCCAACAGCAGCCGTCCACGTTTGTTCGTCGTCGTCATGCCCCACTCAATGGCTCTGGCGTTAACGTCCCCCGCGAAGATAACGGGGCCGGGGATGCCCCTAAGCGCGTCCTCGAGGGCCGCCACCTTTCGTTCGAACTCCGCGGCGCTACAGTTCGGAGTAAGATACACGCTGACATACGTCACATCAGACACCCGCGCCCAGACGTAGTCCTCGCCCCTCCCTTGGCTTGTGATACGCGACCTGGCCCGCCCCGGAACCACAGCGCCGCAGAACGGGAGGTATTAACGAACCAAGTCGGGCTGTCTCTGTCTCTGTACGGCTCGCTTATCATTATAACGTCCGCGTTCATCTCCTCGGCAAGCTGGGGCAGTAAGGCATGAGCCAGGCTACTGCCGTTCAAGTTGCCTTGGAGCACTGTCGTCGTCTTGTTAAGTGCGAACGGTCCTCTGTCTCGCTCTTGCCTCCGTCAGCGCTGTTTTGAATGCGGTGCAGAGCGCCGTGCCCGAAACGTGCGCTGCCCCTCCGCCTTCCTGTGATGGGCACAAGAAACAGAGGGGAGCACCCGTGCAGGCCCCAGCCCTGTGTCCATTTTTTCCACACTTCCAACAGCAGTCGCGTCTGTCCGGTCCTTTACAGTTTGTACGGTAATGGCCGTAGCCGAGACACTTGTAGCATCTCGGCACCATCAGTCGGGTCCTCACTCGGCAGCTGACAAACCCTATCTTTATACGTCCCATCTCGAGTAGCCGTGTCGCGTCTCGGTCTCCGAGCTCGCAGATAGCCATCTTCTGTCCTCGGCTGTTTGGCCCGAGGACCGAGACCCGTCTATCCGCGCCCGGGTTCAGTACTCCGTCTAGTGCGATTCGTACTTCGTCAGTATCTGTAAGGCAATCCAGGTCCAGTATCTCCAGGGTCACTTTTCGGGTCATGTCCTTGATTGTCCCCTGTTCGCCTAGCATCTCCAGGAGACATCCACTCAGGTTTCCGTGAGTGCTTCCATCTCCTTTGGTGCGTACTAGTGCGGCGCCGCCCTTCGTCTTTGTGACTCCTCTGATTTGGAGGTTGTTATCAGAGGTGTCAACCGTACGTAGCGTCTGCACCACGTCCACGAAGGTCTTGCCGTCTTTGGGCACGATTAGCACTACGCCGCCCCGTTGTTTAGAGGCCTTGCAGTTTGGACGTAGTGGCGGTCTGGGGCCCCCATTGCTTTTTTTCTTCTTTTTCTTCTTTTTGTTCTCCATAGTTTTCCAGCCTTCTTGGGGATTTTCACCTGTGCCTACTTGGGTTTCAACCAGGTCTCCTCTGTCGTCTGATACCTGGATTTGCGGGCGTTGTATGTTGCTGGGAGTCTTCTTCTTCTTGATTTTTTGGTTCTCAGGCTGTGATTCTGGACTGTCCCCTGCACCTCTACGCCGTTTGGGAAGCCTGATTGTACGGGCCTTCCTCTTGGCTTCTTCGCGTGCGGTTTGGAGTACCGCCAGCAGAGCCCTGAGCGTCTTCAGCCCTCTTTAACATCTTTGGAGATGTTCTTCTGCTTCTCCGTTGCTCTCTCCATTATTTTAATCTCAGCCAGCATGCTGCTTACGGTTTTGTCTACCTCGTGCTCCAAGTTGGAGGGCCCTGTGACGTCGTCAGGCGACGTGCCAGAGGTGCTAGCGTCGCTGATGGCGCTATAAAAGCTTGACGTGCTGGCTGTTCTATGTCTGATCTCCTGAGTGTTGCCTGGTGTCAGGTACTCGGTGTTGGGCGGGACACCCGATGCAGTTTGCGCTCTAACTGCGTTTTCTGTACTTTTGTCTTGCATTTTGTTTTTTACTCTCCTGAAAACTAACTTCGTGTGGGTTGTGTTGTGTTGGAATAATTTAATATTTAATAATTAATATTTTAATTTAATAATTTAATATTTAATAATTAATATTTTAATTTAATAATTTAATATTTAATAATTAATATTTTAATTTAATAATTTAATATTTAATAATTAATATTTTAATTTAATAATTTAATATTTAATAATTAATATTTTAATTTAATAATTTAATATTTAATAATTAATATTTTAATTTAATAATTTAATATTTAATAATTAATATTTTAATTTAATAATTTAATATTTAATAATTAATATTTTAATTTAATAATTTAATATTTAATAATTAATATTTTATTTTATATTATAATTTAATATTTTATTCTAATAGTTTATTTTATTCTAATATTTTATTTTAAAACAAAATATTTTATTTCTTATAAAATATTTTAAGATTGCGAAAAATGTTTTTATACCACTCTAACCTCAAAATCACAACTTTAATATGATTTTTCGGCGATCGTGGTATAAAATACCGTGCGAAATAAGTAGTGCGTAAGTCGATTGTTTAGCTGGTGTGGCTTTTTTGCACTCGCTTCGCTTGTACAAAAAGTCACACGAGCTAACTAATCGACTTCCCCACATTCTCGTGTCGAAATGTACTACTTATTTCTCACCTCTATTTCATTACGGTCGGCTTCCCATTGTTGATTGTCCTGCTGGTTCAGTAGGGCCGGGCGCCGCCGGCTGGTTTCTGTGTTTTGCTGCTTCAGCAGGGTCGGGCGCCGCGCTGGTTTCCGTGTCCTGCTGGTTCGACAGGGCCGGGCGCCGCCGGTTGGTTTCTGTGTTTTGCTGCTTCAGCAGGGTCGGGCGCCGCGCTGGTTTCCGTGTCCTGCTGGTTCGGCAGGGCCGGGCGCCGCCGGTTGGTTTCTGTGTTTTGCTGCTTCAGCAGGGCCGGGCGCCGCGCTGGTTTCCGTGTCCTGCTGTTTCGGCAGGGCCGAGCGCCGCCGGTTGGTTTCTTTATTCTGCTGGTTCGGCAGGGTGGGGCGCCACCGGCCTGTTTACGGACCGTGCACCCCGGCGCGTAATAGACGCTACACGTCGTTCTTCCTGGTCATGCCGAGCTGGAGGAATCCTTTCCGGCGCCGATCACCTCGTTCTCCGCAGTGGTGAGCTATCTCGGCCATTCATGCTTAGGAGGATCTGGATAGTCTCATGGACGACGAACTACTCTCCTTCGTCAGACTTGTCACACTGACACGCTGCGCTGGCAAGCACGCGCTCGCTTCTTCGCGCGATCCCCGTGGCGTACGGGCTCTCTCCTCTCATTGGTTGGGAGCAGGCGCACTCGTCTACAACAACCAATGATTGAAGCAAACGCAGCGCGTCAGTGTTGAACGGAAGCCAGGGAGCCTTTCTCAACATGGGTTGATTTCAACTGTTCAGTTCCGTCCTGACCTCATACCCTGTATGAATAACCAGAGATGTATGCCTCTATAAACACACACATACACACGCGCACGCACACACGCACGCACGCACACACACACGCACGCACACACACGCACGCACGCACGCACGCACACACACGCACACACACACACACGTCAATCATCACTAGACTCATAATTATTGACTGATAAATGCATATCAGATTTCTTTGCATTGTTACTACTTTTATATGTGTTGAAAGACATTGCAGAATTAACGATACATCTGCGCTGGGCTTAACTAAAATATCATTAAGTAGATATTATGTATGTTCTGTTCCTTATGATAATCTAATTTATGATGCAGTCACTTTAAAATCTAAAGATTCATAATTGAAAATGAGAAATATTTGTAGATACTAAAAAATTTGGAAATCTTCAGATAAAAAATCTTAAAAACAAATTTACCTAAGATTCTATTTTTAAGTGGATTATTATCAACTAGTAAATTTCAAAAACTTTATAGGTATAAATTAAAATAATGAAAATGGATTATTTTACATTTTTCATTTTTTGTATATGAAATAGGGGGTGTAGAATACCGACCTCTATATTATGCGACCTACCGAACCGGCCGTAATCCGTTAGAACTCGATTGTTACTACAATTAACGACTTATCCAAATTCGCTTGCCCTCCGTAATGTAATTATCTATCATTCTACAAAGTTTTGAGTGAAAAGTTCAAGGACACCTTTAAAAATTTCTGGAGCGAAATTTTGTCATTTTTCATATTTTCCTCAGTCAGTTTACGCTTCCTGTCATACGGTGTACCATTCATCGTCGAAGAGAGTTCTAATAAAACACTACGATAGCGAATACTTTTGTAGTGTGAAATCGTGTCATCGAAAGATAAATTGGAGCTTTTCACAAAGAGTGGGCTAGTGGTAGATGGTTGTCTATCTACATTTCTCCTGCGGCAAATTTAAACTTATGTTAAAATAAATGTCGGCCTGGAGTGACGACACAACAATACGAACAGAGCGTATGTACATTTGTCCTACATAAGCGCTATACCGTGTTGTGTCGACCTGTGCAGCTGTGCTTTGCGATGCCGTTATCGTGATGTGCTTTGTTTTGTCGTGCTGCGTGCTGTTGTACGTGGATTATCAATGAGCACGGGAGTGCTCCGAATGTAAGTATATGAGAAAATCCACGGAACCTTTAACTGTTTTGATACTTTTTTCTTAAAGTAATTTATTACTGCTATTAGTTGAGCGTGCGAAGCACATAAACGAGACAAGGTGTAAAATCCTCAATTTTTACGTAAAAAACCAGTCAGTAGTTATAGTGGCACTTTGGGGCAGACAAACAAACCCCCCACTACTATCCACCTGAGGGAGGGGAGGGGGAACCCCCACCACCAGGCGGGTAATGATGCAGGGTGACCCTGAGCCACTACCCTGTGAGGGAGGGGAAACCCCACCATCAGGGGAAATGGCTTAGGTTACATCTGCTCCAAAGCGCCACTGTGAAATAAAAAATAGAGAGGAGAGAGAGAGAGAGCGCCTGAAAACACCACTAAAAACTTTATTTTTATAAATAAAGACGGATATTTTTATTAACACTTTTTAGCATAAAAAATATATTTATATTTTTATTAATAATAATAATCGGTAGTTTTAACATAAAAAATATATTTATATTTTTTATTAATAATAATAATCGCTGCAATCTCCAGGGCACGTTCGAACAGTCTCGGTCCAGGATGTGTGACTCCTGCTGAAACAAAAAAAATAACAAAAATAATTTTTATTGAGGGTGTAGTGAATTCATACACCATAGATCCTTTCGAGCATCATAAATTTATTGATACACCGACGTTTCGGGAGTATAATTAACTCCCCTTATCAAGGCTAAACACAATGAACATACAAAAAATATTAAAACATAACGGCAATTAAAAAATTTCTTGTTACATTAAAGAAAAAACTTTCTTTTCCCTTACCATTCGAGGTGGTATATCAATTTACAAATTTATAAAGCGGCCATAGCGTGGACTCCGTGTGTCAAACAGTTTTTCTTTTTACAATAGATTTTTATTAAATCACCAACATTTGTAAAGCAATACCTGTATAATGAGAATATTTAGAAAATTAAATTGTACTAAAGAAAAAATCCAAAATAAGAAAAAGGCATGAAAATTAAAAAAAAAACTTACATGTTACAAATCAGTCGTTTAGTCATAACGTCAAAAGCTGTTTTACCCAGGATGATGTAATCTAACTGTCCAAAAGAGACAATAAGAGTTACGGGCATCTCCGGGGCTATTTATACGGAATAAAGTAGTGGGGATAGAAATTTAGTAAGGAAGTTGACTTAGTAACGCAGTGCCCACCAATGAAAAACTACTCTCTGCTGCGTAACCGACGAGAATTTATGAATTTGTTAGGTTTGTTACGAATGTTGGTTGATCTATTAACAATTTCGACTGTGGATTTATAACAATTTTTTAGTTTGATAGTATCAAACTGTCTATTCATATTATTATTGGTACTATAAATGTGTAACATCTCAGAAAACAATCTTTTATTCTTATAACTTTCGTGATCAGCGATATTGACCTTATTAAAATCTATTTTATGATTATAAAAGTTTGCATGTTCGGCTAAAGCTGACGTGGTGTCACCGTTCTTAACACTACGCTTGTGTTCATTAATGCGTAATCGTAATTGTCTACCTGTCTGTCCAATATATGACATTTTACAATCAGCACAATTCACTTTGTAAACTACACCACTTTTTTCAAACTTATCAACATTATCCTTACCTAATTTAATGTATTTAGAAAGTTTATTGCATGGTTTTTGTATAACCTTATAACTATTACGAGGCAGAATTGATTTTAATTTGTAACTGAGATGTTTAACGTATGGGATAATGATGAGCGATTTTTTAGAATCATCTGCAGTATTCGAATCGTTTATGTCAATTTGTAATTTTTTTGTAAAAGATAACCTACGTTGTATACCCTCGTTAATAAATTTTAACGGATAACCATTCTCAACAAGTAATTGTTTTACAATATTTAAATTTTGTACATGAAATCTACTGTGTGATAAATTAATAGCTTTATCAACCAAACCATAAACAATCGCTCTTTTTTGTGATAAAGGATGATGCGAATCAAAGTGAACGAATCTACCAGAATAAGTACTTTTTCTGTACCAATTTGAAATAATTTTATTACCTTCTCTTATTAGAGACATTTCTAAAAAATTGATAGATTTATTCTCTTCATTTTCCATCGTGAATTTCAAATGTTCATTAAACTCATTAAATTCACATAAACATCGATCTATATCATTTTCTTTAATAATCAATAGACAGTCATCAACATAACGTTTATAGAAAACAACACTATTTTTAAAGACATTGAGACAATGAAGTTCTAAGCATTCGAGAGCTAACTCTCCAAACCACGGACTAGAACAACCACCCATAGGAGCCCCATGAATTTGTTTGAAGTACTTGCCATCAAATTTAAAATATGTAGAAGATGTAAGAAAAATAACACCATCAAGAAACTCTTGTAAACTTAAATTAATTCTGCACTTTAAATATTTCCATTTACGTCTGATCCCCGTAAGCACTAAATCAATATTTATGTTAGTGAATAATGAAACAACGTCAAAGGAAACTAATCTACAATTATCGGGTACGTTAATTTTTGAGACAGAATCTAATAATTCGTAACTATTTTTAAGTGAGGATTTAGGTTTCAGCAAATACTTTATAAAAAACGTAGAAATAGCTTTATCAAGTTTATACGTTGGCGAGTTAACCGTCGAAACAATAATTCTGATTGGCAAATCTTTTTTATGGATCTTTATTAAGCCATATGCACGCGCTAGATCTGTATTGTTATTGTTTGTTTTCAAAATGTCAAAGCTGGAATCAAGGTCACAAATGCCACGATTAATCCACTTTTTTATTAATAAATCTACTGGCTTTTTTAGAATGTTAAGTGGACTTTTGGAAAGTTGCTTATAATATTTATCATCCGAGAGAACTTCAAGGACTTTTTTATTATAATTTTCCCTGTCAATTGCAATCGTAACATTTCCCTTGTCTGCTTTAGTAAATAATATATTTTTGTTATCTTTAACAAATTTGTCAGTAGCTGAAATTTTACTCATAATAACTGCATCTGTATGTGACAAATGTAATTTCTTTTTTGCAAAGGAATTTACCCAGTTAACTAAGTCACCACATAATTTATTAGATTCATCAGACATGTCTGTAATATAACAATCCAAATTTTTAAGAATTTGAAAATATGTGCTCTGACTCGGATTGCATGTAAAATTAAAATTCTGCCCTAGCCTAACAATGTCCTGTATATGTTGTGGAATGTGATTTTCCGTTAGGTTTATAAACCATTTGTCATACCTATTGTTATCATTAGATTATCACCATTATCACAGATATTATTATTATGCTAGGGCAGAATTGTAATTTTACATGCAATCCGAGTCAGAGCACATATTTTCAAATTCTTAAAAATTTGGATTGTTATATTACAGACGTGTCTGATGAATCTAATAAATTACGTGGTGAGTTAGTTAACTGTGTAAATTCCTTTGCAAAAAAGAAATTACATTTGTCACATACAGATGCAGTTATTATGAGTAAAATTTCAGCTACTGACAAATTTGTTAAAGATAACAAAAATATATTATTTACTAAAGCTGACAAGGGAAATGTTACGATTGCAATTGACAGGGAAACTTATAATAAAAAAGTCCTTGAAGTTCTCTCGGATGATAAATATTATAAGCAACTTTCCAAAAGTCCACTTAACATTCTAAACAAGTCAGTAGATTTATTAATAAAAAAGTGGATTAATCGTGGCATTTGTGACCTTAATTCCAGCTTTGACATTTTGAAAACAAACAATAACAATACAGATCTAGCGCGTGCATATGGCTTAATAAAAATCCATAAAAAAGATTTGCCAACCAGAATTATTGTTTCGACGGTTAACTCGCCAACGTATAAACTTGATAAAGCTATTTCTACGTTTTTTATAAAGTATTTGCCGAAACCTAAATCCTCACTTAAAAATAGTTACGAATTATTAGATTCTGTCTCAAAAATTAACGTACCCGATAATTGTAGATTAGTTTCCTTTGACGTTGTTTCATTATTCACTAACATAAATATTGATTTAGTGCTTACGGGGATCACACGTAAATGGAAATATTTAAAGTGCAGAATTAATTTAAGTTTACAAGAGTTTCTTGATGGTGTTATTTTTCTTATGTCTTCTACATATTTTAAATTTGATGGCAAGTACTTCAAACAAATTCATGGGGCTCCTATGGGTGGTTGTTCTAGTCTGTGGTTTGGAGAGTTAGCTCTCGAATGCTTAGAACTTCATTGTCTCAATGTCCTTAAAAATAGTGTTGTTTTCTATAAACGTTATGTTGATGACTGTCTATTGATTATTAAAGAAAATGATATAGATCGATGTTTATGTGAATTTAATGAGTTTAATGAACATTTGAAATTCACGATGAAAAATGAAGAGAATAAATCTATCAATTTTTTAGAAATGTCTCTAATAAGAGAAGGTAATAAAATTATTTCAAATTGGTACAGAAAAAGTACTTATTCTGGTAGATTCGTTCACTTTGATTCGCATCATCCTTTATCACAAAAAAGAGCGATTGTTTATGGTTTGGTTGATAAAGCTATTAATTTATCACACAGTAGATTTCATGTACAAAATTTAAGTATTGTAAAACAATTACTTGTTGAGAATGGTTATCCGTTAAAATTTATTAACGAGGGTATACAACGTAGGTTATCTTTTACAAAAAAATTACAAATTGACATAAACGATTCGAATACTGCAGATGATTCTAAAAAATCGCTCATCGTTATCCCATACGTTAAACATCTCAGTTACAAATTAAAATCAATTCTGTCTCGTAATAGTTATAAGGTTATACAAAAACCATGCAATAAACTTTCTAAATACATTAAATTAGGTAAGGATAATGTTGATAAGTTTGAAAAAAGTGGTGTAGTTTACAAAGTGAATTGTGCTGATTGTAAAATGTCATATATTGGACAGACAGGTAGACAATTACGATTACGCATTAATGAACACAAGCGTAGTGTTAAGGATGGTGACACCACATCGGCTTTAGCCGAACATGCAAACTTTTATAATCATAAAATAGATTTTAATAAGGTCAATATCGCTGATCACGAAAGTTATAAGAATAAAAGATTGTTTTCTGAGATGTTACACGTTTATAGTACCAATAATAATATGAATAGACAGTTTAATACTATCAAACTAAAAAATTGTTATAAATCCACAGTCGACATTGTTAATAGATCAACCAACATTCGTAACAAACCTAACAAATTCATAAATTCTCGTCGGTTACGCAGCAGAGAGTAGTTTTTCATTGGTAGGCACTGCGTTACTAAGTCAATTTCCTTACTAAATTTCTATCCCCACTACTTTATTCCGTATAAATAGCTCCGGAGATGCCCGTAACTCTTATTGTCTCTTTTGGACAGTTAGATTACATCATCCTGGGTAAAACAGCTTTTGACGTTATGACTAAACGACTGATTTGTAACATGTAAGTTTTTTTTTTATTTTCATGCCTTTTTTCTTATTTTGGATTTTTTCTTTAGTACAATTTAATTTTCTAAATATTCTCATTATACAGGTATTGCTTTACAAATGTTGGTGATTTAATAAAAATTTATTGTAAAAAGAAAAACTGTTTGACACGCGGAGTCCACGCTATGGCCGCTTTATAAATTTGTAAATTGATATACCACCTCAAATGGTAAGGGAAAAGAAAGTTTTTTCTTTAATGTAACAAGAAATTTTATAATTGCCGTTATGTTTTAATATTTTTTGTATGTTCATTGTGTTTAGCCTTGATAAGGGGAGTTAATTATACTCCCGAAACGTCGGTGTATCAATAAATTTATGATGCTCGAAAGGATCTATGGTGTATGAATTCACTACACCCTCAATAAAAATAATCATTGAACGCGAGCAGCTTGGGAGAGCAATAACCTTTTGAAAATAACAAAAATATACAAATATGCATTTATAAGTGGGGTGTTGTCTCGTATGCGCCGACGAGCGTCATAGAGCCTGCGTCCGACACGGCCCGCTGCAGCAGGCAGACTGGCTGCAACTGCAGCGAGACACGAGTTAGACTACGCCTCCCCACTCCTCGGATACTAGTGGAGGGAGCGTCCAAGCCGAGTAAGTCACTCTGACTGCACTTGCGGGCAGTCTGCCTGCTGCAGCGGGCTGTGTCAGACGCAGACTATGACGCCCGATGCGGTACATGAATTAGCGCTCTCATGAAAGCGCTCGCAGGAGTGTGCTGTTAATGTATTATGCCTTATCTTTTTAATTTTCAACGAATAAATAGACTTATTAATAATCATCAAAATTATTAAAAATTTATTTATAAAAAATAAGGTATTAAAAATTTTATTTTTTTAAATTAAAATAAAACCGAAGTCTTATACTTTTAGTAATAGATTATTAATATTTTTCATTAAATTTCATTAATTTTCAATAATTTTTGATAATAAAAAATATATTAGAAATCTAATGCTAAAAATATAAGATTTCGGTTTTCAATTTTTTAAAAAACAAAATTTTTAATAACTTATTTATTATAAATAAATTTTTAATAATTTTAATAATTATTAATAAGTCTATTTATTAATACTTTAAAAATAAAATACATAAAAAATTTAAAAATAAAATATATAAAAAATTTAGAAATAAAATATATAAAAAATTTTAAAATAAAATATATAAAAAATTTAAAAAATGGTTGAATACATGCGTTAAAGATTAACAAATGTTTACTTTTCTAATCAATGTGGTTTCTCCTCATTTTATTGGTGAAATAATCCTCTCTCATCCTGACAATGTAGAGACTCCTCGTTGCAATCAGGACACAACCAATCACCACCATTGCACACCGGATCCAGCACCGTGTTCTTTGAAGCCAAAATGGCTTACCGCACCCAAAACACATATCACGCCGTCGACGCGGTACATCGTTTATTCGATGTCGATTCCGCCGAACGCGCCGTTGCATTCGTGCGAGGCGTGCGCGTATTTTTTTTTCCTCCTTCTGTATTTGTAATTTTAAAAGTCTCTTCGCGGAATCAAAATACGATTTCCGTACTTTTAAGAGCTGACGTATAGCCACCTCACATTTAACAGGCTCCTCTATATTGTTATCGTCGTCGTCGTCGTCGTCGTCGTCGTCGTCGTCGTCGTTATCTATATCCATTGCAGGATCGTAGTCAATATCGCGCACATCAACGTCCCGAACATTTTCGATGGTCTCAGCATCAGAGTCCACATCCATCGGTTGTTGTACTTCTTCTTCGTCTTCATCATCGTCTTCATCGGACTCTGATACCACTTCAACGGGCATACGATCGAGATCAATATTGTCTATGTTGATTCCCGCATCAGAGTCCGTATAGTATCCTTCATCTTCTTCATTGCCGTCGTCGCCGCCGTCGTCCTCGTCCCACAGTAGATCGGCGAGAGCAGCATCCTCACGCACTTGTGCTGCACGTTCCTCCTCTAAATCGAGCACATCATCGAGCACCTGATTGAACAATAAATCAGGCATCGGCTCGCCATGGATGTCAACGTCCATAATATCTAAATTCATTATGTCGAGATTCACGTCGTTCAGAATCTCCATTTTCACAAAATCTATATATTTCGATTAACACAAAAAACTAAGTTCACTTCAGCACAAAAAAGAAAAGAGTTGTCAAAAACTAAGTTGAAAAAAAAAATAGAACAGTAGAGAGACAGTGTGGCTAGTTCGGTACTTGGATCTAGACTGGTTGCTGCAGAGACTTCCCTCCCATAATTTTTGTGCTATCATTCAAAACTGCAGGGCTAAGACAGTCGCGAATGTGAAAATCTCTGCACACTCGTTCCCACAAACGTGTGCAGAATAGTTATTTTCGCACTTATATCGAAAATAACTATTTTTCAACTGTTCCCACAAACGTTTGTAGAAAAATGATCTTGACCACCGCTCATGTCTGGACCAGATTAGTAAAAAATATAATCTTTTTCCTTCTAAAAAAGGTTTTATTTCTGCAGAGGGTATTTCATTACATACATAAATGTTAGAAGAAATCTTATTTCACCTGTTCCCACAAGCGCTTGCAGAAACAATGATATCAACATCCGCTTATGTCTGGAACACATTAGTGCAATAATATAATCTTTATTCTTCTAAAAAAGATTTTATTCCTGCTGAGGATATTTTATTAGATTATTATTTAAATAATTACATATTATTATTTACATAGAGAAAAAAACGGTTGAAAATCTGGGGTTACACTAAAAAATACGCATTTTCTGCATAGAATCCGAGTGTACATTGTACATTATTGGAAAAAAGTACGGAAATATTGATTTTTGCCAATATCTCGAAAACTAAGCGTCGGAACGAAAAACGGACAAAATTTTGGGATTCTTCTAAAAGGGGATGTATTTTGGCCGTAGAAACGAATGACACATAGTACATTATCGAAAAGGGTGGGGGGAGGTATCGATTTTTACCAATACCAATACCCTGCAAACTTAGCATCGTAGAGGAAAACGGTTGAAAATCCGGGATTATACTAAAAAATACGCATTTTCTGCATCGAATCCGAATGTACATTGTACATTATTGAAAAAAGTTCGAAAATGTCGATTTTTGCCAATATCTCGAAAACTATGCGTCGGAGCGAAAAATGGACAAAATTTTGGGGTTACTCTAAAAGGGGATGTACTTTCGACATCGAATTACATGATGAACTTGGATTTAAGAAAAACTTATATTTGGTACAAAATTAAATAATTAACTTCTATTATGAATTTGCAGAATTTCAATGCGAACACATAACTTTTTTATCTCGTATAATACAGTTTTAAAGATAACATGGTATTAGGTTTTTACAGTTAAACTTATTAAATTTCATTTAAACCTGGTCTCGCAAAGATTTCGAAGAATTTAATTGTTGTTAAACTTTTAGTAACATTATGTTAACGAAAGTAGTTGTAAAATTTCCCCACTTGAGCGTACTTTGCAGGGTATATAAACAGCGTTTAGCCCTATACACCCCACAGTTCGCTACAACTTGGTAGAAGGAGCTATAAGAGACTAAGTAAAAAATGGCATCACGCAAAGAATTATTAAAGCTTATAACATCAGTTTATTATATAGCTGTTTCACGACACACAAATATTAAAATATTTTGCAATGATCAATGGATCAAAAAATTAAAAACACTTTCTGAAGAAGTCTTATTTAAAAAATTGCGATTTATCATAGACCTCAGTCCAATGCGTACAGTATTATACATTTACAAACGAGGTATTTTCAATAGGTTTAATAAAAAATCTATCGATATATTGGCGAGATATTTAATTTCTCGCAATTTACACGAGACACCATTTGCTGTGGATATTATGAGGCAGCATAATGTATATAAAGGTATGTCATTAAATTTTTAAAAATGGTTATTTCTTATATTTTCGATAGTAATCAATTTTTTAATTTTTAGAATTAGATCAATATTTTAATAATACCGATGATGCTGTGTTTGAGAACATTACATATGGTGAGAAAATTTTCGATTTGTTCCTTATGAAATAATAAAAACGATTGTAAACACTTAATAACATTCAGATTTAAATTTTTATTGTATTGAATATACGGATGAACCATCAATCGATATAGACATGGAACCTGTTGCATGCACCTCACAAGGTATTCATTTTAACTCTAAAAAGGAATCTTATCAAAAATATCACCATGTTAGTAATATGATTTTTATTACTAGTAAACACAACTGACCAACTGCTACGTGACCTTCAATCGAGCAGCAGCAGTAGTAATAGCAGGGCAAGTAGTCGCTGCAGCAGCTGTAGCACTCGGAGCAGTAGTAGTACCCACAGTAGTGTCAGCCGTACCAGTAGTAGTAGTAGTACCCGTAGCAGTGTCAGCCAGACTAGTGATCGTGCTCGATCACTATCAAACACAGACACTGATTCAGAAAATGATGACGAGGAGGTAAACAGTGAGTACATTATAAAAATATCTTTTCGCATCTCCGGGCCGAAAGAGAAACTTTCGCATCTTATTTTAGACCAATCGCGCGCTCTGATTGGCTGCCGAAATTTCCCGACCCGCTGCGCTTGAGCGCCCGCGCGCATGAGCCACTCTGTCTCACTCGCACGTCCGAGCGCGAGTTGACGCGTACGAAATAAACAAAGGATAGTGTACGGGTGACGAGAAAAAAGAGTTAGTTGAAATAAAAAGTGGTGTTTTTTGATCGTGGTCATTGTTTTTCTTCTTGTTTTCTACACGTACTCTCGAGTCGTGTAGAAACAATTAAGTGACACACTACGCAAGTCCCAGCACTCTGGCTGCACGATATCTTACAGAAAAATGAATAGCTCGACACGCACTCTGACTGAAATTCTCTCGAGAAATGTAAAAATGAATTGTTATTTTCTACAAATTCTCTCGAGAAATGTAGTAATAAATGCTGCGTTCACATGCAGTGGTAGTGTCCGCGTTCTAACCTAAAATGTGCTTAACTAAACAAGTCAAGATTGAAAGCAATAAAATTACGTGCAATTTCTCAATTTCCATTGAGATAAAAAAATGTCTTTCAAAGAAACAAACACAGATGAATCCTTATCCGATGGTTCTGAAGACGAAGAAGAAATCTGGACTGAAATTATGAATTTTATGACAACAGCCGATGATCAAGTGTATTTCGCCACAGAGGTAATTCATTATTTATATATTCACTTCGCCATTAATACTCTTATACTTGGTTAATTTACACTATATTTTTAACATTCACAGGTAATACTTACATTTGGAATTTGTGATGCACTCCGCTGTATATAGAAAATTCACTACATAATAGACAAATGATTTTCAATGGTATTATCCGTACAGTTACGACAAACATCCAAAACCATCGACAAGTACTACACCCAATGAAACTCACTCCGACTACAATTCAAATAGGTCACATTCCAACCAGGGATTCACTACGAAACAGTTCCATCCAATTCCAAGTAAGCATAAAAAATATTAATATACTAGATAAGTTTGCTCGATGCCACCTGTACTACCTTTCATTCATAACAAACTTTATTTCAGACCAACAACTCCACTTTACCACAGCCAGCAATAGGAGAATACTTACACCGGAAAACAATGAAAATCAATCCTCGACAAACCACAACAGTAAAAAATTTCTTTCTAAAATACCAGTGAAAGTAGGATTCAAAGATAAAGTAACTACTCAACCACCTCCATGTAAAAAAAGAATTCTTGAAAATTTAAATCCTCAAATTCAAGATGAAATGTCTCATTCGAAACCGTTGACAAATACTACACCCGACAAAGATGAATCTCATTGCAATTTAAATTGGTCAGATTCCGAAGAAGAAATCACTGCGAACAACTTCAATTCAACTTCGGGTAAGCATAAAAAATACTAATGTATAGAGTCGATGCCACCTGTACTACTTTTCATTCGTAACAAACTTTATTTCAGATCAAAAACCTACTACGACAACAAGCAATACAACAACTCTTCAACCGCAAACCAACACCAATGAATCAAAAAGAATTCTTAAAAATTTAAATCCTCAAATTCAAGATAAAAATCAAAACCAAAATCAAAATAAATCACTGAATGCAGATAAAAATCAAAATCAAGATCAGAATAACTCATTGAATGATCATATAAATGCAACTTTAAACAAATATATTAAAATTAGAAATTGTACTATCAACGGCAATTTCATTGTAAATATTAACAATTACCAATCTGATAAAGAAAATCATTTGTAAAGAAAAAAAATCAAACAAAAATTTATTTTATATTGAGATTAATATATTGAAAGTTAAAATTATTAAGACCAAAGCTGATTAATTTAAATATAAATCTTGTATTAATTATTGTATTAATACTTGATGTTAATATATTGAAAAAGTTTAAATTATTAAAATCAAACTTTATTGTACTTATTTCATGACCTTATTTCTTTCTTTTTTTAATGAATGCGTTTATGATGCCCGCCCCGACCAGCAGAACCTCGGTTTCGCCTCGGTCTTCAAACGTTGGGCGGGCATCAAACCATCTGTGTAACAGCGAAAGTAGCAGACGGCCAAAAAACCAGCTCTTCACGCCGGGCCGAATGAAAGAACAGTCGATAATATCGAACGAGCTACCCAAAGCGGCCGAAGGAGGCAGTACTTCGAGCGGGCCGAAAGAAAAACTAACACTCAAACACAGCTAGCAGACGACAACGCAATTTTATCAATTATTTAACAATTACAGAACGTACTTTCGGCCGGGGAGTAAGAAAAATAGTATACAATACTTGGACCGGAAATTGGATGCCCTGGCCGTGCGTCATACCACGCACGGCCCGGAAATCCAATTTCCGGCCCACGTATCGTAATATACTATTTATACAACTTTATTCCTGTAATAATATTGAAATAAAGACGAGTATTTGCAGCGAGGAAGAGGACATGAACAAACAGAAGATACTGACAGTGCAGAAGAAGATACAGAAAGTACAGAGGAAGATACAGAAAATAAAGGAGAAAATGTAGCAGAAGAAGATGAGCCACACATCATAATAACTGATGAAAGTACGAAATATTATCGGCGTTTTGGTCTCCACGGACGATCATTACATGTTGCAATCAGGCCACCACCTTCTGACGCAAAGATATATCAATGGCTCGAGAGAGCCATGTATGAATTGCATGAAAATTTATGTAGCAGAGCAAGTCCTGAAGATTTTATAGGTGTTACTATGGAATCTGAGAAACTTGTTCATGGACCTGCATGGATATCATTCAGACGTGTAAGTGACTTTACACCTAACGACTTATGGCATAAACTTGCGAGTATCACACAAAGCTCCGATAATTTCGAAATCGATGATTCTCTGTTAGTATCTTGCAGTATAGTATCTGCAAACAACGATAATTTATGCATCCCAAGATCTCCAGCAGCTGCATATGTTTTCGCTATACGTGGCCAGATTCGCACAGGTGACCTCCAAAATGAGTGGGAAAAAATTAGGCGTTCGAAAAGACAAAATTATCAAAAAGAATGTGCTCAAAACCTTGCGCGTGCAGCATGTGTAACCATTCCTGAAACAGGTTGTGGCTTAAATGAGGTTCACAAGTTCAAATTTATTTTGCCACAAGCGGCATTGCTATAGTTGTTTACGCGTTTCAAAGATTTGGACGTGGCGACAGACCCTTGTATGATGGTACAAATTTTGTTTTAGATGAAAATAATAATACAGTCAGACACACTTTAAGAATAATGTATTACGAGGAAAAAAAAACATTATCAACCTATACTAAATTTACTTGCAGCAGCAGGTAGTAGAGGGTACTGTAATCCGTGTAACAAAATTTTCTCTAAACTCGAAAATCATAATTGCTCGCAGAAATGTAGTAAATGTTTCCAAAGTCCACCTTGTGATTCGGAAAATGTTAAATTATCTTGTAGACTTTGTAATAAAGACTTTTTCGGTAATAATTGTTATAAAAATCACGAAAAACCCAAATATTTTGACAGACGAATATCAGTATGTCAGGCCGTAAAAGTTTGCTCAACATGCTGTAAAACTGTTAGGGTTGAAGATAGTCAACATGTATGTGGGAAATCGTACTGTAAGATTTGTAACGAGATATTACCACCAAGTCATTTCACACACTAAGCACACAAATACTTCATTTTTCTTTTATGATTTCGAAACGCAGCAATGTGAACGAGTAGAGGGTAATGAAAAAATTAAAATCCATGTACCGAATTTGTGTGTAGTGCAGCAGGTTTGTAGCTTTTGTAATAAGGACACGGATATTTCTATGTACTGTCCACAATGTGGTATACGAGAATATGTTTTTAAAATCGATCCTGTCAAACAGTTTATTGATTTAGTGTTTGAGAAAAAGCACTAATTCAAACAGATTATATGCTTGGCACATAACGCACAAGGTTTTGATAGTCAATTTATTTTAAAATATATGGCTGAGAGAAAAGATGTACGTGTTAAACCTTCAGTCATACTAAACGGTACAAAAATAGTTGTAATGGAGTTTATGAATGTTAAATTTTTAGATAGTTTAAATTACTTTCACATGCCGTTTAGTGTATTACCAAAAGCTTATGGTTTAACACAGATTAAAAAAGGAACTTTCCCGCATCTATTTAATACACCTGGAAACCAAAATTATGTTGGTGAAATGCCTCCGATTGATGCTTATTCAGCTAATACTATGGATACTAAAGATCGGGAAAGTTTTATAGAGTGGTATAACGATGAGAAACAACAGAAATATATTTTCGATTTTGAAAAAGAAATTTTGAAATATTGTAAACAAGACGTTAAAATTTTAAGACTAGCCTCTTTAGCTTTTCGCGAGACTTTTTTAAAGTGTTCCAATGTTGATCCTTTCACCGAGGCCTCAACAATTGCATCATCATGTTTACGCGTGTATAGAAAAAATTGCATAAAAGCGGAAACTATTGGCGTTATACCACAATCTGGCTATAGGCGAGCAAATAAAGAATCAATTCAAGCATTGCTATGGTTAAAATGGATGGAAAAGTTATTGAATACCAATATAGAACAAGCATATCGTTGCCAAGAGAAACGACTTCCAGAAGGTTTCACTGTCGACGGATTTATTCCACCTGAACAGTCTAATAGCAAAGGTATCGTTTTACAATTTCATGGTTGTTATTGGCATGGCTGCCCACGTTGTCATCGTATTAACAGAGGTGTAAGACTAGTAACTGATAGTGAAACAATGGAAGATCGTTATGACTGAACCTGTAAAATATCACGTAAAATAAGACTGGCTAGCTATTATGTGATAGAAAAGTGGGAATGTGAGTTTGATAAGGAGTGCTCAGAGAACGAAACTATACGCAACTTTGTTAATGAAGCTAAACTTAAAATGCATGACCCGCTGAACCCTAGAAATGCATTTTTTGGTGGAAGAACAGGTAATACTGTTAAAGTTTATGATGTTAAAGATGCTGAAAAAATTAAGTATATCGATATTTGCTCGCTTTACCCTTACATATGTAAGCGTGGTAAATATCCTCTGGGTCATCCAAAATTATATGTTGGAGAAGATGAATGTCTGGATTTTATGGGCGATATAAAAAGTATCAATAAAGTTGATGGTCTCATTATGTGTGATATATTACCACCACAAAATTTATATCACCCTATTCTACCTGTAAAAATGCATGGAAAATTAATTTTTCCTCTATGTCGTAAATGTGTTGAAGACGAAGTGCAAGAAGACTGTTATCATGAAAATGAAGCCGAAAGGACATTAACAGGGACGTGGGTATCTGACGAAATAAAAACAGCTGTGAAAGTCGGATATAAAATACCAAAAGTTTTTGAAATATGGCAGTATAAAATGACACAGTATAACTCAGCCACTGGTGAAGGTGGTTTGTTTCAAGGTTATATTGATGAATTCTTTAAACAAAATACACTAGCATCAGGCTTTCCTTCAGAGTGTAATAACGATCAAGGTGCAGTAGATCGATATATTCGAGAGTTTGAACAAGCTGAAGGAATAAAATTGGATAAAAACGAGATAAGCACCAATCTGGGAAAACGTTCTGTGTCCAAACTTTGCCTGAATTCCTTGTGGGGTAAATTTGGCCAGAAGGAAAATATGCCAAAAACAAAAATTGTAACAGAGCCCCAAAGATTTTTGGAAATGCTACTTAGCTCAGAAATCATAGTTATATCCTATCTACCAGCAAACGACAATACTCTATATGTTTCATGGTGCTATAGGGGTGAGGTTTCAGAAATATCACCCTATATTAACATTGTCATCGCCGGGTGCACTACAGCGGGGGCCCGACTTAAACTTAACACCTATTTACAGCCTCTGGGAGATCGCGTTTTATACTATGATACAGATTCGATCATTTATGTAAGTCGTGGTGATCCAGACGAGTATGAACCACCTACAGGTACTCTTTTGGGTGATATGGCGGATGAATTATCATGTTATGGATCCGGTAGTTATATAACATCTTTTGTGTCTGGAGGTCCAAAATTTTATGCGTACAAAATTAAAAAATCAGATTGTACGGAATCTTGTGTATGTAAAGTTAATGGTATATGATTAAATTATTCAAACAGTGAGAAAATTAATTTCGTGTCTATACGGGATCTAGTTACAGGTGAAATGCTACCTATTCTTCTAACGTTCGACTCTATGAGACGCACTAAATTTCACGATGTTGTAACGCAAGAAGAGAGTAAAATATGTAAACCTGTTTATGGGAAGAGACGATTCGTGGGATTAGATAAAAGCTACCCATATGGTTACAAAAGTATTTAATAAGTAGGAAGTGTGGTTACAATTCAGTATTTTCCAGACAGCCAAAGCGTAAAGACATCTAAAAGATGGAATACGTAGTAGATATGCAGGGGTTAAAGCAGCCTGTAAATGAACCCGTTATCAAAGAGATTGCCATACTACCTTTAGATGAAAGTTCGGCACCTGTGGTGATTTTATTTCTTGAACCATATAATTGGAGGAGACTCACAGATAAGTACAAAAGAGAAAATACATGTTTGGAACGTTGTTACCACGGACTAAGATGGAAATCTGGCAAAGTTCCCTACACTTATGTGGGAAAAATTCTTCGAGAGGGACTACTTAATCCTGTTAGAGTTTATGTTAGAGGTGAACAGAGAAAAGAGTGGCTTAAACGCTTTAGGTTCAATCTAGTTGATATACATGAATTGGGGTACCCACACGAGGATGACGATCAGCCCAAACAGAAAATAGTGACAGTATGCACAAATCACAATGGACGATATAAAACTGCTTGTGCTCTCCATAATGTTAAACTTATCAAAAACTTTTATTTTGATCATGTTAAAATGGATTTAGAATAATTGTGTGTGTGTGTGTGTGTGTGTGTGTATGTGTGTGTTGTATGTGTGTTGTACTAATTATAATGTATTTTTAAAAATAATTGAATAAATTATCTTTCAAATCCAAATACAATGCTTCTAATTTTTCTTCTTTTTGCATGAACTCCTTACCCTTTATTCATCAAGCTTATTTGTGTAGTAAAGCTAATATTTTATTATTAAGCCTCATACGGGTAAACTAGCTCAACACTCGTGAAACTAGCTCGTTTCTTCGCAATCAGCTTGCTGAAATGCGCCGCGTTCGCCGCCGCCGCCGCCATTAACGCTAGCGTTGAAAAATTATAAAAGATGTGCTCCTTACGGAAAATGATATAGTTTTTATCATGGATCCACGGTGGAAGCATCCCTGGACATCTATGGTTTGTGGCCCAACATCATGTGGAAAAACCATATTCATTAAAAATTTTTTAAAATACTTAGATGCTATGAGTAATGTACGCTTTGATCGAATTATAGTCTACTACTCTGAGTGGCAATCAACTTATAAAAATCTTGGGGATAATATCGAATTTCACGAAGGATTCCCGAAAAATTCTGATTACATTGATGACACCAGGCCTAAATTGTTAATTATCGATGACTTGATGCGCGAATCATCAGGTGGTAGCGGCGTGATTACCAATCTCTTTACGAAAGGCTGTCATCATAATAATTTGAGCGTAATATTTATCACCCAAAATCTATTCCACCAAGGTCAGCGTGAAATCTCTCTAAATTTGAATTATATAGTTATTTTTAAAAACCAACGAGATAAATCCCAGATACAGTATCTGGTTCGTCAAATATGCCCTGAAAACCCCCAATTTTTACGGGAGGCTTATCTTCATGCTACTCGAGACGCACACTCATATTTATTGCTCGATTTACGCCAGGAAACACCTGATAATTGTCGGTTTCGTACAGCCATATTCCCGTTTGACGAATATCAGTACGTATACGTGCCAAAGAAGGGTATAAAAACAAGTGAAATAGGAAATAATGCACCAGTCAGACGTCTGTAATGGGCTCGAGTACATGTAGCCGCATGAGAAAGAAAAATCTAGAAATTATAAACGCTATACCCTGTTTCAATACAAGCTAACGACATGTTTTGTTACAAAAAGCAAGTAAAGAACTTATTATTCTTATTTGTGAATGCGCTTTAAATATTTTGCATGGTAATGTACCTCTGGATGTTGAATGTAAAAAGAATTTAAAAAAGTACGCTTTTATTTTAAGAAAATTAGCTGATTCGAAAATTAAAAGTTTGAAAATTAAAAAGAATCTAATTATAAAGTATCAAACTTGTTTACCGCTCATCATAGAGCCTGTTATTAAACTATGGAGCACGCTAAAAGAATGATTTTGATTCCCGAAGATAGTCTAGACAAACATTTATCAATCAAGAACAGATTACACACTGTACAAACACCAGGCACAGCTATATCGCGACTTGACGAAGAAATGAGCCAAATTATGAATTCACCAACAATTCATGATGACAATGAAAAATATAAAGTGTATCAGCAGACATTACAGCGTTTTATATATTACAATAATAATAAGGAAAGGGTTGACTCGAAAGAATTTCAGCGTGAAATATTAAACAATGAAAATAATGATGATGACAAACTTACAAATGAAAAAGTTGAGGATGAAAAGAAACCGATTCTAGATAAAAATATAAATAATATAATAAATAGTATACCAACAAAGCTGCAATTTAAAGCAGAACAAATATTACAACGACTAAGCAATTGTAATGGTATTACGTGGGACGATAGAGGTATAGTTTCGATAGATGGCAGTGCTGTAAAAGAAGCAAATATACTGGATTCGATCAACGACACCGTAAGACGTAGAAAACAGCCGCTATCGAAAGGATATGATCAGTTTGCCAAAGCACTTCGTGATGCGAGTATACCTCATGAGTTCATAATAAATCAGCAAGCTTGGAAACTTGATGCTACAGATTCGGAGCAGTGCACGAGTGAAGACGAGGAAAGCAACACATTTGATAAAAAAAGGGTTATCGGAAATTCAAGAAGAAGATCACACCCCATTGAAACAGATGAGCACGGGGTAAAAATTCTTATTCTAGAGCGTCCATGGCTTCAACTATGATGAGTACCGAAGAAAAATTATCCACACAACCTGAAACGGGTATTGTGGATAATTTGATTAATCTCTTAACTTTCGAGGTGCATGTCCCTGGATATCATTTTTGTGGCCCTGGTACTAAGTTGAACGATAGATTGAAACGTGGAGAAAGAGGTGTTAATCCCCTTGACTTTTGCACGATTGCTCTCTGAAACAGCTACAGCTGATGAAAAAAGTGTTGCTTTGGTTACAACTTGTTGTATGATTAGTAAAATTACATTTGACAAATTTTCATCCTTTATTAAGAGAGTAGTAAAGAGAAGTCTGAAAAAAAGAATTAAGAAATTCATTCGAAACGAAAATAAGAAAAATGGAAAAAGTACTAAATTATGCTGGTGCTTACAATCTCTTGAACAAAATCAATAAAAATCGTAAACGTAAAAGAATTATCGAATGGCTTGAATCACAAGATGCCTACACTCTACATAAACCTGTACGACGTCATTTTCCACATAGAACGTATGATATATATAATCCGTTCGATCTGTGGGAAGCAGATCCTGTAGACTTGCGATCGTTAAAAACTTATAACGACAATTATACATATCTACTTGTATAGATGTACTATCAAAATTTGCATGGGTTCAACCTCTTCACGACAAATCATCGAAAAGTGTGGCTAGAGCATTTGAGCATATTTTAACTCTGTGTGAAGACCAACATCCTGTATATTTTCAAACCGATAAAGGTAAAGAATTTATCGGTAAGGAAATGCAAAAAGTTTTGAAAAAAAATAACATAGCATATCGTGTAGTCGGCAATCCTGACATTAAAGCTGCTGTAGTTGAAAGGTTTAATAGAACGTTATAAAGTCGTCTGTGGAGGTATTTTACTCATAAAAATACGTACAGGTATATTGAGGTTTTACAAAGAATTGTACATGCTTACAATGATTCGTGGCATTCGGGCACGAAAATGGTTCCTGCTAGTGTAAATTTGTGCAAACCACATCAAAACCTAGCCCAACGTTACAAAGTGACACGAACTCGTCTCCCTAAATATAAGGTGGGCGACTTTGTTCGAGTCAGTCGTGCAAACGTGCCGTTCAAGAAAGCATATGAAGGTGGCTGGACCTTGGAATTATTCCGAATCAAACGTGTATCTACAGATAGACAACCTCCTGTATATAGTGTGGAAGATCTTCAAGGTGAGGCCATTGATGGTTTCTTCTACGAGGAAGAGCTTTCTAGAGTTCGGAAAGATTTAAATGAAGAATTATTTGCAATAGATAAGATACTGGAAACGAAAGGTGCTGGTAAAAATAAAAAATATTTTGTAAGATGGAAAGGTTATCCTGACAAATTTAATTCGTGGTTTCCTGCGAGCAATATAAAAAACATTAAATGAGGGATCAGTTTTACGTGGTATTATCTAGTAATAATAGTACACATGTGTTTCCCGAAAACACAGCAGCATATTTTACTAATCAACTACCTCAAAACATCTGTTTACACGGTGAATGGTCCGTAGCTCTCTGCGAAATTCAGATTCCCCACACATTTCAACATATTTCATTCAATAGTGATGAGGGAATGGTTTCTATGAAGACTATTAAACCTAGAACGAATAAATTACGTAATAATATAGAAGAAGAATATGTTGTGTGTTATATATCTCCTGGGATATACGAGGATATGGAAAGTCTTTTATAAGAAATAAACAGTCTATTCAATATAAAAAATCATCTTCACTTCAAGATTCAGCGCGGGGGATTTATAGAGATTGAACGAACTTGTGCTAGCGAATGTGATGAATACTTTCATAGTTTAGTTGTATCTCCCAAACTATTAAAAATTCCTGGGATTGATGAGAATAACTTTCAACAAATTAGGGGCAAAGTTATCGGCGAAAAGCACGCGGCATTGATCAATGCTTTACCACCTATAATAAGGGTGTACAGCGAAATTTGTGAGCCATACATCACCGGTGACGTGCACACGCCTCTTTTACGTATTGTGCCTCTAAATTTGCAAGAGTACAAATATAGCGGTATTTAAATAAAAAGGTATAGCACACTCATGTATATACCCCTCTTATCTACGTCATTTCAGTCAATCACGATAGATATAAAGGGTCAAGACGACGAACCTTTAGCATTCGATTACGGTACGTTGACAGTGACACTTCATTTTAAAAGAACTGCTTAAGGTGGATTATTTTGAATTACTTTATGATAGCCAAAGTGGCTGTGGGTATGATAGTACCCCGTTAAGTAATTATATTACAGTAGATACATCAATACAAAAAGGAAAAGGTGTTGGTGGTTTCTAAAAGGGTATATACCGCAGCGCATTACCTATTTTAAAAAAGAGCGGTAGAGCTATAGGAAAAACTGCCGGAATAGAAGCTATACGTGCAGGGATAAACATCTTAGATGATGTCACAAATAATAAAAAATCTCTCAAAGAATCGATTCGTAATAATGCTCGAGAATCTGGAAATAATCTTAAAAGAAAAGCTGAAGAAAAACTAGATAGGGTGATAAATGGGTCAGGATATAAAGCTAAGCGTCGGCTGAAGAAGCATCAGTCATCTCTTGCCTCTGCCATAGTAAACATAAAAAAACATTCGAAAGTTAAACGAAAGAAAAAAGGTAATATTAAGAAGAAGAATAAAACAGGGAAAAAAAGAAAAAGTAAAAAGGAAAAGATAAGAACGGTAAGAGATATTTTTGAAGAATAATGGCTTTTCTTCATAGTGGGTCGTGTGCGTGTCTAAAATCCGAATTAAGTCTATTCAGCATCCCACCGACACAGACAACAATCGAAAATTCGAATTAAGTTCAATATAAGCCGATATCTTCACTGGCTGATGGATCGCCAATTGAATTTTCTATACCTGGTACTAGCGAATACATCGTCCTTGCTCATACTCTGTTGAGTCTTAGCGTAACTATTAAACTAAATGTAAAACTACCCGAGGACACAGAGGCAGAAACTCTAAAAAATGTTGGCCCTATAAATAATTTTATGCATTCGATATTTAACCAAGTTGATGTATTTTTTAATCAAAAACCCGTTTCCCCACCCAACAACGCTTATGCTTATCGATCATACATTGAAACTTTATTAAGTTACGGCGCTGTAGCTAAAAAATCTCATCTCACTAGTGTACTATGGTATAATTATACCGCTGGAGGAATGGATGATACAGGTGTCGAAAACAAAGGTCTCGTAAACCGTCGGAACGTTATGGACGATGAAAAAACTACGAGGGTCATTTGACAAGTACCTAGCCTCACCGCCAGATGGTGCCACTATCGCACCAGAAATATACTACAGTGCAGTATCTTCCTGTAAACGGTTACAGACGAAATTTCAGCCGGATCGGAGTTGTAGTTTATTTTTGAGAGCGTGTGAAAGCAAATGTGTCCGTTGATTTTTGAAAAAATGGAGAAAGAACAATATCGGTCGGTGATTCGATTCTTGTTTTTGGAAGGGAAATCGCGCAGGAAATTAAAGAACGCTTGGATGCAGTGTATGGGGATGCTTCTCCTTCGATGGCGACCGTTAAATTTTGGTATAACGAGTTTCAACGTGGTCGTACGTCGGTTTTTGATGATCCACGCCCAGGTGCTCCGAAAACAGCCACTACGGAGGAGAACGTGACAAAAATACACGATATCGTTTTGTCAGACCGCCGATTAAAAGTGCACGAGATAGCTGCGATAGTAGGCATCTCAGAAGAACGCGTGTGGCATATCCTACATGAGATTTTAGGCATGAGGAAGCTGTCAGCAAGGTGGGTGCCGCGTTTGGTGACTGCAGACAACAAGCGCATCCGTGTGACCAGTTCAGAGCAGTGTTTGGAGCTGTTTAATCGCAATCCAAAAGAGTTTTTGCGTCGTTACGTGACCGTCAACGAAACATGGATTCACTACTACACTCCAGAGACCAAGGAGCAGTCAAAACAGTGGACCTTACCCGGTGAACCTGCTCCGAAGAAGGCGAAGACGGTCCCGTCGGCCGGAAAGGTGATGGCCACTGTTTTCTGGGATTCTCAAGGTGTGATTTTTATTGACTATCTGGAGAAGGGCAAAACGGTCACAGGACAGTACTACGCCGAACTATTGAGCCGATTTGATGCCGTGTTAGAAGAAAATCGGCCCCATTTGTCTAAAAAGAAAGTGCTTTTCCACCACGATAATGCACCGGCTCACACTTCTGCACTCGCCACGGCTAAATTGGTCGAATTACGCTACGAACTGCTGCCCCATCCACCGTATTCTCCAGATTTGGCTCCGTGCGACTTTTTTTTGTTTCCGAACCTAAAAATTCGCTCGCCGGGAAGAGATTCCACTCCAATAACGAAATAATCGCCGCCACGGAGGCCTATTTTGCAAACCAAGAGAAAACATTTTTTTCAACGGGGTTAAAAAAATTGGAACACCGCTGGACCAAGTGTATTCAACTAAAAGGAGACTACATTGAAAAATAAATTTTTTTTTTGTAAAATTTTGGTGTTTTCATTTGTAGGCTAGGTACTTATCAAATGACCCTCGTATAGATATGGTTGGTAATCTACATTGTGATGTTTTCAATTAAAATAGATTATTATTAAACGGGGTTGAGGTGCGCGTAAGATTCTTGCGTTCGAAAGATGCGTTTTGCCTAATGGATCCTACGGGTCTCTACGCCGTAAAAATTAATGAGGCTGCTCTATACGTTCGACGAGTGAAGCTTAGCCCTAGTATTATATTGGCGCATGAAAAAACACTTTCGCAAACAACGGCCAAATATCCTCTAACTCGTGTAGAAGTGAAAACTATTACGATGCATAGTGTCTTTCATAGTGAATCTCTGGACAATGTCATTCTAGGACAATTACCAAAAAGAATTATCATTGGTTTTGTAGAAAATAAAGCGTTTAATGGTGATAAAAGTTTAAATCTGTTCAATTTAAAAAATTTCAAAATAAATTATCTATGTCTTTATATCGATGGTGTACAAGTTCCCTCCAAGCCTCTACAGCCTGATTTTACAAAAAAGAATTTGTATGTAGATGCATATCATACATTATTTTCTGGAACAGGTATACATTATTCGAAGGATGGTAATTAATACCACGAGAAAATTATGCTGACGGGTATTGCCTTTTTGCCTTTGGCTTAACACCTGATTTATCAGCACATTTAGATACGCATTGGAATTTAGTAAAACACGGTAGTGTGAGAATAGATGTCCGATTTGACGATACACTAAGCAGCACCATAAATTGCATAATTTATGCTGAATATGAAAATATACTTGAAATCGATTCGTCTGGTCAAATTCGTGTAGACTATAGCGGATAGCTTTAAAGAAGTGAGGGTAAATATGACTTGAGGATAAAAAGAGGTGGTGTAGACTTTATCTGGTTAGTCGTTTACCGGTTATACGCCAAGGAAGCGCTAAGAATAGTATAATGGATGTTGTAATAGATATACAGTTTTGTAAGGATCATAAAAATCGTACGGTACCAAAAGAGGTGGCTGTTGTTGCATTGAATCAAGATTTTATCGGTCATTGGATTGTTTCCTCGAATAATAGAATAACACATTTGTGCGATGATGCTAGAAAACAAAATGACTGGCTAACACAACATCATCATGGGCTAGATTGGACTGACACAGGTGTATCGGAAAAAGTATTGTACAACAATCTAGAAGAAATTTATAAAAGAACTGATAATATATACGTCCGCGGTAATGTGAAAATGACTGTTTTGCGAAAAATTACCACAAGAAATATTAAGAATTTGGAAACTGATCCGGATTGTCCACCATTTCATAAACTGTTATCTACAAGTAAATACTGTGTACAGCATTTTATAAAATTGATTCATTTTAAATATACTTGTGCTCTACACAACGCTTTCAAGTTGAAAACTTGGATAAATTCACGAAAGAAATCATCTACCGAGCAGTTTATCTTTGAACCACCTATCAGCCTTTGCGATGAACAATATCCAGATCCAGTAAATTCTAATGCGGATTTCGTCGGATACCGTGGGGGTTGCTTATGTGCTTAATACACAAAAACATAATAGACCTGGTCTACCCTGGGTGGCAATTTATGTTGATAAGATCGGGAATGGTTGGTACTTTGACAGTTTTGGTAAACCACCCTATATTCTAGACCACATAAATCGTATACGCAGAAATGTTAGAAAATTTCGGTGGAACCCATACCAATTACAAAGTCAAAATGCCGATACCTGTGGATATTAATGCATAATGTTTTTACATTACATGTCTGTTGGTATTGGGTTCAGACGTTTTGTCCAATGTTTTTCTACAGACTTGGAAAAAAATGATCAAATTGTAAGAAACTATGTTTCCAAGCTTCAGAGAAGTATTTTCCCCTACCACTAGCTTTTCCCTTCCATACATATCTTCCGCCACTAAACCACCCCCACTACAATTATCTCCAACCATTTATCACCCCCTCTACTAATATGAATAGTATATAACAGGTGTACTCAGCCCATTTCATCAGTTCAGCCGACTTGTTCACTACTTACAAAATAAAAAAACAAGGATGGCTGCTACAAAATTCCATTGCCACCAAGTTCTGCCTACTGTATATGGTCTAAACAAATCGTACACAAAGAAAATCGCCGTGGGCCTTGAAAACTCTGGTGTAGGCCACACCGACTTTCAACCCATCATCCGAATTTTTACGGATGACTTTGTGGGAATAAGCTTTACAGTGGAAGAGTGGCTGTGTTTCCGGGAGCAATTTCCGGACATTGAAAAATACCTCGATACAGATAGTGTTGAAAAGCAAGATGAACAACAGCTTCATAGCAGTTTCAATATCAGGTTCATCAGAAGTTACAATGACAAAGCCATCGAACTTGTACCCCGAGATGTAAGGGAAGAAGAAGGAGGCGAGCCACCAAATAAGAAACCGTACCGACCAAGCTTAGTATTTAAGAAAGTGACGTTTGATCATCTTAAAACTGTAACTAGATGTATAGATGAAAGAGTAAAATATTTGACAAATGTAGAAAAAAATATTAAAATTATAATAAGTTGCATCTCTAAATTTTTGAAAGGTCAATTAGAAAAAGATCAGGAATCGCAATATGTAAATTTCACCAAGTCTGATGTATTACCTCTCACAACAAAGTTTGATGGAATAAATGCGTTTGGTACAGAAATATTAGATAGCGCAGAGAAAAATTAGAAAAAAAAAATGTATCCTCAAATATATCTTCATGCGATAATTTATGGTTAATTTACGATTTAATGGCATGGCATATAGACGACATTGTACACTATATGAATAAAAAGAAATAAAGAAAAAATTTATAAAAAAACTTGTTTTTTATTTACCGTACTCCTTTTAGAAATCCTTTAAATAATAATAATAATATGGGAGGGGAAGCAGTTATAGAAATATGTGGTACTACAGGACAGGCGTTTCTTTCCTACATTACCGGTTACTCATTGGTGGAGAATTCTCCCTCTTCTCCTAGGGTAATCGGTGGTGGGGCAAACCCCCACACTCATCATGGGTGAGTGGTGGGGGGGTTTGTTTGTCTGCCCTATAGTGCCACTATAACTACTCCAGTCCGGTAATCCATATTAGTGTGCCACGCATGCTCAAGTCTGGGGATGTAAAAAACTGTCGAAAAAAGTCCACTTTTGGAAAAAGTGGAAAAAGTGGACTTTTTTCTACAGTTTTTTACATCCCCAGACTTGAGCATGCGTGGCACACTAATATGGATTACCGGGATGGTTTTCTACGTAAAAATTGAAGATTTTACACCTTGTCTCGTTTATGTGTTTCGCACGCTCAACTAATAGCAGCAATAAATTACTTTAAGAAAAAAGTATCAAAACAGTTAAAGGTTCCGTGGATTTCCTCATCTGGAAGAGTCTTAGGACGACCGCGCGATGATATACATTGGAATGGATGTACGAGAAATTCAATGCGCTTATATACCTATTGTGTTAGTTACAACTCTATAACATATTACTCTTAATCGAAAGGTATTTCATTTGTTTACTCAATTCAAAAGATACCTATAGAGAGCTGATTTTGTTATGTGCTGTTTCCTTTCCGAACTTTTCTTCTTGTTATTCCGATAAGTACCTACTTAATTCTCCGGTTCGCAGCTCTTACGACACTTTCTGTTGTCGTCTATCTTACGCTTGTATGTGTGTGTGTATATATATATATATAATAGTCATAGTATCGTAAACATATCTTACTCAAGTCAAAAACAGAGAGAATATACAACAAAAACTTACAAAAAAAGTGTGGTATCTGAAAGGAGAAAGAGAGAGAGAGAGAGAGAGAGAGAGAGAGAGAGAGAGAGAGAGAGAGAGAGAGAGAGAGAGAGAACATGTAAAGGAAGAAATAATAACAATGATGCAGTTTCATTCAGTCCAAAATCATGTACAACCAAATAGCAAATGTGCTACTTCTATTTTATATATTATCAATCAACAACAAGAATAATCATGAGATAAGTATTAAATGTCTAAATATTTTTTTCAAATTTTTTAAATATCATTGAGAAAAGAACATCGACTCTTTGTGTTGATATAAAAAAATTTTCTTTCAGATTTACGAAACAAAAAGAATGATCTGTATTTATACATGGTTGTACTGAAGAAGGAAACATGATTATTTAAAGTTATATTTTTTAAATTCAATTGTCTAAGATGAAAAGACTACACAAGAATTAGAAGGACAAAAGTTTTTTAAACAACAGAGGAAAGAGAATAAATTATCAGATCAGATATAAGTCCAATTATTAAAACGTGGAAATAGTGAGTTGCAAGTTATCAAAAGTGTACGATGAGTACAAGTATTTATATTTTGTATTTCATAACATTTTTAAATAGAATACGAAAATTGTTGATTCCAATAATAATTTTTGGTGGAACCTTCTTAAACGATTTTATAGTTTAAACTTTTTTTTCACAGTGATTAATAGTTCATAAACTGGTTGTTTTTAATTATCCATGATGTGTGGGTTCAATGATGGATTATTTGTTAATTCAGGTGGTTTCTAGTGAAAACTTCAACAAATCTAAGTGTTCAGAAAATATTATAATTCATGATTGGCTTATATGGTGACGGATACCAAATGTTTCAAAGGTGCCATCTGTTTTGTGAATATTGCAGTACACGAAAACGACGCTGAAGTTAGCAGCTCAGACTCGGTAGCTGCCAGGAATAAATATGGCACAGGTGGGTGTCCCGAATGAAATTTCTTCAATTATTGTAATTTTTCATATTAATAAATCAAATGAGCCTAAAATGTAAGAAAGCTTTGTTACGGCAGCCCCTGAACCATGTTCATTCCTAGTAGCTGCCAAGTCTGAGCTGCTAAAACTTCAGCGACTTGTACATGAAGCCATAATATATAAATTACGGTAATGGTTAGTTTTTGAATCCGGAACCAATATTTTAATTTGCTAACGGATTGTGATGGTATAGTGTGATTAGATCTAGTACCTTTGCGAGTCTCCGATATTTATGATATTTATTTCAAATATTGGTCTCAGATCGTCTCAGGTCGTAAAATGATGTCAGTAATGTCTCTTGAACTGCTGTACATTTTTATGTTAAATACCCATGAATAAAAGTGCTCAGCTCAATGTAATTTTTTATTTGTGCATGGTGGGAGATGCTAAGATCTTTAAGAGAAGTCCTTAGTACATTTTTTCTATACAAGATTAAGTTAAAATTTCAAGCTAATATATAGAAGAATGTCAAGAAATTTTTTTTTCCCACAGATTTTTTCATAGATTTATAGTATTCTTGTTACAGATGCAAGGAGGAGAGCAAGAGAAATGACGAGGAGGTCACTTGGAATGAGCGGAAGAACGAGCAAGAGCAGGATGAAAAAGAGATAGAAGAGGAAAGTAATAAAGAGTGGGGAATAGAAAAGAAAAAGAAGAGGAGCAGCTGGTGAAAAGAAGGAAAAGAGGAAGGAGCATTGTTTACACATACGCAAACACACACGCACACACACATACATACACACACGCACGCACACACGCACGCACGCACGCACGCACGCACGCACGCACGCACACACACACACACACACACACACACACACACACACACGCACACACACACATACACACTAGTTTTTTATATGTAGTTAATTATTATTTCTATGCTTTATTTCGTAATTTTGTATATAAAATCGCACACTGCACACAAACAGTTAAACTGACACAAACAAGAAGAACAGAAAAAGACTAAAGCCAATAAATAGTTGAATAGGCAGTAAAAAGTTTTTATTGTAATAATTATGTAATATAAATCGGGAAGATTTAATAAAGTTTTATAAAGTTTATTATATATAGTATTCTTGCTGACTTCACATATATACAATATAAGTTAATAAAGAGACCACGACTAAGGTTAATTTATTGTAGTGCGGTAACAGTAACAGTTTTGACTTCAGAAAATAAAATGTCAATTATATCATAGTGAGATACAGTTCATGGTTGATAATGATAGCTTTCTGGCAGAAGTAAAGGATCAATAATTTTTTTATGCACTATAGCATAACTTCCGCTTCCTTTAAATAAAACATAACTTAATAAAGAGAACACGACTCAGGTAAATTTATTGTAGTACCTAACGCAGTAACAGGTTTGACTTCAGAAAATAAAATGTCAATTATATCATAGTGAGATTCAGACGACGGTTGATGATGATAGCTTTCTGGTAGAAGTAAAGGATCCATAATGTTTTTATGCACAATAGCATATCTTTTGCTTCCTTTAAAAGTTGATTTAAATCTGTACACTAAATGTTTTTTTGTATGAGTTAGTATGGACTCACTTTTTCTTTAGTATCGTTCCCTACTATTTGAAGTTGTTGGCGATCCAGCGCCTCGACCCGCGAGACGCTGACGTCACCAAGCCTTAAAAGGCAATATACGGTGCGCAGCCAATGAGCGCCCTCCACGCGGTCCTCTCTCGCCGCCCTTCCATCTAAAAGCACGCCGCCGTCTCATCATGAGGCGCCGGCCGGCGACAGTTCACGCGCGACGGCCAGAGAGAGAGAACAGCAACAATTGTACGCCACGAGGCACGACGGACGCGCTTTCAATAAAGCCAATTTTATCTCCACACGAAACGCCTACTCTTTTTGAACCTCTCCAGTCCACGATCCACATTCAACATAAAACATTTGGTCCTTCGAGCCGGATCGTGAGGAGAACGACATCGACATGGCCACGCCGAAGAAACTTGCTCCTATCTTCTATCCTCACTCTCGAGTGGTTTAGAGATAGTCATTTTTCTCCCATACAGGTACGCATCAAAAGTGTTCGTGGTCGTGAGTGCCGTAACAGTCGCGTGCTCTAGCATGCCGACTTCGCGCGTACGTTGCTGTCTCTCTCTCTTTCGTTAATTCGCCGTCGTGTGTACTCGGAAGCCACCTTCTAAGGCTTCCTAGGGGAAATAGCACATTCAATTGCTATTTTCCCCATTTCTAAAAACGCCTTGGAGTGCGTCGCTATCGACTCCAAGACGTTACCAAGAGCGTGCGCTGTAAAGCCAGCTCTAGAGTCATCGCGTTCGTACGTTGACCGGCAGCCATCTTGTCTTGTAGCCAAGAGCGTGCGCTGTAAAGCCAGCTCTCGAGCCACCGCGTTCGTACGGTGACCGGCACATATCAAGACCTGGACAACCAGCGTGCATTGTACACGCTCGGGGTCCACAGCATTTCTAAAACGGACAACCAGCGTGCATTGTACACGCACGGGGTCCACATCACTCAAGCAAAGGAGTACCCGCGTGGAGCCCACACGCTACGGGGCTCACGCAAGTCAAGCCAGGAGTCACCCACGTGTCGGCGCGCTACGGGGCTCACACAAGCCAAGCCAAGGAGTACCCGCGTGCAGCGTACACGCTACGGGGCTCACACACATCGAAACAAGGACTACCCACGTGGAGCTGGCTCGCTTTCACTGCATCGAGCTCGTACTCGCCGTATATATAGTGAGCTTTCCACGAGGGAAGGAGGGTCGTCTACAAGAAGACGACAATCAGGACGCGCTACGTCCGGGAAATCGCATACGTCTTCACCAAGAGGATTAGGAGGCGGACGAGTCCATCATTTGCCACAGGGGGCGCGTTTCCACAGAGCGAAGCGGTGCTCGGACGAGTCCATCTTATTCGCATCTATCGTCGATCCGATTGCGCTTGGATACTTCGTCCTAATACTTGGACACACGTATCGTTCCAATTTGTTTATTTAAAAATACTTTCCAACTATTGTCTAGTCAAATTAGTGCTTTTTTTTCATTTAATGAAAATTTAAATTTAATTTGAGATTAATACAATTTGATTGAGTTTGAGTTTATAAAATTTATTGTAATATCTAACTAGTCTTGAGAAATTGAATTCAATTTCGACCTAGCAAATACTTATAATTTGGACCTTGCAGTTATACTGCTGCCTGTTGATTCAAATTTGGACTGCAACTTCGACTGTTGACCCGCACCTGGACGCATCTTCAACAGCTGACTACGTTGCGGAGCTAGCTGCGATCACAACGTCTGCAGTAACTTCACTTCAAGTTCTTCACATCAACGTTACGGATCATCAGCTGATTCATCGTGCGTACGAAAGCAGACGCAGTCAACGTCGCATCGTCAAGCGCATCTCAACTTTCACTGTAGCATAAGTATTATAACCTAGGTTAAGACTTAGATGTAATTACTCTCACTACTTCTTACTTTACTCTCGAGTGGGTAAGAGTAGTTTACTTAAACCTAAGCTCGAATAGTCAAATTCGTTACTAGTCTAATTAACTTGATCTCAAAATGGAGGGACTACATACTAGACAGTTGTTGCTCCAAGCTAGAATTAATAGTTCTTTTCAAAACTTCAAATCTAAAGGTAAAGATAACATGAATAAGGGTACAGCCAAGGCTCGCTTAGCAGGTCTTGAGGAAAATTATGCTACTTTTAAACAACATCACGAGAAAATCTTGAACCTTAAAACTCTTGATATGCAGCATGATTATTTCAAAACCAATCTTTTTGACTTAGTTGAGGACAATGTCTATGATCGGAAAGGTGATTTTCTTAACTTTTTGGAAAGCTTAGAAGTACAGAGCCCAGCGCAGGACTCTTCTAACTCGACTAATGAGACAGTGCTTCCAAGACCCACTCAACCTACTAATACGTCGTTTCAATCATTGCCAAAAATAGATTTACCAAAGTTTTCGGGGAAATTCTCGGATTGGGAGAATTTTAGAGACGTCTTTCGTTCGGTCATACATCGTCGCGAAGACTTAACTCCTGTGTTGAAGTTGCATTATCTTCGCACTCACCTTACAGGTGAGGCACTTGAGAAAATCAAATCTCTTCCCATTTCTAGTGACAATTATGAACGTGCATGGACAACTCTAACCGAGTATTACGAAAATCAACGTCGCATTGTTAGTTCTCACATTTCGGAAATCTTCTCAGTCAAACCCATGAAGTCAGACAATTCGTCAGAAATTAAACGAATATACAGGGAACTTTTTAACCCTATAGCTAGTCTAACTTCACTTAATAGAGAGGCATCTTTAGGAAATGACCTAATGGTACATTTTTCGATTAAACAACTCGATTTAAATACACGGAAAGAGTGGGAAAGACACCTAGGTGATAGTGTCGATCCACCCACATTGGCGCAATTACAAGCATTTCTTCGAAGTCAAACCCTCACTCTAGAGGCTATTGAAGCAGGTACTAGATCGTCTTCTAATACTAACCCCAAAGCTCAAACCTCTAATCCAAAACCTCACAAATCTGAGCAAGATAATGCTCAGTCGGTTTATTCTCATCAGACTTCACCGACGAATCCACCAAAAAAGAAATGTTCGATTTGTAATCAATCACATTTTACAAATCGATGTGAACGATTTATCAATAAAACGGTTCCTGATTGAAAGGAATTGATCGAATCTTCTAATCTTTGTTACAACTGTTTAGGGAAGCACAACGTTAAAAATTGCACTTCCAACTTTCGATGCTTTCTTTGTAAAGCTAAGCATCACACCATGGTGCACTCTGACATCAATCAAGCAATCAGTTCGTTGCAGACTGATCAGATTGACTCAGCGACCAGCACCTCTAGCCCCAACTGTGGTAATTTCGTCATCACAAAAGTTGATGATAAACCTGCTTCTCAAGCAGTCTCCCTCAATAGTGGAGAAAGTACTAATTGTACAGGAGTACTTTTAGCTACCGCTAGGGTTAACGCCCTTGGTCCTAACGGAACCAAAATTCTAGTTCGTGCGCTCATTGACCCCGGATCTCAAATCTCGCTTGTTACACAAGCTATGTGTAACTTGCTATCTCTAAATTGTAGAACCAGTCACACGCACATCCAAGGTATAGGTGAAAAGACAGCTGCTGTCTCCTCTAAAGTAGCTCGTCTTACTATACAACCACATTTCAATTCGACTTTCTCATTGGAAGTTGATGGCATTGTTTTGCCAAAACTCTCGTCGTATAAGCCTCCCGTTGTAAGAGGTAATACAAATTTCGAATACTTAAGAGGGCTGCAACTGGCAGACCCCAGGTATCTCGAACCTTCACGCATCGATATTCTTCTCGGTGCAAGCGCTTATGTGCAAATCATTGAAAGCCAGATAGTTAAGGGTCAAAACCTTCAACCAATAGCTCTTAGTTCTAAGCTCGGCTGGCTCTTGACAGGTAATTTACCTTCTTCAACTTCGGAAATAGGGCTAGAACCAATATCTCTTCATTGTTCGAACAGCTGCGAGCATGAAGCCAAACTTTTGGAGCTCGTACAAGATTTTTGGAGGGCGGAGGAAATACCTATCGATAAAAAATCTTACTCGCCAGACGAACAAGCCTGCGAGGATTTCTATCAGAAAACAACTCGTCAAGATGAAACAGGGCAATATATAGTAAGTCTACCTTGGAAAAATCGTGACCAGTTGAGTTCAGCTCATCTCGAGAAATCTCATTCAGCCGCATTACGCGCACTCACTCGTCTAGAATCAAACTTCGCTAAGGACGATAAACTCAAAATAGCTTATACTGAGTTCATGCAAGAGTACATTGACCTAGGCCATATGTCACTCTCCTCAAAGTTTGATCCATTATCAAAATACTCTCAAGCCTTCTTACCACATCACGGTGTGTGGAAGGAAACCAGTACGACGACCAAGTTACGTACTGTGTTTAATGGCTCAAGTAAAACTAAAACAGGTGTATCGGTCAACGATCTTCTACACGTTGGACCCAATCTTCGTCAGGATCCCGCCGCTTTGATCTGTGCCTGGCGTAGGTATAAGATCATCTTTATACTCATATACTCATCGTCATGTCTAAGCCGAAGAAACTTGTACCTATCTTCTATTCTCACTCTCGAGTGGTTTAGAGATAGTCATTTTTCTTCCATTCAGGTTATTGCTAGTGAGATTGAGAACACCAGACTTTGTCTGATATATTTAGTCCAAACTGCATATTTTAAGTCAGAATTTCAACAATTATGTAGAACAGGTAAACTTTCGACTAAAAGCCCTTTGTTATCACTAAACCCCATGATTCAAAATCATTTACTCAGGGTGGGCGGTCGTCTTTCTCACTCACTTCTCGGAGAAGATGCTAAGCACCCCCTTATCCTCCCAGCTGATTGTCACTTTACAACTTTATTAATAAGAGATGCTCATCATCGCACTCTTCATGGTGGTGTTCAATTAACACTTGCCACGCTAAGACAACAGTATTAGATAATGAAAGGTCGATCTGCGGTTAAGAAAGTCATCAGAGCTTGCCTCACATGCTCACGCTATGCTGCTCGAGTACCTTCCCAATTAATGGGCGATTTACCCAAGTCTCGCGTCCGACACTCTTTACCCAAGTCTCGCGTCCGACACTCTTTACCCTTTGAATGCTCAGGTGTCGATTATGCCGGTCCTATTCATCTTCGCCTCACTAAAACTAGAGGAAAGGGCACGATGAAGGGTTATATAGCCATCTTCATTTGTATGGCCACTAGAGCTGTTCATATCGAGGTTGTCGAGGATTATTCTAGTGAAGCGTTCATCGCTGCTTTTCATCGGTTCACTGCTCGTAGAGGTCATTGTAAGAAATTATATTCGGACCAAGGAACCAACTTTGTCGGTGCCGATGCTCAATTAAAGCAGATGATCGTCGCTTCTTCTTCCTTTTCATCGACAATTGTTAAGTCTCTCGCTCAAGAAGGTACGTCTTGGATCTTCAATCCTCCCAGTGCACCTCATTTTGGGGGTATTTGGGAAGCTGCAGTTAAGTCAGCGAAACACCATTTGCGTCGAGTCATTGGAGAGCAAGTTCTTACTTTTTCTGAACTTGCTACACTAATGTGCCGGATTGAAGCTTGCCTTAACTCCAGACCATTGACTGCTCTCACCGACGATCCTACTGACCTTGATTTCCTGTCACCCTCACACTTTCTCATACAACGCTCATCATTTCTTGTGCCAGAGGAAGATGTCACCAAGGTCAAAGTCCCTGCAGGAAAGCGTTGGCTCCTGATCAGCCAGCTGACACAACACTTCTGGGCCAGGTGGTCCAACGAGTACCTAACGTCACTTCAAGCTCGCAGGAAGTGGAAACAACCTCAACCACCAGTCACTGTAGGCGAACTCGTGCTCGTTCGAAGCGAGCTCACGCCTCCAGCCAAGTGGCCCCTCGCCAGAGTTACCGCCGTCCATCCAGGGAGTGATGGAATCACTCGCGTGGTCGACCTGCACACGGCCACCACAAATCTTCGCCGACCCATTGCCAAGGTTATTCGACTCCTTCCCAAGGAGTAAGGACCGTTCGCCATTCTGACGAAGGTGGGCGGAATGTTGGCGATCCAGCGCCTCGACCCGCGAGACGCTGACGTCACCAAGCCTTAAAAGGCAATATACGGTGCGCAGCCAATGAGCGCCCTCCACGCGGTCCTCTCTCGCCGCCCCTCCATCTAAAAGCACGCCGCCGTCTCATCATGAGGCGCCGGCCGGCGACAGTTCACGCGCGACGGCCAGAGAGAAGAGACAGCAATACCTGTACGCCACGCGGCACGACGGCATCAGCAATAAAGTTGCCATTTTACCTCCACACGGAAGTTTTCTATTTATTTGAACCTCTCCGATCCATTCTACACAGTCTACAAAACAGAAGTAGAAAGTTTCCAATTCAAGCACTAAAAAACTATTTCTACAACTTCATTCAACTCTCACTGCACACTTGCATTAGACTTTTAATAACTTTTCTAATATACCTTCACATCTTATACAACATAAATGTTTACTCCAGAATCCGTTTATGAATGCAAAGAATGAACACTAAGAACAACAAGCAAACTTTTGTAGTCAGTATCATCTATTTTGTATTTAAAATAAAATAACTGTATGTTTATGTAAAAAAGTACAGCCAATATCTGCTAATGTTATAAATAAAAAAATTATTGTGAAGCTATACAATCAGTGTCGGATTTTACATTAAAAGGGCCATGGGCACAAATGATGTGGTGTCCCGTGTAAGGAGATAGAAATACGAAAGTTCATTGTAATTTATTAAATAATACTTTATTCAGTAGGTAAAAATAAAAATTATCGATAATAAGATAATCCTGATATAATTTTGATACAAACATCACAATAAATTCTTAAAAAACATGAACTTAAAAATTGATATTTTTCCACACTACCTAGCGGTAAATATCCAAGTACGTTTTATTTTAAAGTGGTATCCCCAATAGGCCTAATCCACAATGCTGTTAAACAAGTACTATTAATTTTGTCATATAAAATTTAGAAATCAAAATTTGTAGTTTAAGGTTATGTGAAAAACAGACATAATTTGAGAAATTAAAAAAGTGTTATTAATATGATCTCATAAATTTTGAAAATCAGAATTTATAGGTTAAGGTGATGTGAAATGCCGACATAATTTGAAAAATTAAACAATTTTAATTTTATTACATAAATTTTGTAAATACGAATTTATAGTTTAATGTTTTGTGAAAAATTGACATAATTTGAGAAAGAGTACATTATATACAAGTACTAATAGAACCACGGAAAAAAATTTATGATTGCAGTATTTATATATATTGAGGGAAAAAAAATTATGAATATGCTACTTGCATTTACTGAAGATGTGACAAATCTATTTCTTTTTAATAAATATTCGAAAGTTAGTTTATTAAATCATGAATCGAGTTAATTTTGATCTTCACGTGACTTTAATTATTAATACTAAAAAATACTTACTTAAAATTTTCTTTTTCAAAGTTATCAACATTGCTTTATTATACTTAACATTTTTTTCATGTTATTTTAATTCTTTTTGCTACTTGTGTACAGCAATCGTTATAAAATAGTACCTCAATATGTTACAATAAATCAATAAATCTTCTTTGATGTGTAGTATTTATAATCCATACTATGTAACTAATATATAAAATTTAAATTTGTTTAAAATATCGTGTCTGGATGGTCTGGATATATTCATATATATAATACTTTTATAATTCAATTATATTAATTATATTTCATTTCAATATAGATATATGACCATCCAGACACGATTTTTTAAACATATTTAAATTTTATATATTAGTTACATAGTATGGATTATAAATATATGTATATATGATAGTTGAGACGGGCAGGTGAGGCTCCCCACTTTCGAGAAGCTTCTACCCATACGTAATGACGTCATCGAATAAAAAATTATCCGTATTTTATTGCAACGTTTTTGCAAACCGCTCAAATTTTTATTTACTAGCGATCCCGGGCGGCGGCGGCGGGGGCGCTTATAAGCTCATATATGAGCGGCCAAGAGTCTAGCCTCGGAGCACCTCCCGCTGAGCACACGTGTAAAGTCTTAGCCGCGGGCGCGTGCCGCTGAAACCGAGCGTGACCCCTCTTATCACTTGTCAGGCTTTTCCAAGGGGTCGCTCAAGCGAGACAAAGCTAAAAATAGCTGTTAAACAGCTTGTTTTCAGAGAGACAACGCGAAGGAGGAGGAGGCGGAGGAGGTGGAAGAGGTAGAGAGCATAGGTAGAGATGCGACAGGAAAGAGAAAGATAGCGAGTGAGAACGAGTGCGAGAGAGAGAGAGAGAGCGAGAGAGAGAGAACGAGTGAAAGAGAGCGAAAGAGGGAGAGAGAGAGAGAGAGAGCGAGAGACTGAGAGTTTTCGAGGTGACTTGCATGTATGATATGACTCTAACTCAGTAAGTATATTTCGGCTATAGCATGCTGAATTGTAAGCCCGGCTGGCCCGACGCAACAGGATGTATAGTTTTTTTATCTCGAGTGTGCTTGATGCGTGAATAGGGTCGTATTTTTTACAACGCTGACCCATGCACGTACGTGCATGTGCACGTTTGACGAAGTGTTGTTCCTTTTTCACATCTGGAGTGCGTATACAGTGCCGCTAGTCTTTTCGATGCCCACCCTTTTTTAATAAGATGTGTATTTTGAATCTCAGTAATGTTTCGAAGAAAATGTGCTCACGGGGTGGACGCTGAAGCAAACTCTGATGAGAAACTACACGGTGACGTCATCGCATGTTGTGCTCAAAAAGGTATTAGATTTCAACCGTTTCCTGTCAACGGCTCCCAAAACTTAATAGTATTTCATGGAATTTTCCACGGTAAATCAAAATACTGTTTTGGTTAACTGCATATACAAACGATAAGAGTGAGGGCGCTGAAGTAGGTCCATACTAGGAGAGAAGACGGAGAGTTTTTTAGTGTTGCTCAGAGACGAGAGCAGAACAGTCGTGTTTTTTTTAATCAAAAGCATATTTACTTGCCACAGTCAAATATCAGAATATACACACAGCATGTTTATTAGTTTATTCTCGTTAAACTTGCTACCTCGAAAGGACATAAGATTACAATAAATTCTTAAAATTTGTTATTCTATTCATAATTAGTCATACGGGCCTTCTAAATACGACGAGTGTGCTGGAATTCTTTCATTGTGCAACGAAGTTTTAAGTGATCACTATGTCAGCGTTTGACTGTAAAAAACTTGTGAATATTATGCTAGAAGCATATGGGCTTTTAGCCTATAAAAAAGTAAATTCTGAAGAAATTACGAAGTGGATTAAACTAGGCCGCCAGAATCTAAGAAACTTGAGGAGGCTTTCGCTTAAAAATGGAAACACTGTTGCAGAAAAAAAAAGTTTTATATCCACAATTGGATTACTTAAAGGCATTGAAGATAGATTCAAGCATTTATTAAAGAGTGGTGCGGATTTGTGTGAGACAAGAAGTGACAGAGTAAAATGGCAAAATGTGGAGTCTGCTTTTAATGATCGTATTAAATCTGGAGCGATTACCAACTTAAAAAATTTAAATATAACTAGATTTATGCAAGACGCTCAAGCATTATTTCAATCTCAAATGAAAAATGTATTAAAAAAGGAAGAGGCTCTCAAAGTGTATACTATCTTGTCAGCTGAATACATCATAATAAAAGCTGACAAAGAGATAGTACAAATCAGGTACTTTAATACAAAGGCGGAGCCGATTTTACGAACAACTGATTTAAAGCAATGGTTTACTGAGAATGTTCAACAACGTATTGAAAAAGATATAGAAGAATTTCAGGAGAAAGATTCCGGCTGGACACTTGGACAGATTCTTAATTTATCTGTACACATCAATAAATATAATCCAATGCGAGGAGGCTCATACGTCAGTCTACCCCTGCAAATACAAATGAAGCATGCATGTATCAATGTACAGAATTTCGATGATGCATGTTTCAAGTGGGCAATACTGTCAGCTTTGCACCCTGTACATCACTCTGACCGAGTATCATCGTATAAAGTCTATGAGAATAAATTGAATTTTAATGGAATAGAATTTCCCGTGAGCCCCAAACAAATTCCGAAATTTGGAAAACAAAATAACATCTCGATTAACGTTGATATTTTAAAAAAGTCTGGTGGAAATTTTAATGTTGTGCCGCTTCACATAACATCATGTAAGAAGGAAACTCATATCAACCTTCTTCTTCTACAAAACTATTTCGTAGATGATGAGGAAAGTAAACAGGAGGAAAACTTTGAAAATGATTCATCGATATTCCACTATGTTTGGATCAAAGATTTATCGCGTTTAGTATCTACACAACTTGTTTATTTGTGATCGGTGTCTACATTATTTCAGAAATAGTTCTAAATTGAACTTGCATGAACAAGATTGTATGCAACTCAACAAGTACAATGTAACTTTGCCTACACCAAGAGACAAAATTTTACAGTTTAAAAATTTTAACCATAAAGAAAAAGTGCCATTCGTCATATACGCAGATTTTGAGTGCCTTCAGAAAGCTGTGGAAATTGGAAATGCTTATCAAGAACATGAAACATTTAGTATTGGATAATATTTAAAGTGCAGTTATGACGACTCTCTATCTCATTACAGTAGCTACAGAGGAAAAGACCCTGCTAAATGGTTTGCAGAGCAGCTGCAAAGTCTAGCAGAAAATTTTGAGACTATCTTCAAGTTCATAGTACCAATGGAAACATTAAATTTAAAACAAGAACAAGAATTTCGAAATACATCATTATGCCACATTTGCGAAAAACCTTTAGCAGAGAAGCGTGCTCGAGATCATTGTCATCTGACTGGAAGGTAAGATTAAAAGAAAATTAAATATGCTTCAAGCGGAAATTTTGCATTTTTTTCTTATGTTTTTTTTTCTTTTCTTATGTTTTAGGTATCCAGGTGCTGCTCATGAAGATTGAAATTTACAGTATAAAGATTCACACAGTATTCCTGTTGAATAAAGGACATACAAATTGGATAGAATAAAAGAGTTTATTAAGAGACTTAATTTTAAGATACAGTATGACTACACTTGGCGCGGGCCATTCTCGGTCTACCGACAAGTTTGCAGGAGCATCGCGCTCGCCCGTCGGCTCTCACACGTTATGGGATGGGGAGACACACATGTGCACATACGTGTGTCGCGCTGTACAATATAATATGTATATTCTCAACAATTCCAGTGGTATTTTATAATTTAACTGGTTATGACTCACATTTTCTCATAAAGGATATTGCTAATAGCATTCCTGGACGAGTAGATCTTTTACCAGTGAATAAGGAACTCTTTAAATTCATAGATTCTTACCGATTTATGGCAGCATCTTTAGAAAAATTGTCATCATATCTGGAGGAACTTAAAATTTTATGGCAAGAATTCTCACGAGATGAACTATTAACTGAAGATAAATTTCACTTACTCAAACGGAAAGGAGTCTTCCCATATGATTATTTAGACTCTGAGGAAAGACTTGAAGTTTCAAAGCTACCATCGAAAGATGAATTTTACAGTAAACTAAATAGCTGCCACATATCAAATGAGAATTATGAACACGCAAAAAAAGTTTGGAAAGCATTTAATATATCAAATTTGGGCGAATATTCAGACTTGTACTTAAAAACAGATGTTCTACTTTTGGTAGAAGTATTTGAAAATTTCCGCGACAGCTATCTGAAAGTTTACGGTTTAGATCCGGCATATTATTACACAACTCCAGGCTTAACTTGGGATGCTATGCTCAAATATTCGAGAATACAGCTAGAATTACTTACAGATATTGATCAGGTTATGTTCATTGAACGCGGTATACGAGGTGGAGTGAGTCAATGTTCCAACCGTTATGCTCGAGCCAATAACAAATACATGGGCAATGATTATGAAGAAGATAAGGAGTCCAAATATCTCATGTACTTTGATGTAAATAATCTCTATGGCTGGGCTATGCAACAATTACTACCCTACGGTGGCTTTGAATGGATTGATGATGTAGAACGAATAAATTTCAATATTCCGGATAATTCCCCAGCTGGATACATACTTGAAGTGGACTTGGAATATCCAGAACATTTACACGATACACATATAGATCTACCATTTTATCCAGAGCACAAGAAACCACCAGGCTCCTCACAAGCTAAACTTCTCACGACTGTTGAGCAGAAATCGCGATACATTCTACACTATCGCAATTTGAAGCAAGCTCTAGAAAATGAAATAAAACTCAAAAAAGTTCATAGAATACTGAAATTTAATCAAAGACCCTGGCTCAAAGAATACATTGATGTGAATGCGCCAAGCATCTAAAAATGATTTTGAAAAAAATCTCTACAAATTAATGAATAATGCTGTTTTTGGAAAGACGATGGAAAATGTGAGAAAAAGAGTTAATGTTAAATTACTAACTAAATGGGAAGGTCGATATGGAGCAGAAGCTCGCATGGCACAGCCAGAATTTCATAGCAGTGCTATCATCGATGAAAATCTTGCTATTGCAGAGTTAGCAAAAACTGAAGTATATATTAACAAGCCAATTTACGTAGGACTGTGTGTACTTGATTTATCGAAGACTTTAGTATACGATTTTCACTACAAATATATGAAAACGAAATTTGAGGATCGCTGTAAACTGCTATATACTGACACTGACAGCTTAATATATGAAATAAGAAATGATGATATTTATGAAGTGATTAAGAGCGATATTGCAAATTTTGATACTTCGGACTATTCATCTAATAATGTATTTGGAATTCCACAAGCCAATAAGAAGATTGTAGGATTAATGAAGGAAGAGTGCAATGGCCGCATTATGACAGAATTCATTGGACTACGTAGTAAAATGTATAGCATACGGGTCAATGGCCAATACCACATGAAAAAAGCTAATGGTGTGAAAAATGGAGTTGTTAGAAAAACCATCAATTTCGACGACTATCTTCAGTGTTTACTAAATTCAACTACACAATACAGACAGCAGTGTATCATACAGTCTAAAGCTCCTATAGTGCGTACTGTGAAACAAACAAAATTAGCTCTGAGTCCACATGACAATAAGAGATATCTCATACCAAATGAAACAGATACTCTGCCGTAGGGGCATTATAAAATATATAAAATAGATGAAGATTGATTGTATGTATGTAGATAATCAACTTTCATGTATTGTGTGTGTATGTGTATGTGTGTGTGTGTGTGTGTGTGTGTGTGTGTGTGTGTGTGTGTGTGTGGGTGTGGGTATCTGTGTGGGTGTGGGTGTATCAATCTTAATATGTACATTTATATTATAAATAAAATATTGGGCAATAAATAAAGAAAAAACTATTATTTTTTATTCGGCATTTATTTATTTATTTAACCTTTACACATCTGATTTGCTTATCCAACTATTGTGTGAATTGTCAAATTCTAACCATTTAACATAAATCTGATTTCCTCGCTTCTTAAGCACTTTCTGCACAAGATAGACGTCTGAATAATTAGCCTTGAGCAGCTGTTGTTCAATGGAAACCGCCAGCAATTGATTGATCGCGATAGTCTTTTAGCTTGTAAGTAATCGGATTAGTAGCCATAACTTGGTTGATTGAAAAAATTTCTGTTGACCAATTAGGTGTATAGCCCTTCTCAAATACTTGCTTTATCTTGCTCATTCTTACTTTTTCTCCAATTTTAAACTTTGGTTTTGTAACTATTTTTGACTGTTGATTAAACCTCGCAAGTATTTCTGCTTCATTGACTAACGTTATATCTTTTGGTTTCATTCCAGTTGTGCGATGTTTGCTGTTATTATACATTTTTAGCAAATTAGTTAAGATATCGAGCCACTTATACTTTCCACGTAAGTTGAATTGCACCCACATTTTGTGGTTAAGTGTACGATTGAAACGCTCACAAGTAGATGCTTTACGATTACTGTACGTCGAGTACAGATTAATTCTATAACTTTGTATGAGACTTTGAAATGTAGCATTGTAAAATTCTTTGCCTCGATCGGATTGTAAATTTTTTGGTTTGCGACCCTGCTGCAAGATAGACTCCATTGCTGCTGTGACATCACTACCAGTCTTTTGCTTTACAGGAACAACCCATGCATACTTGGAAAATGCATCGATGACAGTAAGCATATACTTATAGCCGTTGTTTTCTCAAGCATAAGGCTGCATCTCCACTAGACCAGCTTGCCATGTCTCATCTAAACCACGTACGATAAACTTGCGTCGATGATAATTTCGACGTGCAGGCTTATGAAGCTCCATCACTACTTGCTGATGCATTTTCTTTACTCCGAATTACATACTGTATTCCTAATAATTTCACATCCAGCTCATCTCGATCAGCCTCAGCAATAAGATCTAAAGTATCCAAATCTTTTCTTATTTTAGCAATAACTTCATGCAGCTCTAAATTTCCATTCCAACTATACGCTGCAGGGTTTCCAGATTAACAGCATCTCCTGCTTGAGTAAGCTCGGCAACGTTACATAACCTCTTGTTATCAATGTCGTGTTGTCCGTCAAAAGTGAGTTTGAATCCAACACCTGGAGGACCTCGACTGCCTTCAACTCGCTCGAGGTTACGTTCGAATACATCGACACTCATGTTACAACTGATTGCAATACCAGCAAGTTAAATCAATTTATACTGTTGCACAAATATGTATTATATTTATGTATGAGCACTGGTTTGATAATTTCTGATAGTCTCTGAATTCGCATTCGAAAACGCTCTTGATCACGTGCTATCTGTTCCCATTCTCCGTGTCGTGCAGCTCGACTGGCATAGCACCACACATGCATCACATGAATAACTGGTTTAGCATCAAAGCGAACTCTCTTCGAAGACATCTTAATGTAACCTGCTTCTTTGAGTTCTTCAATGATCGAATGAATCTCATTTGTGTGGCTCTGATTGCCGGCTTTCAGTTCAGCCAAGAGTAAGCGAAGACGATCAACTAATTCATTAGGATCATCACAGTATACATAATCCATACGCATATCTTTTCTTGCAATCTTATATTTAGGTAAGAGGCCTGAGCCTTCAATAGGTTTTCTCTTTGGTGATTTATTGAAGTAGGGAGCTATATAATCTTTATATTTTTTACTAGTAGACTTACGTAGAGGTTCTGTTTCACTATAATACTTCCTAAAAGCATTCGTCGCTTCTACGATTTTTCGATAATTTCGTATATCATTCGAACTTATATGCATCGAATCAGGTTGCTTCTGAAAGAGCAATTGGAGTAGACCAGCTGTTTTTGGATAACTTACATTTTGTACTTTTGCATAATGTTTTGTAAAATGTATCGGTGAATTGCCGATTTTCAATAATTCATTTTCTATTCGTACTCCATATGTATTATCAAGCGACTTGGTACATTTTTTAAAAGTCTGTAAATAAGCTTGTTTAAATGTCTCTCTTTCATCCTCGTCTTGTGTAAACGATTCTAATATTTCATCAGATAATATTGCATGAAATATTGTAGAAAGGTTTACGAAAGGTTTCTTGAAAAGATTTATTTCCACTATTAAATTCCTTCCAATATATATTTCATAAATGTTACAGAAATATTTCACAAAATGTTATGGGGAAATATTTTCGAAATATTTACTGTATCGTTGCATGTGATATTTCTGCTATATTTTGAGAATATATCTTTTCGGATAGCAATGACGTTGGGGAAACACTAAAGAAATATTCCTGCAAGGTTTACGGAAGCTTTCAAGCAATATTTCCTGCAATGTTTCAGCAAACAATCAGATAATATTGCATGAAATATTGTGGAAAGGTTTAAGAAAGATTTCTTGAAAACATTTATTTCCCCACATAGCATAAAATATTGCACAGAAATATTTCAAAAAATATTTCAAAGAAACATTGCCACAACATTGCCACAATAAGACAGAAAGTATGCTGAAACATTTCTTGTTATGTTACAAGAAATATTGTGGAAAACTTTCAGAAACATTTCATGAAAGATTCACGAAGCGCTCACTATGAAAATTTCACGCAATGTTTTTGCAAGTTTGTAGCAATATTTCTTGAAATATTTCACGCAAGCTACCTGTTAAGATACTTGAAATTGCACAAAATCTTGCTGAAACCTTTCTGAAAAGTTCCTCGAAATATTCAAATCTCGGTCACGAACTTTTCGAACCAATATTTCTACAACCTTACAGAAATATTTTCCGTAAGATTACGTGAAATGTTGCTTAAACATTCCCCCAAACATTGTACGGAAGGTTTCTGGAACTTCTCTGAAATATTGTGTGTATGGATCGGACAGAGGACTCAAACATTTCAGGAAATGTTTTGAGAAGTTTGTGGCAACATTTCGTGAAATATTTCGCGCAAAATCCCTGTTAAGATACTTGAAATATTGCACAAAATCTTGCACAAATTTTTCTGAAAAGTTTTTCGAAATATTCATATCTCAGTGCCAACAGTTTTGCATAATATTTATAAAACAGTGCAGATACGTTTTTCGTAATATTGCAACACAAATTTTGGGAACATTTTGAACAGCATCACGGAAATGGTTTCTAAAAGTTTTCACAAAAGGTTCATAATAAATTCTTACTAATAATGAAATTTTGTAACTAATATTTGTTAAATGTTGTTTTTACTAACATATTAGCAGCATATTGCTACAAGATAGCAGCAATAATACAGAAATATTTCAAAAACAGTTCGTATTATATTTCAAGAAACATTGTAGAAAAATTTGAGTAACCTTTCCTGAAAAATTCAAAGTGCATCCACTACAAAAGTTTCACGAAATATTATGGCAAGTTTTCTAAAATATTTCAAGAAATATTTCATGCAAGCTTCTTGTTAAGAAGCTAGAAACATTACAGGAAATCTTGTAGAAAGATTTCGGAAAAGATTTTCGAAATATTCATACCTTGGCCTGGAAATTTTTCAACGAAAATTTCTGCATCCTTGCAGAAATATTTCTTGAAATTTTGCAAGAAAAGTTGTAGAAACATTACCACTGTCATTTCAGAAAAGGTTTCTGAATCTTTTCTGCAATATTTTGTGTAAGGATTGAACAGAGGTCATGAAAATTTCACGAAATATTGTGGCAAGTTTTCTGAATCATTTCATGAAATATTTTACGCAAGCTTCTTGTTAAGAAACTAGAAACATTACAGGGTATCTTGCAGAAAGATTTCGGCAAAGTTTCTTGAAATATTCATAACTTGGCCTGGAAATTTTTCAACGAATATTTCTTAAATAAACAAACCTATGAATTAATAATTAAGTAAATGTTCCCGATAACACAAAATATTTTAGAAAAGTTTGAGAAACTATCTCCGAAATGATAGTGGAAATGTTTCAACAATATTTTTTGTAATCTTACGGAAAATATTTCTGCAGATTTTAGAAATATTAGGCTTGAAATCGTTTCTGACTATTAAGGTATGAATATTTTGAGAAACTTTGCCTACAAGATTTTCTATAATTTTTTAAGTATCTAAAAAGGAGACTTGCGTAAAATATTTTAATAACTGTTTTCGACAAGATAAAATATTTCAAAAAAGATTCGCAAACCTATTCTCCAGAATGATAGTGGAAATGTTTCTCCCGTTTTTCTTGAAAACTTTCGAATAATCTTTCTGCAGGGTTTCAGAAATATTGGTTGAAATTCTTCCAAAACTAGTTATGAATATTTTGAGAAAATTCGCTGAAATCTTTCTGCAAGTTTTCCTGTAATGTTTCTAGATTCTTAACAAGAAGCTTGCATGAAATATTTCATGGAATGTTTGAGAAAACTTGACACAATATTTCGTGAAACGTTTATGTTCGAAGGACATTGCTTTTGATTACAATCAAATTCAATTTCTCCTGACTCTAATTCCGAAAATAATAGTAAATATCAGAAGTTAATCAAATTTATAATTTTATGTATAATTAAAAGAAAATAAGATATTAGATAGCTTGCAAGTGGATTATTAAGTACAAATCTAACCTCCACATTCCTTTTATTTGTATCATAATGCTGACAACAAATTTTAAAATAACTTTGACAATGTATTGTATTTGAGCATTACCATTAAACAAAAAATTAGAAAAGTTTCAAATTTTGATATAATTACTTGAAACTAATATGAAAAAAAAAATAGATCCTTTTTCGCAACTCTAAATCAATTAACACAATTGGAATCACTTCATAATCATAAGTAAAAGCATGCATTTATGTAAATTAATTTGCTGTGTAACTAATATAAATAATAACTGAATTCCGAAGGGCTAAATTGAAATGAACTTTTCTGATTTTTTTTCACACATTCTCTTTTCGGTACAAGTCATTTGAAATCTAAGTACCAAAATGCAGAAATGTTTTCCGTAACACTACAATAAATGTTGCGTAAACATTCCGACGATCATTACATGGAAGGTTTCTGAAATATTTTGTGAATGGTTTGGACAGAGAACACAAACATTTCACGAAATGTTTCGGCAAGTTTGCGGCAACATTTATTGAAATATTTCACGTAAGCTCCTTGTTAAGATACTCGAAAGATTACACAAAATCTTGCAGAAACTTTTCTGAAAAGTTTCTCAAAATATTCATACATTGATAATCGGAAACTTTTTCAAGCAAAATTGTGGCAAGTTTTCTGAAATGTTTATTGAAATATTTCACGCAAGCTTCTTATTAAGATACTTAAAACGATACACAAAATGTTTTGCGGCGACATTTATTGAAATATTTCATACCAACTTTTTCTAAAGATATTCGAAACAGTACACAATATCTTGCAGAAACTTTTCTGAAAAGTTTCTCAAAATATTTGGTCAGGAACTTTTTCAAGCAATATTGTGGCAAGTTTTCTGGAACATTTATTTAAATATTTCACGTCAGCTTCCTGTTAAAATACTTAACAGGTTCAGGACGGCACGAGTCAAAAACGACTCGTGAATTTCTTTCCACTGGTACGTCACGAGTCATCCTTGACTCGAGTGATATTTCTCAGTTTATGGTTGCGCTGTTTGAAAAGATAATAACATCATTTTACACTATTACTTTTTTATTCTATATGATACTAGCATCAATTATAATATCTAACAGGATCCAAATCCGAAAAGTTTTAATTAATTTTTCATGTATAATTTGAAAAATATAAAAAATTTAACATTTTTTTATGAGGATCTGAGAGTAGAAAAAGCTTATACATTGTCAGTGATGAACCTGTTAAAACATTACACAGAATCTTGCAGAAACTTTTGTGCAAAGTTTCTCGAAATATTCATATCTCGGTCCTAAACTTTTTGAATCAATATTTCCATAAACTTGCAGAAATATTTTCTGTAAGATTACGAGAAATGTTGCGTAAACATTATTACAGGGAAGGTTTCTGAAATTTTTCCAAAATATTTTGTGAATGGTTTGGACAGAGGACATTTTACAAAATGTTTCTGGAATTTTGCGGTAACATTTATTGAAATATTTCACGCAAGCTTCTTGTTAAAATACTCGAAACATTACACCAAATCTTGCAAAAACTTTTCTCAAAAGTTTCTCAAAATTTTCATACTTTGATGATCGGAAATTTTTTCAAGCAATATTGTGTCAAGTTTTCTGGAACATTTATTGAAATATTTCACGCAAGCTTCCTGTTGAGATAATTAAAAGATTACACAAAATCTTGCAGAAACTTTTTGAAAAGTTTCTCGAAATTTCATATCTCGGTCATAAACTTTTTGAACCAATATTTCCATAAACTTGCCGAAATATTTTCTGTAAGATTACGAGAAATGTTGCATAAAAATTCCTACAATTATTACAGGGAAGGTTTCTGAAACTTTTCTGAAATATTTGTGAATGGTTTGGACAGAGACAAAAACATTTTACGAAATATTTCTGAAAGTTTGCGGCAACATTTATTGAAATATTTTTTGTATGGATTGAACTGAGGATATAATCATTTCATGGAATGTTTTGGCAAGTTTGCGGCAACATTTATTGAAATATTTCTCGCAAGCTTTTTGTTTAGATACTCAAAACATTACACAAAATCTCGCAAAAACTTTTCTGAAGAGTTTCTCAAAATATTCATAACTCCGTCACAAACTTTTTCAACAAATATTTCCACAACCTTGCAGAAATATTTTCCGTAAAATCTCTTAATTTTAATTTAAAATTTAAATAACTTTTTAAATAAATTTACAACTAAAAGAAAATTTTAATATTTTTAAAAATAAATTTTAAATTTTAAAAACCGTTAAACAATTTTCTAAATAAATTTAAAATTTAAAATAAAATTTATATAATCTGAAGAATTTTTATTTAATTTTAAATTTAAAATCTTAAATTTAATTTTTCGTAATTACGAGAAATTTTGCGTTAAAAGTTTCCACTATCATTACAGGAAAGGTTTCTGAAACTTTTCTGAAATATTTTGTGTATAGACTTATTTAAAAATGACAAAAACGCAGATCCCCACTTATCGGCATTACAATTTTTCTTTGAATTAAAAAATTTTTAAACGGTTTTTTGGAAAAACACAATTTTGACGCTCACCGTGTATTTAGATACTATACTCAAAATTTTTTTAAAACCATTCTATTAGTATTTTATACAAACATGTTTATTCAGAGTAATAATTTAAGTTAATATTTTCTTTATTTAGAAAAATCTATTCAGTATACTGGTTTGATTTCTACCTTACCGACACTATATATTTTTAATTTAACGATTTAAATAAATAATGTTTTAAAACCATAATTATTTTAAATAAAAATAATCAAAATTATAACAATTAAATAATCGTGGGAAGTGCACCGTATTTAGATGAAAATGTCGGAAGTCCTTCAAGCGAGCGATAGCGTAACGGATAGCGTGCGTGCGTAGTAATCCAAAGACCCGTGGGTTCGATTCTCGGTCAGGTCAAAAAATTTTATGTAAAATATTTCCTGCGATTATAACATTGCGACTAATGTAGAATAATTAAGTTCTATAATATATGCGAAAATTGTGATACTTATAGAAATTTCTATTATATATTCATCATAGCTTTAAGGTTACTTCTTTCAAGAACTTGAAGAAAAGGTTTCTGAAAGGTTTCTGAAGTATTCCTGAAAGTTTTCTTGCAAGATTTACTTAAAATCTTTCCGGAAAACTTTCTGCCAGTAATTTGTCTAGACATTTAGGTCTTTCAGAAAACTTTCATGAAAGGTTTCTATGAATCTTTCTAAAAGGTGAAAAATGTACAATTCTTTTTGAAATTTTTCTGCAATATTTCAGAAACATTTCGTAAAAGGTTTCAAGAAACTTTACATAAATATTTCATGAAATATTGCTGAACGAAAAAAGATGCGGACATAAAAACATTTCTGAAATCTTTCTGTGAAATCTTCCTGAAAGGTTTACAGTAATATTATGAAAAAAGTACAACAACATTTCTGAAATATTTCATGTCAGGTTTGCAGATTCTGCAAACTATTCGTGAAACTTTTCTGCAATATTTCAGAAACACTTCTTACAAGTTTTCACAAAACTTTGCAGAAATATTTCATGAAATATTGCTGAACGAAAAAGATGCGGACATTTAAATATTTCTGAAATATATCAGGAAATATTATTGCAATATTTATGAAAATATTACAACAAAATAATTTGAAAATATTTGAGAAATATTTCATGAAAGTTTTACGTATTGTCTAAATACTTTATGAAAGTTTGCGGTAATATTGCAGAAAGTTTTCATGCAAAGTTTCAAGAAACTTGACAGAAATATTTCTTGAAATATTTCTGAAGGAATAAAGATGCGGACATTTAAATATTTCCGAAACATTTTCTTGAAATATTTCTGAAATATAACAAACCTTGCATGAAATATTTCAGAAATATTTCAGAAATATTTCGTGCTATGTGGGTGTCGCTTTGCGTGGAGCACAGCCCACTCTTACTTTCGTGTGTTACAAGACTATTCAGTTCTAATTGTGCTCTCGATAAGAGTAGACGTGTTTACATCGAGCTCCAGCCAAGTATGTAAATACTAGTTCAAGTGTGTTACTGTGTATAAGTGCGAACGTTAAAATCACTGATTTTCTCAATTTTGAATATAAATAGACATAAACTGCTAACCAAAATTCAAAATTTTATCTTTTTAATAAAAGTCAATCGGCTAACATGGCCGCTACTGAAAAAGTCACTTTGGCTTCGCCGATAAACACCGATAATAACGAAAAGTGGAACTCAGTTTATAAAAAACGACAAAGAAACAGCCCAGATGAAATAAAAGCTAATTTTAAAAAACGTCAAACGCAAATCAGAGACTACTGGCTAAGTAAACCAGTGGTGACTCAAAACACTTATGAAAAACTAGAACTCGCAGAGGATGTAGTTCCTGCAGGAGAAAATAGTGAGAATTCTAGTAAAGCGAGTGCTCAAAAATCACCACCAATCTTCGTAAGCGGAGTGGAGAATATAGCACCTTTGAAAACCCTTCTCGATAAAATAGCTGAAAATAACTACACTTTGAAAATACTTTCTAATAACGAGGTGAAAATTCTACCAAACTCCTCAGAAAAATATCTTCCAATAGTAGAAGAGCTCAAGAAGAAAAAAACTGAATTTTACACATACCAGAGGAAGCAAGACAAAAGTTATAAAACTGTTTTAAGACACATACACCCGTCAGCTGATACTGGAGAAATACAACAGGCAATAGAGGAACACGACCATAAAGTATTAAGAGTAACAAATATACGAGATCGATACACGCAAAAACCGTTACCCTTGTTCTTTGTAGAAATTCAACCCAATGATAACAATAAGGAAATATACAATATAGATAGATTATTGAATACAATCGTTAAATTTGAACCACCATATAAAAAAAGAGATATACCTCAGTGTATTAAATGTCAAGGATTTGGTCACACCAAAAACTACTGCTACAGGAGTGCGGTATGCGTTAAATGTGCTGAAAAACATTTAACAAAAGACTGCTCGATAAAAGAAAAAATACAAGACGTTAAATGTGCAAACTGTGACGGTAATCATCCTGCTAGTTATAAAGGATGCATTGTTCGTAAGCAACTGCAACAAAAATTATTTCCTAAACTCAGAGAAAAAACCGTAGTGCAAAACTCACAAAGTTATCCTCCAAATTTAAATAATTTTATTAAATCTAATATATCTTTCGCTCAAGCCACAAGCAGTCAATCAAAAAACATCATAACAGAATCTATGCAAACAGAGACAGAATCCCAAATAATAACAAAAATAGCAGAAAAATCAAACACAAATAAACTCGAAGAAATGATGCTTCAAATGATGACAAGAATAGATACAATGTTAAACCTTCTTACAAGTTTGATAAATAAAATTCAATAATGAAATAAAAATAGCAGTCTGGAATGCGAACGGTTTAGCACAAAGAAGTCTTGAATTAAAGAAGTTTCTAATCGAACATAATATTGACGTAATGTTAATATCAGAAACTCATTTTACATATAAAAACTACTTGAAAATTCCAAACTATTTCATATATGATACAAAATGTCCTACTGGGAAAGCGCGCGGCGGAACTGCAATTATTATTAAATCTAATATTAAGCATTATGAAAATGTAAAACACATGGATGATTATCTGCAAGCAACCAGCGTAACTCTGGAAGATGTAAAAGGATCAATCACTCTATCAGCAATATATTGCCCACCTAAGCACATTATCATAACAGAGATGTTTTCAAAATTCTTCGTAAGTCTTGGACACCGTTTCATTGCTGCCGGAGATTACAATGCTAAGCACCCATGGTGGGGGTCTAGATCTTCGGTTGGAACTCCACGAGGTAGACAGCTTTATGCAACTATGCAGTCACAGAATTTATTCCCGATTTCAACCGGAGAACCCACCTACTGGCCTACTGATAAAAATAAGACGCCGGACCTCCTTGATTTTGCCGTAGTAAAAGGTATCAACCCCGACTGTCTCACAGCTACATCCTGCTTAGATCTTTCGTCAGACCACTCACCGATCATTATTTCTTTTAAACAACAACAACTTAAAATGAACCAAAAAACACCACATTTGTACAATAAAAATACTAACTGGGGAAAATACAAAGAATATCTAAATAATAATCTAAACTGCAACATCTCACTTAAATCTATAGATGAACTCGAAAATGCAATAGAAGAATTCAACATACAAATACACAACGCCGCTAAAGAAGCTATCACATTATTTGAACATCCGGAAAAACAACAGCACATTGCTAAACACATACTTGAAAAAATACGTGAAAAGAGACAGTTAAGAAAAACTTGGCAAATTTATAGATCCAAACATATAAAAACTAAATTAAATAAATCAATTAAAGAATTAAAAACCTTGCTTATAGAAGAAAAAAATGTCGGCATCCAAAATTACTTACAAAACTTAACTGCAAATGAAGCAACTGAATATTCCCTCTGGAAAGCCACTAAAAAACTTAAACGTTCACTGCAACATATACCACCAATCAGGAAATCTAATGGAGATTGGGCCAGAAGCGAAACGGAAAAAGCTGATACGTTTGCAAACTATCTCAGTGAAGTTTTCAAGCCAATAAATCGAGAAATTACCGAACCACAAGAAGAAGAATTGTTTAAACAAGAAGATCACCATGCCCAAGTTAGTCCTTCAATAAACATCAAAATTAAAGAAGTGCAAAAGATAATCAAAGCCCTTAAGAACAAAAAATCACCTGGATACGACGGAATAAATGGCAAAATAATCAAGGAGCTACCACAGAAAGCGATCCGATTTCTTACTATTATATTAAATGCAGTCTTTCGTTTGTGTTATTTTCCAAGTCAATGGAAAGTTGCACAAATAATATTAATAGAAAAATTAGGCAAATGTCCAGACCTCGTTACGTCATATAGACCTATCAGTTTACTGCCAGCTATTTCTAAAATCTGCGAAAAACTTATTCTCAACAGACTCAATCCAATTATTCATTCCAAGAAGTTGATTCCTGATCACCAATTTGGCTTCCGCAACTGTCATGCTACAATTGAACAAGTTAACCGATTAACTGTAAAAATACAAGAGACCTTCGAAAATAAACAGTACTGCTCTGGAGCTTTTCTAGACGTTGCCCAAGCCTTTGACAAAGTATGGCACAAGGGATTACTCTATAAACTAAAGAAGTACTTTCCAAAAAATTTATATAAACTATTAAAATCATATTTAACAGACAGAACATTTCAAGTAAAAATTAACCAAACCGTAACAAAACTGTTCCCTATAAACGCCGGAGTACCTCAAGGAAGCGTGCTAGGCCCTACTTTGTATCTGCTGTATACTTCTGATCTACCTACAATGCAAGAAATCACTACAGCAACATATGCAGATGATACAGCAATTCTCACAAGTCATTCAAGTCCTGAAATAGCATCCGAAAAACTACAAAAATATTTAGATCTGATCAATATATGGTTTAAACAATGGAGAATTAAAGTCAATGAAACAAAATCAACTCATGTTACATTCACACTTTGTAAAAAGACTTGCCCCCCGCTCCTGCTAAATGATAAACCCATACCGCAAAGTGACAACGTTAAATATTTGGGAATACATCTGGATCGTCGCCTCACTTGGAGAAAACATATATGGACAAAATGAAAACAACTAAATCTCAAACTAAGAAAAATGTACTGGATACTAGGAAATAAATCTGAGTTAAAACTTGAAAATAAAATACTTATATACAAAACTATTCTTAAACCAGTGTGGACTTACGGAATTCAACTCTGGGGATCTGCAGCAACTTCTAATATTGAAATACTCGAAAGATTTCAATCCAAAATACTTAGAAACATAGTGCATGCTCCTTGGTTTGTCACAAATGAAATCATTAGGAATGACTTGAACATACGAACAGTCAAACAAGAAATAGAAGCACACTATAGTAGGTACAAGGAGAGACTAACAGAACATCCGAACCATCTGGCAGCAAATTTAATTGATGTAATCCGATCCAGTACAAGACTTAAAAAATATCAAATTATTAATGTGTAGTTGTAAAATGTTCTGTATACTAAAGTATCATTATATTATTATAATATTATATTACCATAAATATTGTTCTCTTGTAAAAGCCTATATTTAAAGGATTTGTAACAGTATTAACCAGTGGGTCTAATACTCTCATGTTATTGTAAATACTTGTATACTATTTACTTATTGTCAACTAGACAGATTGTAAATAAACACGGTTGAAATAAAAAAAAAAAAAAAAAAAAACAAAACTATTGCCGCTTCTAATCGCGATTTGTGTACAAGAAACTAAAGTGCCACTTGAATATATTAATTCCCGATTAAGATCGTTACAAGAGATAATCATTTTGCAAAGGTAGAGTGAAGCATACTTTATAGCATTTAATGACAAACCAAGATATTTCTATGAGGCTAAATGAGGCTTCATGAGTACTTGTATAACTTGTATAAGTCGAATCATAAATACATAACAGTAGTATATGGACTGGTATAGCGAGACATATCATATTACAAGGGTGGAGGGGGGCGCCGCGCCGCAGGTGGGGTCATTAAGTTAAGTGTTATGTAAACAGTAGCTGCACGGTAGCTAATGACCCATGTCAAGGGCCCATGTCAATGGGGGCTATTGTTTTCAAAACCGCTACTGTTTTGTAAACAAGCCACCCATTAACAGTGGGTAATTAGCTACTGTTTACATAACAGTTATACCCTCTTGACACCTCCGTGTAATATGATACGCGCTATACCAGTCCATGTACTAGAGAGAGAGAGAGAGAGAGAGAGAGTACGCACGCACACACCCACCCACCCACCCCACCCATCCACACCCACCCTCACACCCACAGAGAGAGAGATGGCGCTCGCACCCACCCACAACCACCCACCCACCCACCCCACACACCCGCATCCACCAACCCACCCACAGAGAGATGGCGCTCGCACGCCCCACCCACACCCACCCACCCACCCACTCACACCCACCCATCCATACTCACCCACAGAGAGAGAGAGAGAGAGATGATGCACCCACACACATACACACCCACCCCGCGCCCACACACCCTCCCAGCCACCCGCACCCACATCCGACCACCTACCCACCACCCACCACCCACCCGCCCACAACCACCCACAGAGAGAGAGAGAGAGAGAGAGAGAGAGAGAGAGAGAGGTGGGGGAAGAGAGAGGTGGGGGAAGAGATAGGTGGCGGGTAGAGAGAGTAAAAACAACGTTTATATATTTATTTATTAATATTTATTGATGCGCACACACACACACACACGTGCACATACATTTACGTACGTACGCAGACGCTGCAATTGTCACACACACACGCACACACACACGCACACACATACACACACCCACACGAATATGCATACATACATTTACGTGTGTTCGCAGACGCCATGGCCGTCACACACAAACACACACACACACACACTCGCGTACATTTTCGTGTGTTCGTAGACACCGTATTTCACTTGTCACGGTGCGTACATTCATGTGCGTCCACTTCCCACACGCGCACATTGTTTTTTTACACTGGTGCTGCTGCTGCTGCTGGTGCTGGTGCGTCCTTTGATGGTGTATCCGCTGCTTGCCTTCACCGATACTTCAATCTATCCGACGCTAGGCGATCCGGGTGTGTCTATTGCTATAAAGCACTTACACGTGCTTTCGCTGCAGGCACCGCATCTAAAGTTTTTGCAGTGCCAGCACTGCTCCCATGACCGGTCCTCCGGGTCACTCTTGTTGCGAGCCTTGCTCGCAGACTCGCTACTTCTTGGTCCATTGCTCGGTGAATACTGGTGCTGTCAGATTCTGTTAAACACTGAGTAGAGTCGCGACTTGGCCGCGTTGGTGGGGAGGCCTCTGTGGTGGGGTGCGACTGTGGAGTGCTAGCGCCTGCTAGCTGGGCTCTCCGAAGCGCTGATCCTTGCGCACAGGCCCACGTTCTACCCCCGCTTTGCGCTCCTTAGGCCACACGCTCAAAAGTAAAGTAATGTCTTCGTGACATTTAGCCAAACTTTGAAAGTAATAAACTATGTTTTTTGTAGAACAATATTTCATGACCATTAGCTGTGCGTTGTAAATTTTTATCTCGCATGCATGTGTTCTTTTTCCACAGATGCGTCACAAATGTTTTGGTTTGGAGAGCCATGATACTCTATCCCTTTTCAGTGTCGATGTTCGAGTATAGAAGGCTCATTGTTTTTTTACCGTTTATCTTAGACCTCCTTTGGAAAAGCGTTGTTTCGCGCCACATGACGATTTTTTATCAAACAGTCGTCACGGGCACGGTTATTGTTTTTCGTGCGCGCAGAGAGGCATTTTTATACTACGGGCATCTCGGGTCCTAGGAAAATGCGACTGGACGCTCCGAGGAAAAATAAGTTTGACGAACGTCACGTGACGAGATGCTGATTTTTTTTATCGCTCATGCTTTTGACTGCGCTTTTATAAGAGCTCTAAGCGACGCTGCAGCGGCATCAGTCTGTTCAAAACTCGGAGATGGATACGTTCGTAAAAATTTCGCTGCGAAAAGCCATACTGCGGCTCTTTGGTAGAGAGAGGTATAGTAGAGGTAGTGCGTGGTTGCAGCGCTTACGCGGGATGACTCGCGACGAGTTGATCTGTCAATTACAGAGGACCCTTAGGACGACAGGGTATCGCGCAATCGTGCGCTTATATCGGGGCTCTAGATGTTCCGGCGAGGTTTTACGGATAATCGAAGAGTTTGTTTTTAATCATGGATTAAGTGGTCTGCCAGTTTTTAGTGACATAATCGAAGGAAGGTCGGAGCGGCTTGGTAAGTTTAAAATATTTCAAAATATTTCAAAATATTTATAAAATTTATAATCATTGACATGCTATTTTTCAGCTCTGGAGAGTCTACTAAATGACGATGATTCGAGCGATGCTACATATTTTTCCGGTGCGGAAGACAGCACGCCTACACACTCGCGGCGCGCCGCGGGGACGTTTAATCCAGTCGCACGCACTCTGAGTTTTGATACCAGTGATGATGATGATGAAGACGCTGAGCCTGCTGTTATTATAGCCGATGTGCATGCTGGCGCCGAGGAGAGTGAAGAACCTCCACGAGAGGTAGAAAGCCCTGCACTAATTGTAGGGGATATCCCTAATCGCATGGAGGAGGAGTTGGAGGAGGAGGAGGAGGAGGAGGAGGAGGCTGTAAGAGAAGCGCGAGAAGTAGCAAACGAGATCGAGCTTCAAGAAGAAGCCATAGGCGAGTATCTTGCTGCGTACGATCGTCTACCTCTCATCGATGATGACTTTCGGCTTCTGGAAAGTCAACCACCTGGTGCAGAGGCTGACGACCATTCCACCACTGCTGAGAGTGCGCGCAGAGAAAGACGGCACATACTGGGTGTGCTGTGTGCCACGGCCAACCAATCGGCCCCAGGGTACAATACACGCGAGCGCCTCAACCGTGTGGTCAACGAATGTAAGTAAATATTTATTCTTATATTTTAAAATATGTGCCCTTTTTAAAAATATTTTTCCGTGCGTAGTTGTGCGAAGTCACGATCAGTCTTTAACGCAGATTGTAGCATCGCTCCCCGAGCTTGCCCGTTTGCGGGAGGTATACGAGCGGGTATCAGACAATCGCCAAGCATGGCTCCAGCGATGGTTTCGCGACCAAGCCGAAGAAGAATCCTCGCCTTTGTATACAGAAAGCAATCTGCGGGATTTGGTGAATAGAGTATTAGAAAGCTTTGCGGGTATCGCAGAACCTTAAAGTAAATCCCTCACCGTAAAACCATTAATCTATTTTAATATATTTTAATAAAAGGCATCATTTGTTTTGTTACAGCTGAGGTTCGCTCACCCGTGCAGATGGGCGGTGGTAGCAGTGAGGACATTTATGATGCCAAAGACTACGACAGCATACGGCCCCCCGGTGTGCGCTTCACTGCTGTGGTTGAGGGACAGCAGTACCTGCGACGCTTCGGAGTGCAGGGCCATAGAGTAAGATTTTCAATTATAGAGCCACGCGCAGATATAAATCCCGGATTATGGGTAGAGGCCGCGATTAGGGACATGCACGATTATATAACGACACGCGTTCCAGGACATACATTAATCGGGATTATAATTTGTAATGAGCGATTTTCACGTGGTACGGGCGGGCTGTCGTTCAGGCCTGTTGCGAACTTTAATTACGCTGATTTATGGAATTTAATAAGTTCCATAAGTCAGAGTAACGAAATTCTGGGTATCGGAGAGGGACTCGAGTTACAGGTGTGCTATGTAGTAATGCCCGTAGGTGCGGGTGGTGGCTTAAAGTTGAGCGATTTGCGAAAGCGCTCAATCGTTGTTATTAACAATGCCGATAATTTATGTTTACCGCGTGCGCTTGCGGTCGGAAGGGTATACATGGCTCTCAAGTCGCAGCCTTGCGATGAGGTGCGCGCAGAATGGCATGATATTCGCGACGGGCGTCGAAAATTGCAAAAAGAGCGCGCGGAAAGTCTCGTGGACGCCGCTGGGGTAAATATTCCGGGTGATGGCTGTGGTTTTGAAGAGCTCGTGAGCTTTCAAAATTTTTTTCTCGCAAGTGGCGTAGCACTCGTTGTTTTCGAGAAACAAAATTTTGGAAGCGGCGAACCCCCGCTCCTTGATGGACGAAACACTCTCCGGGAATTAAATGCCCCACTAGCCGGTATTATTTATTTGATGTTTGAAGAGCGTGCACGAAATTTTAATTTAATTACTAATTTATTCGGAGCGGCGGAATCGCGTTTTTTCTGTTCTTATTGTAATAAGGCATTCCGCTGCGTAAATCAGCACAAATGTACGCGAACATGCGCGTGCTGTTACGTTTCACCGCCATGCAGAAGCGATCAAGTTGAAATGATAGAGTGCGTGGATTGTGGGCGACAATTTTTCGGTCACGAGTGTTTCGCGAATCACAAGCGTGCAGGCTCTTACAAAAAAAATAATAAAAAAGTGTGCGACGTTGTGCGGTTGTGTGAGAATTGCATGCACATTGTAAACGTGTATCAGCGGAAACACGAGTGTGGTATCAGTTTTTGTAGGCACTGTCAAAAGCACCATGCCTTTAACGACTTGTGCTTCATGCAGCCAATCAGCGTTGTCGTTCCCGGGGTAAAAAAAAAAGAAATATCTTTATATTTTTTATGATTTCGAGACAACACAAGACACTCCGTATGGCGAAAATGCGCGCGTTCACGTACATAATTTGTGCGTTGCGCACCAAGTATGCTCGGATTGCATCGGCGTGGACGACATACAAATAGAATGCCCCACTTGCGGGATGCGCGAATTCATTTTCACTCGCGATCCCGTTAAACAACTCTTGGAGCTATGTGTGCGAGAAAAGACAGATTTTGCCGAAATTATGTGTATAGCGCACAATGCTCGGGCATTCGACTCTCAATTTATATTGAAAGAGTTGGCGGAAAGTTCCAAGTGTGGCACGCTGCGCGTAATATTAAATGGCCACAATATTACGCAGCTAAAGTACGGGAGCACAAAGTTTATTGATAGTATCAATTACTTTCAATTGAAACTGAGTGCTTTGCCTGCGACATTTGGACTGCCCGAGAGCGCTAAGAAAGGTTATTTCTCCCACCTTTTCAATACCAGTGAGAATGAGCACTACAGGGGCCCTCTACCCGCACCCGAGTTTTATTGCCCAGGTACTATGTCTGTGGCTGACCGTGCCGCTTTTCTCGTGTAGTATGAGAATACAGCCCCAAACTACGTATTCGACTTTCAAAAAGAGATTGTCGAATACTGTAAAATGGACGTGGAAATATTGAGACGCGCGTGCATACGGTTTCGCGAAATTTTCATAGAAGTCGCTCAAACACACCCGTTCGTCTCCGCGTGTACAATTGCGTCCACATGTATGTATGTTTTTAAAAAAAATTTTTTGCAGCCGAAAACTATTGGCCTGATTCCGCCAAACGGATATAGGCGCGGGGATAAGCACTCGCAGCAATCTATAGAGTGGCTGCTATACTGCGAGCGCGAGTTCGGGCGTGAAATTATACGCGCGGGGCGATCGCGCGAGTTTCGTTTACGCGAGGGCTTTCTCGTAGACGGGTATCTACTGCCAATCGGGGGAGGAGGAGAGCCTGCCTCAACAGCCAAAGGAATTGTTTTTGAATATCAAGGCTGTTACGTGCATGGCTGTCCGCGCTGTTTCAGCGATAATCGTACTGTGAGAAAAAATAAATACGGCCAAACATACGCACAGGCGTACGAGGGCACGGTGGCAAAAGTCGCAGCAATGAGGCGGTTCGGATACGACGTGCGTGAGATGTGAGAATGCGATTTCGCGCGCGTGAAAAGTCAGCAATCGGAAATTACACAATATTTAGCGACTCATCCGGTCATGAGCAAAATATCCTTAAACCCGCGTGACGCTTTTTTCGGTGGCCGCACGGAAAATATCGTCACTTCTCGCAGTACCGCGCCGGACGAAGAGATCAAATATACCGATATTTGCTCTCTTTACCCATATATCTGCAAGAGGGGACGTTATCCCATTGGGCACCCGCGCATTTACATCGGCGGAGAATGCACGGAGTTGACTGGCGGTCGAAACAATGATCTCTCGCGCGTGGAAGGGCTGATAAAGTGCAAGGTTTTACCACCTCGTAGTTTGATGCTGCCTGTGTTACCCATAAAAATGCACTCTCGGCTGATTTTCGGACTCTGTCGCTCGTGCTGTGAGGAATTGCGAGAGGGCGACTATAATCACAACCAAGCCGCTGAGCGTGAATTTACAGGCACATGGGTTGTCTGCGAGTTACAGAAGGCGATCGAACTTAGCTACTGCGTCACAGAAATATTTGTTATTTGGCAGTATGAGACCACGCAGTTCGATCCTGTCACGGGTGCGGGTGGGCTGTTTGCCCCGTATGTCAATACCTTTCTCCGATTGAAGCAGCAGGCAAGCGGTTGGCCTGTTTGGTGTACAGACGAAGAGAGTAGAAAACGTTATGTCGACGAGTACGAGCGTGACGAGGAGATAAGGTTAGACTCGGAAAAAATAGAAAAAAATCCGGGGCTGCGTTCTGTCGCGAAATTGTGTTTGAATTCGCTGTGGGGAAAATTCGGCCAACGCTCAAATATGAAACAAACGACTATTATGAAAACGCGTGAGGGGCTATTAAAACTTCTTACAGCGGCGGAGAAAGAAGTATTCGATGTTCTTATGGTCAACGAGAACCTTTTATACACGAATTGGCGCTTTCGCGAAGATGCCGTCGATGTTTCGGATAATACAAATGTGGCAATAGCTGCGTATACAACCGCGCAGGCGCGTCTCGAGATGTATTCTTATATTGAAAAACTCACCGCAGCGCGTGTTCTATACATGGACACAGACTCGTGTATTTTCACATGTAGGAAAAACGACCCTACTGAGTATACTCCGTCTCTGGGTGCTTTACTCGGCAACATGACAGACGAGCTAAAGGCCTACGGCGAGGGTACCTATATTACAAAGTTTCTCTCAGCGGGTCCAAAATTTTATGGCTTCCAAGCTGTCGTATCCTCTACCGGGGAAACTGTCGAGTGCTGTAAGATTAAGGGTATTAGTCTCAATAGCGCCAATTCGTGTATAATAGATTTCGAGAGCATCGCGCGTTTGATCGCAGCGTATTTTGAAAACGAAAGAGAACCCATCGTTTTGAAATATAAACCGATCAGGCGCACTCGCACGCACGAAGTCATCACTCGCGACGAAAAAAAGTCGTGTTCCGTAGTACTTAAGAAGCGTAGATACTTTCGCGATGCAGTATCACTACCTTTTGGTTATAAGAGCGACGCATAGTATCTATATTTTATAAAAAACTTGTAACTGCGTGTATTTATGTAAAATAAAAATTGTCCTTTTTAATAAAAATTATTTACCTGCCAAATTATTTCTACCTATATCTATCACTTTCCTCGCATTAGTACGCTGAAAAAAAGCATGCTGTGATAATAGGCCGTTATATTTTCTTAACAAAGTAATATACAGAATGTTTTATAGCGTTTTCATGTTAAATATACTAAGAAGGTATTGTAGTTACAAAGTCGCGTCATGTTTCATAGTTAACTATATCGCCGGCTTGTGCATGCTAGTCGTCGCGGTAGTCCTGCTCATTCTCGCGGCGGGGGACAGCCTAGTCAACGCGCACGCGCGCGTGAATCAGCTAGTCACCGCGGATCAGCCCAACCCCCCGCACGACCAGCTTGTCGCCATGTCAGCTCATCACCGCGGTAAAGATGCTAGTCCCCGCGCGCGCCGCCGCCGCCGCCGCCGCCCCGTCCGCGCGTCATGCAGACGATAATGTTTCGCGCGAATGGGAAAAAGGGTATAAAATGATTGGGAAAGCGTGGGACAGTCTCATTCGGTGGCTAGAGGTCGTAAAAAAAAAAATGGATACACGCTTGAAACACCCGTTTACCTGCTGTGTGTGTGGACCCACAGGCTGTGGAAAAACACGCTTTGTTCAGCGCTTTCTCGCCCATTTACCGGTCATGTGTAACGCACGCTTCGACCGTTTACTGTTTTATTACGCTGAATGGCAAGAGGCTTACAGAACAGCTTTTAAGGCCAATGGACCTATCATTGAGTTTCAAGAGGGACTCCCGCAGGTAGGCGACTATTCCTCGGACAACGAGAAGAAAAAATTACTCATTCTCGATGATCTTATGCGAGAATCCTCGAGCGACGTTATTTTAGACTTGTTTACGAAAGGTAGTCATCACAAAAATATCAGCGTGATATTCATAACGCAAAATGTTTTCCACAAGGGAAAGGCGCAGCGTGACATAAGTTTAAATACAAAGTACCTAGTGCTGTTCAAAAATCCGCGCGACAAGGCACAAATACAGCATCTCGCGCGCCAAATCCATCCCGAAGACTCGGATTTTCTCCGCGAAGCCTACATAGACGCTACGCGAGCGCCACACTCTTATCTCTTTATAGATCTCTCGCAAGACTGTCTCGATGAGTTTAGATTTCGCGCAAACATATTCCCCGGTGACAGTGCGCATTACGCATACGTGCCCAAATACTTTAAATCACGCTGATTTGCCCGCCGAACGTCAGTCGGGAAATAACTATGGCCCCGTACGGACGAACTACCTCTTGTCGCGGTACGTTACCGCGCGGTAAACATTTTTCCAAGAAAAATCTCGCGCTACTCGGCGTGCTCTGCCACGGCGATAAGAAACATCGCACAACCATAGCCTGAGCGGCTGACAAACCCCTTGTCAAGTGCATATGCGAGTGCGTGTTGAACGTTTTACACGGGGTCGTAAAATTATCGGATAGCGAGAAGAGACGATTGAACAAGCATAAACACACGTTGCGCAAGTTATCGCACCCGAGTGGTGACACCGATTGGCGCACAAAGAAACGAGCGATTATTCAGAACGGGGGATCATTCCTGCCTATCTTATTAGCTCCAATCGTGAGTACTCTCATTTCGAAAATATTTGGCTCGCGTGACACGCAATAAGATGGAACACGCGCGTAAAATTATTCTCGGGCCAGAAGGTTCGATGGCCGCGAGCCCGACCGCGGATGTCGAGGAAAAAAGTTTACAAACGCATGGCGATAATTTTTCTCGCTTGGACACCGAAATGTACGACGTTTTACGCTCGAAGGCAGCGCGCGATGATGACGAAAAATGTTTGAATTATTTGCAGATTTTACGTCGCTATCTTTTTTTCCGCGACAACGAGCGTATCGCCGAGCGGCGCGAGACGAATCACGAGGTAGACGAAATCGAAGAGAGTCTCGCGCCGCTCAGCGAGGAGACCATTCTCCGAGGTATACCCAAAGTACTCGCGCCAAAAGCGCGACTCTTGCTTCGGCACTGGAGGACAACGGTTCCCGAGCGTCTAAAGTGGGACAATGCAGGCACTGTGAGCATTGATGGCCGACAAGTGGCGCGCTCGAGCATAATCGAGTTACTTCTCGACACACTGCAAAAGAGCCCGCGTGTGGAGGAGGAAGAACCCCCTGTCGGGCGCTTTGAGTTTGCAAAATTTCTCAAAACTAGCGAGACGCCCGTTAATTTTATCGAAAATCCCAAAGTTTTGAAAATTGGGCGGATTTTGACTGCAACAGCGAATACGGCCAAACGACGTTTGCCGCGGCAACAGACTATAGAGGCCGGAGAAAATAATGTACCTCGCCCATGCTAACTCGCAGTAAAAAGCAAACCAAGAAAAAATGGATGAACTTTGATATATAAGCGATAAGATGCCATACGGAAAACAATACTACGATCTCCAGCATGAGGCGGGTTACGCGGGTGCATGAAACCTTCTTCGCGTAAATGCCAAGAAGGAGAAGAAAAAAATTTACGCTTCATCACCCGATAAAAAGAAGATTCCCGCGCCTGTCGTACAATGTAACGAATGTCGATGACGTGTGGGAGTGCGATCTACTTCAGCTGATATCGATAAAGGATTACAACGACGGGTACTGCTATATTCTCGTGGTCATCGATGTACTCGGTAAGTTTGCCTGGGTTGAACCACTCAAGGATAAAACTGCGCGCAACGTTGCCGACGCTTTTGAGCAAATTACCGACAGAGCGAAGCCGCGCTTGCCCATGTGCGTGCAGTCTGATCGTGGCAAGGAATTTCTTGGTGCCGCTTTTCAAAATCTTCCCAAGCGCATGGAGATCGGCTTTCGTGTCGCTAGAAATCCAGATGTCAAGGTAGCGGTGGTCGAGCGGCTCAACAGAACGCTGCGCGAGCGCATATGGAGATATTTCTCACATCGAAACATCAAGCGATACATCGATGTTCTGCAAAAAATTGTGTACGCGTACAATCATTCTCGGCACAGCGGTACGCGAATGCGCCCAGCAGAGGTTAACCTTTACAACGCTGCGCGAGCGCGCGAAAATCTGGCCAAGCGCGCGCGCTCCAATTATCGCCGCCCCGCCGTGCCCTACCGTAAATTTGCTGTGAGTGACCTCGTCCGTGTCAGTTGAACAAAGAACACCTTCGAGCGTGGATACGAAAAAAATTTCAGTGAGGAGATTTTCAAGATTATACGCGTATCTCCACGGTAAGGGCTGTACACATATGTATTGGCGGACTTAAACGGAGAAATAATTGACGGATTCTTTTGCAACGAAGAGCTCGTTTTGGTCGGGCACGATCGACTGACTGACGATAAGAGCTTCAAAATCGACCGTATTGTGCGCACGAAAGGTCGTGACGCCAACAAACAAGTGCTCGTCAAGTGGCTAGGCTATCCCGATAAATTTTATTCTTGGGTGAAAGCGAGTCAACTCGAGAGCATTTCGTAGAAAACCACGAGCAGGCATGGACGCGAACGAACATTTTTACATGGTACTGCCTAGCAACAGCAGTATGGCTTACTTTCCCGATAACACAACCAGCTGTTTCACCACCCACTTGTCACGTGAGATCAAATTACACGGAGAGTGGCACGTCGGACTGGTGGAAATTCACGTACCATGTAGCATCGTGCATTTTCAAGACAATGATGCCTTTTACACTTTTAGTTTGTTCGCCATGAACGACGACGAACAGAGTGAGAAAACATTCTGCCATTTTCCAGTCGGCATTTACGACTCTCTTCAACAGCTGGCAGACGCCATAAATAACTCGAATGACACTTATAAGCATCACATCCTTGAACCCGTAAAGGAGAGCAATGGCTATTATGCCATCAGACGCAAGTGCGCCTGTCAAGAGCCACATGCGACTCATTTCAACGAAAAAATTCTACGCATTTTTGGGTTCGATGACGAGCCCGGGAAAAAAATTCTGTTTACGACCTTTAACCATGGCGCGCTGCGGGAAATTGTAGCCGAGAGACCAGCCTCGCTCTCTCGTGCCATTCCCGACCAACTGTACGTTTATACAGATATTTGTGAACCCTACACAGTGGGGGACACACAGGCCTCGCTCTTGCGCATCGTTTCATTGGATAACTCAAAATTCAGATACGGCTGCAGTGCTGTGCAGCGTTTCACGCCCGCCCACTACATACCGCTTCTCTATCACAATTTTCACAATATTATCATCGATATAAGAGACCAGCTCGGACAGCGCATTCCATTCAAGTACGGTACGCTGACCGTGACACTCCATTTCAGACGAAGTCACTGAGATGTCTCCTTATACTAGATACTACGATGAGCAGATAGGTGGCGGGAGTGGGGTAAGAAGCGTTTTTGCTGGCTCGGCCTTTCAGAGAGGGCGCGGTGTTGGCTCTTGGTTGGGGGGCCTCTTTCGCCGCATTCTGCCATACGTCAGGAGTGGCGCTAAGGCCGTCGGGAAAAAGACCTTGCGCGCAGGTATGAAAATCATACACGATGTCACAAACAATGGTGTCAATTTCAAGGAGGCCATAAAATCGAGAGCCGGAGAATCGGGACGCCATCTCAAAAGAAAAGCGGCAGAGAAAATTAGCGAAATCATGAAGGGGTCAGGGTATAAAACTACCAGGCGCGTCAAACGGCAACGACAGTCGACAAAGGCACGTGCAAGCGCCCGTACCTCGCGGACAAAGCGTAAGAAAAAATTGAAAGCCGCACCGCGCAAGACTCGTAAAGCGAGCAGGAGAAAGCGGAAAACCCCCGTTTGTCGGGACATTAATGATATTTTCGGTCCAAAATAAATCTTGAAAATGTCTTTCTTGCACTCTCACTCGTCAGAGTGTATGTCGAGCGAACTCGATCTTTTCTCCCTCCCATCTACTCAAACCTCCATCGAGGGCAGCAGTTTTTTGAACTATAAGCCTGTCTCTTCGATCAGCGACGAGGGCGATGCGCCCATCGAATTCGTCGTACCTAGTGCCAGCGAGCATTACATCGATCTCGCACATACCATGCTCTTTGTCAAGGCACAAATACTCCCCAACGACGATGTCGACACAAATCTAAAAGTTGGCCCTGTAAACAATCTTCTTCATTCAATGTTCAATGAAATCGATATTTTTCTCAATCAAAAGCTCGCCTCACCGCCCAACAACATGTACGCGTACAGAGCTTACATAGAGTCACTGCTGAGCTATTCCCCCGCTGCCAAAGAATCTCATCTCACCGCGAGCCTCTGGTACGATGATACACCCGGCTGTATGGGAGGCGTGCCGGAAAATCAAGCAATCGGTTCGAACAAAGGCCTCGTTCAGAGGCAATATTTTACGAAAGAGGGTCGTGCATTCGATATGATTGGACATCTGCACTGCGACTTGTTTAATCAGGATAAAATGCTCATCAATGGCATCGAAATGAGAGTGCGTCTGGTGCGTAATAAGGATGCATTTTGCCTGATGGATTCCACAAACGACGGCCGATTCGGAATAAAAATAAAAGAAGCTACCCTCATTGTTCGTCGTATCAAGATAAATCCTGGTATTTTGATCGCACACACCAATACACTGGCCAAAGCAACAGCCAAATACCCCATTACGCGTGTCGAGGTGAAAACATTTCCGCTTCACACTGGTATACTAGGCGATAGCATTGATAATGCGATTCTTGGTCAACTGCCGAAACGTATAATCATCGGTTTCGTCGATAACAAAGCGTTCAATGGAAATCGAGCGCTAAACCCATTCAACTTTCAACACTTTGACATAAATTATCTCTCGCTATATATCGACGGGGTTCAAATACCAAGCAAACCGTTACAACCGCACTTTACAGGCAACAGCGTAACGTTTATCGAGGCATTCCAAACACTCTACTCAGGCATAGGGATACATTTTCTCAATGAGGGCCTAGGCATAAACCGTTACAACTATTCAATGGGGTATTTTCTTACGGCATTCGATCTCACACCCGATTTATCAGCGCATTGCCACTCTCATTGGAACCTCGTACGCTCGGGCAGTGTGCGTATCGAAGTGGGCTTCGAAACGGCGCCGACTGTTACAATAAACTGCATTGTCTACGCAGAGTACGATAACGTTCTCGAAATCGACTCCATTCGACAAATTTTAACGGATTTCAGCGCCTAAGCGCAAGAGCAGAAGACGACGGGCCTGCAGAGGCGCCACGTGTCACATTGCCACAGTCATAAAAAGTGGTGGGGGAAGCGTGGCGCTCACATGCGGCGCTCTGTCGCGTCACTTCGCTTTTTCTCTTACACGCGAACACACGCCTCTACACAAAATGGACTACGTAATCGATATTCAAGGTTTTCGTGATTCGGAAAAAAAGTTTCTGCCCAAGGAAGTAGCTATCACGTGCCTGCAAAAGAAAATTAGTGATCATTGGATAGTGCAAGCGCCGCATAGTTTTGCTGACTTGCCGGACGATGTCAAAGAGACAAACACCTTTCTAACCGTCGAAATTCACGGTGTTCATTGGTTTGACGGCGAAGTAACGCTTCGTCAACTACATCGGCATCTTTACAACATTGCCAGAGTATCGCGAAAAATTTTTGTGCGCGACGAGGAGAAGGCCCGATACATCGAAGCGCTTTTCGGACGCAGCGTCATCAACTTGGAAAAATTTAATTCACCATCGTTTAAAAAGCTCAACAAAATGTTCCCAGACAATACACTGTGCGCCACGCATTCAACCAAAATCTTTTTGGCCAAAAAAGAGTTTTGTGCTCTTTACAAAGTTCAGCAGCTAAAAAAGTGGCTGTGCTCGATACTTCCTGCGAAATGGAAAGCGCTTCCTAAAGAAAAAGTGGAAAGTGAAATGTTCCTTGCAGCAGTTTACGAGCAAAGAGATAACATAGTTTTACTACACATTGTATCCATCTATTTACCGTATTTTATAACTTAGTCGTAGAAATTATTTTATGGAATTTTTTATAATTCTGAGTGTTATAAAAAGATTTTTGGTGATTTTTCATTATAATATATTAAGCTGCGATTATGTTTTTAGACTTTTTAAATTCAAAAGTGCCTATTCCTCAAAATTTCGCTGCGTTGCTCTGCATTCTTTTATTCCGTCCCCACCGTAAAATCCGTAGTTTCATGTTCTTTGGTGTATATAAGCCGTCTTAAACGATATTTATACCACAGTTCAGTTTGTCTGCGCCCCAGAAACTATCAAAGATTAGTTGAACCAGTACGCTGTTACATACTTATAAATTTGGTTTGAGTGATCGTAGAAATACACTTCATCATCCAGACATACTTCTATCGCACATTAAAGTGAGTTCTTCTTAAAGTATTAAATACTACCACTCTCTTTTAAGTTGTTAATATTGTGACAAGGTGAATTTTAAAATGGAAAATAACTTGTTAGATGATACCTGATTTCAACATGATCATCGATGGAACTCGTACACATATGGCAATTTTAAATGTCATTGAACGAGTCGAACCTCTCGAAGCATATGACGAAGATCATTGGACCAATGAAAATTCATTATTCAATACTGTTGAATCAATAAATAGAGATTTAAAAAATTTAGATGACTTAGAAAAAAGTAGCAAATACATAAAACTTATTCTTGACTGTAATGTGCATCATACAGAAAAATTACTTAGAAAAAAAGATAATCTATGTAAACAATTAAATAAAATTACAAAACATTTATTATTATTAAATCAAAATTTTGAGCGGAAGTTTGAACAGCAACAGAATCAAATTAATGAATTAAAAAGTGAAATTGAAAAATTGAAGCTGAATAAAAACACATCAAAATAAATACCGTATTTTCTTGTAAACCTATGAACTCTTTATCAGTATTTTTAAATATATCTCATTATGATAATAAATACTTTTTAAAATTTTGTAAAATACTTGTCGTTTCTTATTTTAGGAATGATTTTTATATGGTTCATAATGTAAAAACCCGCTGCCAATTCATTGGCACGTAGCTTCCTTAAACTAATTTTTTGATTCCTTTTATTAAATTAAAATTCGAAAAATAAATTTTTCTGTCCTCCGGCCGGAAAGCGACAACTTCCCAGCCGCTGCGCGAAACGAATTGCCGCTTTCCGGCACCGTCCAGCAGAAAAATAGTATACAGACCTTGGCCAGTAAAAAAGAAAGCCTCAGATCACATGTAATTGTCGGCCGAGGCGAAGCCGCGGTTCATTTCTTATTTTTACTGCCTAGGTGTGTAATATACTATTTCACGAAAAAAATTGGAAAAATTTTATGGAAAATATTAACTTGTAATTTTTTCATGGCTATTCATTGAGGTTCCATTTGCAATTTATTTGTTTGTGATTTTAATTCTTATATGAATGGAAAACAATCTTCTTCAAGTTCTATTCTTCATTAAATTTTTCTTCAAGTCCACTGTCAACGGCTTCTCGTCGTACATTGGTTCAAAATAAAAAAAATATTCTAAAGTTGTTCTTTGATTGTGTTTACCTCAAATATTTCTGAAATTTATGAACCAATCATTTTGCCAAAAGAACTCATCTGAGAACTATCAATAATATACCTCTACAATGAATTTTGAAGCGAATAAGACAATTTTACTCTTGTAATAGTTGAACATATAAAACTCATTTTTTTTTCATTTTTCAATTTTTAGGTTTTTGTTAATAACAAAAGAACCGTGATAGCTAGAGAATTAATTTTTTAGAAAATATAGGTAATTTAATTCTCTTTCGAATGCCACCCACCCCATTTAGATACATAGAGCCGTTCTCGAGAAATTACAATTTAAAAAAAATTGAAAAAAATTTTAACCTCAAATATCTCCGAAATTTATGGATCAATCCTTTTGCCCAAAGAACTCACTCGATTGGTATACAAAATCTACCCCTACAAAAAATTTCAAAGTGATTAAGCCAATTTTACTATAGTTATTGAACGACAAAAAAATAACTTTTTTATAAATTATTTTTTTTCTCAAAAAATAATGAATAAAAAAACCTAAAAATTTAGTAAGTTATAGTACTTAATATCCTTTATAACCAAAAAATATTCATGTTAATATCTTTTTTTAATTTCGAAATATAACCTATTTACAAAAAATTACGTTTTCATCAATAACTTATGACGAAATATAGCTACCGAATTTTTTTTCTTCAAATTGTAGATAATTTTATCCTACATACAGAGAATTCATGATATATAAACAATATTTGTTCTAAATATTAAAAAAATCGAAAATAAAAATTTTGAAAATTAAAAAATGGCTATAAAAAAAATTAAATTTTACAAAAATAGAATATTGACCCCAATTGTGGAAGCAAAATCTAAAAAAATGATCTCTCTCCCGTTAAAATCGGTCGAGTAGATCATGAGATATCAGCGTATACGGACGGACACACACACACACACACATACGCATCCATACGGACATTTTCTAAAAATAGTCTATTTTTATTCCAAATTTGCTAAATAACATTTCTAACACATTATTTCATAAACTTTTTTTACTATCACAAAGCTTCCTCTAGGAGGAAGCAAAAATACTTAAACTTTATAAATCATTATACCTATAATTAATTTAATGGTTTATTAACACTCACAACACCATACTCTCACACACACACACACACACACACACACACACACACACTGACACGCACACACACACACGCACGCACGCACGCACGCGCACACACACACACATACACACACACACGCACACACACACTGACACGCACACACACACACGCACGCATGCACGCACGCGCGCGCACACACACACACACACGCACACACACTCAATCTAGAAATGATTACATTCTTAAAGATTAGGAAGGGTTGTTAGAGTGTGAGTGTTTATGGATACTTTATATATAAAGGGGTACTTTAATTATCTGTCATTTTAATCTTGGATCCTACTAAAGCATGATAATACTGAAAAATGTTTGCTCAGAATAGTAATCAAAACTCTAAGTTCCAATGTCGCCAAATACTATCCATACTGTATGGATTAAATAAATCGTACTGTAAGAAACTTACAGTTGGTCTAGAAAGCCATGTTATTGGCTGTGGTGATTTCAAACCTGTTGTTCATCTAAGTGGTCAAAATATTGCGGGTATACCACTTACGCATACCGAGTGGATCTGCTTTGAAGAAAGTTTTCCCAGGATTGACGAATTCTTTGAATCTGAAGGAAACGAAATGGTTGATCAATAAATATCTTGTGGTACCAGCTTCAGCATAAGGTTCATGATAAGTTTTTCTGATAAAGCTTTTGAGCTGATAGACGAAACACAAGAGAAAAATCATAGCGGTGATCCACCAACAAAGATATGCTTTCAATCAAGATTGGTGTATAATAAAACAATCTATGATCAGCTCAAACACATCTCTAGAAACGTAGACAATAGGATTAAATATCTGTTAAATGCGTGCAAAGATATAAAATATGTATTTAATGAAATTTGTAGCTATACGAAAGAGAAATTACAAGAAAAAAATCAATTATCAATCTTGTTTTTCCTTACCTTTGACACGTTAGGTATATGACCGTAATAAATTAATTATATTTCAATTAAAAATCTGTTTGTTTCTTAATTATCTCTATTTTAAAGTAATAAAGTTAGCATAAATAAATCTGTCGAAAGTGGTAGCGGCAGTGGCGAAAGGTTCAAGAGGTACATTAAATAGTTTGATATAACACATCAAGCTTTCCGATTCACATTAGGCTTATTGATTCACATTAAGCTTTTTGATACTCGTTGAGCACATTTATCACAAGTTTTGTAGCTACAAACTAGCTTGTTACTTCAATTACCTTATCACTTCAAATTAGCTTACCACTTCAAATTAGCTTGTCACTTCAAATTAGCTTGTCACTTCAAATTAGCTTGTCGGTTCATCAGCAATCTGATTTCTCAAAACGCTTGTGACACGCGCGCGCCGCCGCCGCCGCCGCCGCCACAAACCTCGAGACTTATAAAAAATATTATCTCCTTTAACGAAACAGTTTTTGTCATGGATCCACGGTGGAAACATCCTTGGACATCTATGCTTTGCGGTCCCACATCATGTGGGAAAACCGTGTTTGTTAAAATCTTTTTAAAACACATAGATAGTATGAGTAACGTACACTTTGACCGAATAATAGTTTACTATTCCGAATGGCAATCAACCTATAAAGAACTGAGTGATGGTGTCGAATTTCACGAGGGTTTACCAAAAAATTCAGACTTTGTCGACGATCCTAGACCAAAATTGATAATTATAGACGACCTGATAAGGGTGGTGGTGGTGGTGTTATTGCCAATCTTTTTACCAAGGGTAGTCATCATAATAATTGAAGCGTAATATTCATCACACAAAACCTTTTCCATAAGGGCCAGCGTGAAATCTCGTTAAATTCTAATTATATAGTTATTTTCAAAAACCCTAGAGATAAATCTCAGATACAGTATCTAGCTCGTCAAGTGTGTCCTGAAAATCCACAATTTCTACAAGAGACTTATCTTGATGCAACTAAACAAGCACACTCCTATTTATTACTTGACTTACGCCAAGATACACCTGATAATTGTCGTTTTCGTAGTAATATATTTCCGTTTGATAAATATCACTATGTTTATGTTCCCAAGAAATCTATAAAAGGTAGCGAACTTGGGAATAATATACCAGTCATACGATTGTAATGGGTTCGAGTAGACGCAAGCGTCTTGGACAAAAAAATTTAAATACTTTAAAATCTCTGCTTCATTTCGATAAAAGTCAATGACGTATTTTATTACGCGAAGCAGATAAAAAACTTGTTATTCTCATTTGCGAATGTGGCTTACATATTTTACGTGGTAACGTGCCTTTGAACAAAAACTATAAAAATAAATTGGAAAAGTACGTTTTATTCTTAAGAAAATTAACTGATTCTTCGCAAAGTTTGAAAGATAAAAAAAAGTTGATTATCAAATACCAGACTTGTTTACCACTCATCTTGGTACCTGTAATAAAACTATGGAGCATGCAAGAAAAATGATTTTGATCCCTGAAGAAAGTATAAACAATTTACACCATCGTTTATCAGGTGAAAAATTGGTTACTATGCAAACACCGGGTACACCTTCGTCGTGACTAGACAAAGAAATGAGCGAAATTATGAATTCGACATCAATTCAAGATGATCGTGAAAAATATGCGATGTACCAACAAGCATTAGACCGTTTTATGTATTATAAATCAAATGATGGTGCAAAAAAGTTTCACGTGAGCGACGTAACCATCCCTGGAGATATCGATAAAGTAAGCAGAGTAAATAATAACGAAGATACCAATGAAGATAGCAGAAAAGTAGATGATAACATAATAAACAGTGTACCATCAACGCTTCGATTTAAAGCAAAACAGTTATTACTGCGATTGTCTGCTTCTGGTGATGTCACATGGGATGATCTTGGTAAGATTACCATAGATGGCAATGTCGTCAAAGGTGGAAATATAGTAAATTTGATTAACGATGCTCTGAGAAATAGAAAACAGCCGTTGTCAAGTGGTTATAGGCAGTTTACCGAAGCGCTTCGCAGAGCAAATATACCACGAGAATTTATTGGTAACAATAAAATTTGGGAACTTGTTTCTTCACCACAACCTGATAGTGACGACGACGAAGAAGAAACTCAACAATCTAATAGTGAAGAAATAAATGAAAAACCAGCCAATAGAGCAACACCAAGAAAGTTGAAAAAAAGATTACACCCCCAAGAAACACCTAGACACGCTACAAAAGTTCGTATTCTTCCATGGGATCGCCTAGAGTAAACATTGAAGAAGATTTGATCACACACCCAGAATCAAGTCTTGTAGATAATTTAATCAATTCTTTACCTTTTGAAATACATGATCCAGGATACCGTTTTTGCGGACCTGGTACACGTCTAAACGAGATGTTAGAGAAAGGTGAGAAAGGTATCAACCCACTTGACGATTATTGTCGTGAACATGATATAGCATATGCAAACAGTAGTGATCGTAGCAAAGCTGATTGTTTGCTGGCTAAACGTGCCTTCACTATACACTTTACTTTACTTTACTTTGCACGTTTATTGTCTGAAACAGCTACAACTAACGAGAGAGGTGTGGCTTTAGTCACAACTTGTTGTATGATAAGTAAAATAACTTTTGACAAGTTTTCTTTGTACATTAAAAAAATAATTAAAAGAAACGTAAAAAAGAAACTAAAAAAGTTTAAGAATAAGATAAATGGAAAAAACGTTAAATAATTTTTTCTATCGACTACCGAAATCACCAGCCTATGCTGGTGCGTACAACCTTTTAAAAACAATTGGTAAAAAACACGATCGCAAAAAAATTATCAAATGGCTTGAAAGTCAGGATGCTTATACTCTACATAAACCTGTACGCCGTCATTTTCCGCATAGGTCTTATGACGTTCGTAACCCTTTTGATGTGTGGGAAGGAGATGAGGAAAAACCTATAACAATGACAACACATATCTACTTGTGGTTATAGACGTTTTATCAAAATTTGCATGGGTTGAACCTATTCGCAACAAAATATCGAAAAGTGTCGCTACAGCATTTGAAAGTATTTTAACACGTTGTAAAGGACAACACCCCATGCTCTTTCAAACTGATAAAGGTAAAGAATTTCTCGGTAAAGAGATGCAACGAGTTTTGAAAAAGAACAGTATAAACTATCGTGTAGTTAGAAATCCTGATATTAAAACAGCTGTGGTTGAAAGGTTTAACTGAACATTGAAGGGTCGATTATGGCGATATTTTACTCATACAAATACGTAGAGATATATTGATATTTTACAAAAAATTGTTGATGCTTACAATAATTCTTGGCATTCTGGTACTAAAATGACTCCTGCTAAAGTTAATTTGTACAATGCCGTAAAAGCATACCAAAACCTAGCCCAACGATACAACACGACCCGTATTCGATACCCTAAATATAAGGTGGGTGACTTAGTACGTGTCAGTCGCGCCAAACTAGTGTTCAAGAAAGCATATGAAAGCAGATGGACTTTGGAATTATTCCGAATTATGCGTATATCTACTAAACGCCAACCGCCTGTTTATACTTTGGAAGATCTTGACGGTGAACCAATCGAAGGTTTTTTCTACGAAGAAGAACTTTCTAGAGTACAAACAGATTTGAATACAGAATCATTTCAAATAGATAAGATTCTTAAAACTAAAGGTAAAGGGAAAAACAAAAAATATTTTGTAACTTGGAAAGGTTATCCCGATAAATTTAATTCCTGGGTTTCAGCAAACAATTGAAAAAAGATATAATGAGAGAACAATTTTACATAGTATTATCTAGTAACAACAGCATGTATGTGTTTCCTGAAAATAAAACAACACATTTTACCACACAGCTACCTCAAAATATTTATTTACACGGTGAGTGGTCTGTAGCTCTATGTGAGATTCAGATACCCCACACATTTCAACATATTTCGCTCGATAACTATGAGGGTATGGTCTGTGTAAAAACAACTGAGTCGTTTTCACCAAATGATTTGAGACACGAATCAATAGAAAATGATGTTATTGCACACTTATCTCCAGGAATTTACACAGATATGGAAAATCTTTTACAAGAAATAAATAATTTACCTAACATAAAAAATCACTTACAATTCAAAGCACAACGTGGAGGGTTTATAGAAATTGAACGAACTTGCCAGGATACTTGTGACACGAGTTTTCATAGTTTAATTTTGTCTGAAAAACTCTTGAGAATTATTGGCTTCGAAAATCATAATCTTAAAAAAATTAGAGATACAGTTACTGGTCAAAGATCTGCCGATCTTATTAGCGGTTTACCATCAATAATAAGAGTGTATAGTGATATTTGTGAACCTTACATTACAGGTGATGTACACACACCTCTTTTACGCATAGTTTCTCTTAATATGAACGAGTATAAATATGGTAGCATTGAGATTAAAAACTTTATCACGCCAATGTATATTCCATTGTTATCTACGTCATTTCAATCGATCACAATAGATATAAAGGACCAACATGGAAATCCTATAGCATTCGATTACGGTACGGTGACAGTAACACTTCATTTTAAGAGAACAGCATAAGATGGGTTATTTTGAAACAATTTATGATAACCAAAGTGCCCACGATCCATTCAATAATTATATTACAATAGATACATCCATGCAAAAAGGAAAAGGTGTTGGAAGCTTTTTAAAAGGTGTCTATCGTAGTGTTTTACCGTTTGTAAAAAAAGGTGGTAAGGCTCTAGGAAAAGCTGTTGGTAAAGAGGCTTTACAAACAGGTGTAAATATTTTAGATGACATTACACATGAAAAACCTTTTAAAGAATCTTTTCGCAATAATATTCGAGAATCAGGAAAGAATCTCAAAAGAAAAGCCGAAGAAAAATTGGATAAACTGATAAGTGGCTCAGGATATAAAACTAAGCGTCGAGCCCAGAAATAACAGTTGACTAAGAACTCTGATGCCGTTAACACCAAAAGTAGAAAACGTTCCAAAGTTAAATCAAATAAAAAATTTGGTATTAAAAAAAAACACTGTAAAAATAAAAGGAAAACTTTGAAAGAAAAACGTACTGCACGAGATATTTTTGAAGAATAATGGCTTTTCTGCATAGTGGTTCGTGTGCATGACTTAAGTCTGAAGTGAATTTATTTAGTGTACCCCTACTCAAACAACGATTGACAATTCAAATTATGTTCAATATAAGCCAATATCTTCGCTAACTGAAGGGTCGCCAATAGAGTTTTCTATACCGGGAACTAGTGAATATATCGACTTTACACATACTCTGCTTAGTGTTCGTGTAACTATCGCACAAACAGTAACACCTCCTGAAACCATAGATAAAAATACCTTGAAAAATGTTGGTCCTGTAAATAATTTTATGCACTCGATATTTAATCAAGTTGATGTGTTTTTTAATCAAAAACCTATTTCCCCGCCCAATAACGCCTACGCTTATCGATCATACATTGAAACTTTATTAAACTATGGGTCTGCAGCTAAAAAATCTCATCTGACCAGTGCACTATGGTACACCGACACTCCTGAAAAAATGGATGCTACAGATGACGAAAACGAGGGTCTTAAAAACCGCCGAATCCTTATGGGCGATGAGAAAAACATAGATATGATAGGTTATTTACATTGTGATGTTTTCAATCAAGACAAATTATTAATTAATGGTGTCGAAGTACGTGTGCGGCTCGTACGATCACGAGATAGTTTTTGTCTTATGAACCCGACAGGACTCTACACCGCTCGAATCACCGAAGCTGCTCTCGTTGTACGTCGTGTCAGACTTAGTTCTAGTATTATATTGGCTCACGAAAAAGCACATTCGAAAACAACAGCTAAATATCCCTTCACACGTGTAGAAGTAAAAGCTATTACAATGCATAGTGGTATTCATGGAGAAACATTGGATAATGTCATTTTAGGTCAATTACCAAAAAGAATTATTGTTGGTTTTGTAGAAAATAAAGCTTTTAACGGTGATAAGGGTTTCAATCCATTTAATTTTAAAAATTTCAATATAAATTATTTGTGTCTCTACATTGATGGTGTACAAGTACCGTCTAAACCATTACAACCTGATTTTAAAACGAATAATATGTATGTTGATGCATATCATACTTTATTTTCTGGTACAGGTATACATTATTTAAATGAGGGTAATTCTATTTCACGTGAAGCTTATGCCAATGGATATTGCCTTTTCGCTTTCGATTTAACACCTGATTTATCAGCAAATCAAGACACACATTGGAATCTAGTAAAACATGGTAGTGTGAGAATTGATGTTCGTTTTGATGATCCGTTAAGCAGTACAGTAAATTGTATAATTTATGCTGAATATGAAAATATACTTGAGATTGATTCGTCACGTCAAGTTCTCGTGGACTATAGTGGGTGAGATGGTGGGGGAAAGTAGTAGTAGTGAGGGGTAAAGGTTAATGGTTTGGAAATGCTTCTGATATGTCAGTCGTTGATTGGACGTTGATTTGTTCAAAACTATGAAGATGGATATCGTCGTAGATATACAGTGTGTCAAAGATTATAAAAACCGTTCGGTACCAAAAGAAGTGGCAGTTCTTTCATTAAATCAAAATTTCACAGGACATTGGTTTGTTTCTCCGAATAGACAAATAACTGCACTATGTCAAGAGGCTAGCAAAGAAAACGATTGGTTATCACGAAACCATCACGGCTTGGACTGGCTTGATCAAGGTGTTTCCGAAAAAGTCTTGTTCAAAAACCTAGAAGAAATTTGCAAAAGAGCAAACAATATTTATGTTCGTGGTGGCATGAAAGTGGCGATTTTACGAAAAATCACTACACGACACATTATAAATTTAGAGTTTGAGGAAGATTGTCCACCATTTCACAAACTTACAGCATCTGGTAATTACTGCATGCAACATTCTTTAAAATACGGTTTTTCAAAGTTTAGTTGTGCTTTGAATAACGCCTCTAAGTTAAAAACGTGGCTAAAAACACGTGGTAAAACTGAAGCTGTTGGTGAAAGTTTATCTTTGAACCACCTATTAACCTCTGTGATGAACAATATACAAATTCAACGGATTTTATCTCGAATTCCTACTCACGCTGTGGGGGTCTTTGCGGCAGATCAAATTCCCCTGGTCTGGACGAGACCGACAGCTTTTATTTTCAACACCCAAAGGCACGATAAACCTGGCTTGCATTGGGTGGAAATTTACGTCAATAAAAACGGTGATGCCTGGTACTTTGATAGTTTTGGTGCACCTCCTTACATACCCGATCATATAAACCGTATTCGGAGAAATGTTAGAAAATTTCGATGGAATTCACGACAACTACAAAGTGAAACTTCAGATACATGTGGTTATTTTTGTCTCATGTTTTTACATTACATGTCTGTGGGCCTTGGAATTGGACATTTTCTCGAAAACTTTTCTTGTAACTTACACAAAAATGATCAAATTGTTAGAAATTATGTTTCAAAATTGTATAGGGGCACATTTCCCCACTACCATTACCAACCCCTCTACTACTAACACATCCCGCTACTATCCTACCCTTCCAATAGAAAACCCCTGCACCATCCGAATGAATAGTATAAAAAAGAGCGTCTACCACAACCTATTCATTAGTTCACACGATCACTCCTGCTGAAAATAATACACAAGAATGGCTGGTCAAGGCAAGCGTAAATACAAGACAATGGCAGGTCAAGAAAGTGTTTCCAAATATCATTGTCGTCATCAACTGTTGCCAATGGTGTACGGACTAAACAAATCTTATACTAAGAAAATTACAATTGGCCTAGAAAATAAGGAAATTGGTGGTGAAAGTCTACCTATCATCCGTCTTAGTGGTGACGACTTTGTTGGTATATCATTTACTATGTCTGACTGGCGTTTATTTGAAGAAATTTTTCTAGTTATTGATAAGTTCTTTGAGACTGAAGATGGTGATATGCTGGATAAAAAGATGCCCTTTTGCCGTTTTAGCATAAGGCTTATTATGAGTTATGGCGACAAGGCAATTGAACTTGTAGAAGAAGAAGATTCACAGACGTCAGGTGATCAAACACCAAAGAAACAGTACCGGCGTAGTTTAGTATTTAAAAAAGTTTCTTTTGATAGATTAAAAATATTAAAACATTGTATACGTGTGAGAGTGAGATTTTTATTAGATGTAATATGTAACATAGAATATATTATTAATATACTTTGTCATTATTTCAAAGAAAAATTGCAAGAATCGCAATCATCACAATATACACATTTTTCTAAGGATGATTTATTAACTTATGTGGAAAAATTCGGCATACCTGATTCTGATAAAGTTTATGATGAAATAATGATTAAAAAAAATGATATACCGCTATCAATATCCATTCATGACGTTATGTCTTTAATATATGAGCTTGTATCATTACATTTAGAAAATATTATATTTTTAATGAATAAAAAGATTTAAATGTATCAAACTTGTGTTTACTTACCTTTCATACTCCTATCCTAAAATACCACTTAGTTTCTTACAGATAGAGTTTAATATTATAGAGTTAAATTGTAAAGTTAAATTTTAAATCATAGAGTTCAATATTATATAAATTTTAAAAGTTCAAGTTATATTTTAAATTTTGAAATCATAGAGTTAAGTTTAAATCATAATTTTAAATTTTGAAATCATAGAGTTAAGTTTAAATCATAATTTTGAATTTTGAATATTGTGGCACCATGGGGCAGACACACAAACCCCCACCACCACACACTGGTGGGTGGGGGAGGGGATGTATAATACCCCCTCCACCAGGGTGTGGTGGTGGGGGGTTTGTTTGTCTGCCCCATGGTGCCACAATAACTATACAATAACATACGTAAACGTTGCAATGAAACTGCTAGATAAACTTAACAGCTACTTGCGTCTCGTACGACCCTTTTCAAGAGGCCCGGCACCACTTGAACTTTTTATATAATCGTCCTACGACAATGAGACTATCGCAGATCGATTCAGCATCAAATAAAGAAATGGTGTTTTCATAGAACATTACGATCATCGCAATCAGGTTAAGTGAGAATATACTTTTCACCGTGCTACGCAGCGGCTGCTATTTCTCGCGACTGGGCCAACTTGATCTTTCCGACTTATTATCACGAGGACATGGGACCGTCAGAAATCGTTTAAAAGTAAAGAAACCATTTGACTTCGACGCATTAATTGCAATGAAACTGGTAGATGGACTTAACAGGTACTTACATCTCGTGTGTCCCTTTATCAAAGTCCTCATACTTCTTGAACTTTTTATACAATTGCCCTACGACAATGAGACGCACGCAGATCAATTCAGTAATAAATAAAGATATTGTGTTTTCATAGAGCATTACGATCACCGCAATCAGGTTAAGTAAGAATATACTTTTCACCGTGATATGTAGCTGCGGCTATTGGTCGCAACTGCGTCAACTTGAACTTTTCGAGGGGTTATGCTGAGGACATCGCACGGACAGAAATCGAATAAATATAAAAAAACAAACTGACTTCTATGGATACATTGCAATGTAACTGCTGATGGACTCAACATGTACTTGCGTCCCGTGTGGCCCTTTATCAAAGCCCTCATACTTCTTTAACTTTTTATACAATTGTCCTATGACAATGAGTCTATCGTAGATCGCATCAGCATTAAATAAAGAAATTGTGTTTTCTCAGAGCATTATGATCGCAACAATCAAGTTAAGTAAGAACATACTTTTCACCGTGATACGCAGCGGCTGCTATTTCTCGCGACTGGGCTAACTTGAACTTTTCGAAGGATTATGCTGAGTACATGTGACCAAGAGCAATCGATTAAATATAAAAAAAAATCTGACTTCTACGAAACATTGCAATGGAACGGCGAGATGGGCTTACAGCTATTTGCGTCTCGTACGACCCTTTTCAAAAGGTCCGACACCACTTGCACTTTTTATACAATTGTCCTACGACAATGAGACGCACGCAGATCGATTAAGTAATAAATAAAGAACTTGTGTTTCCATAGAACATCTCTTTCGCCGCGATCCAGTTCATGTATGGGAACAATTAACCTTTATCCTAGGAGTAAGCTGTTTCTCCTGTTTGGGTAAACTTGAATTTTTAAAGGGATTATACTAAATTCATGGGATAAACAGAAATCGTAAGAATGTATAAAAACCTTTTGACTTCGATGCAGACATTCCAATGAAGCTGCTAGATGGACTTAGCAGGTACTTGCGTCTCGCGTGGCCCTTTATCAAGGCCCTAATTCTTCTTGAACTTTTTGTACAATTGTCCTACGACAATGAGACTATCGCAGATCGAATCAGCATTAAATAAAGAAATTGTGTTTTCATAGAGCATTACGATTGCCACAATCAAGTTATGTAAGAATATTCTTTTCACCGTGATACGCAGCGGCTGCTATTTCTCGCGACTGGGCTAACTTGAACTTTTGGAGGGATTATGCTGAGTACATGTGACCGACAGAAATCGATTAAATATAAAAAAAAATCTGACTTCTACGGAAACATTGCAATGGAACTGCTAGATGGACTTAACAGCTGCTTGCGACCCTTTTCATAAGGCAAGACACCTCTTGAACTTTTTATATAATTGTCCTACGGCAATAACACGCACGCAGATCGATTTAGCATTAGATACAGAGATTGTGTTTTCATAGAGCATTACGATCGCCACAATCACGTTAAGTGAGAATACACTTTTCACCGTGATACGCAGCGGCTGCTATTTCTCGCGACTGAGCCAACTTGAACTGTTCGAGGAATTATGCTGAGTATATGGGACCGACAGCAATTGATTAAATATAAAAAAACAAACTATCTTCTATGGAAACATTGCAATGGATCTGCTAGATGGACTCAACAGGTACTTGGGTCTCGTACGGCCATTTTCAAAAGGCCAGACACCTCTTGAACTTTTTATATAATTGTCCTATAATAATGAGACTCTCGCAGATCGATTCAGCATCAAATAAAGAAATTGTGTTTTCATAGAGCATTACGATCGCCGCAATCAGGTTAAGTAAGAATATACGTTTCACCGTAATACGCATGTGGAGGCTATTTCTCGTTTCTGCGCCAAACGCACGCAGATCGATTCTGCAATAAATATAGACATTATTTTGTCATAGATCATCTCGATAGCCGCAATCCCGTTCAATGCAAGGATACACAATAAACTTTAATTCGCGGCAACTTTTAAAGCTGTTTCTTCTCTTGGGGCCCACTTGAACTTTTCGACTGATTATCCTGAGTACATGGGACTGACAGAAATCGAAAAAAGAAAAAATTGAACCTTCAATAACATCGATAATAATCATATTTCTATGCTTTGGCATGCATTTTTGCATTGATAAAAGCTTGTTACCCAAGAATTTGTAAGTCTTTTTGGTGATTTTTGAAAACAATATTGAATAATGAAAAAAATTACATTTCTTAACTTTGGCGGTTTTTTGAAAATTTACCATTAATTTTAGAGACTCCATTAAGGTCTACTTTTGTAGTAAATTTAATAATAAACAAAATTTCTCTTGATTTTTTTTTTAAAAATCCACCAGAACCTAGCTATTTTGATAAAACAAAAAGAAAAAATTCTGAAATCGCTCATAAATTGTTAAATAACAAAAATAATAGTATATTACACAGGCGAGGGTGACAAACATGCGATCTGAGACATTCTTTATGTGCTCCCATGGTGTGTAGACGATTTATTTGTCCTCAGGCCGCAAAATGAATTTTTGCAATCCGTATAGAGTCCGCGAAATACTAAATGTAAGGTCTAGTCCACAAAATACATTTAGTATTTTGTGACCTTTATACGGGCCCCGAAAAGACAGTTTGCGGACTTTGCACAAAAACATAGTATATGCTACCAGAAACGCAAAATGCTTCATTCTCAAAATGTATCATTGAGTGCGAGCTTTGGAGGCCTCGCTGCTCTCAGCCACAAAGCTCGCAGTGGCTGAGAATGATACATTTTACGTTCTTGTTGCATAATGTACTATTTTTGCCTAGCGATGCCGAAAATACAACATTCGCGATCAGTCGCCTGGAGCGAAAGTGGTACTTTCGGCCCACTAGGCAAAAAATATACTAATTAAATGCACCTGGGTCAAAGTCAATTATTCTATTGAATAATATTTATGGCTTTTCGAAAGTAGTTCGTACTTGGTTATAATTGTCTTAGTCACTTGTACTTGTCGAAGCTAAATATAGATTCAGTAGATATAGAAAAATTTTTGGGGAAAGAAGCTATACGCATGCCTCCGAGTGCTAGTTGACCGCGCCAGCGCTCCGATCCTTCTTCTGTTGTAAACTTACGTCGAACTGACGGGTAAGCGCAATCGAACGGGACGAAGAGAGAACAATGCGAACCTCTTCTCCCGTCGGCGACCGAACGACAATATCTTAATCACAAACATCAATGGTAATCGAATACGTAAACGTAAATGTGCACGATGAAACGATTTTTATTTTTCTCAAAGACTGATTTATGAGACAACGAAATTGTATTTGCACTGGAAGGGATAATATAAATTGTATTCATTTAGGTATTTCGTGATTTGAGTATTAGAGATCTTTTGAAGTACCTTGGAGAGAAAGCACAATAGCGCAATGGGACGTAATTCCGAAACAGAAGACGGTGTTACGAACTTCTTCAAAACAATCAATTGTTCTTTCTTCCAGAAGCCTGGAAAAATGCTTTGGGTAAAAGAGTAGTTGAAATTATGCACTAAAAAGTCATCAATAATCGGCAGTGCCTTCAACACCACCTTTTGGGAAATATAGTCCACCCCTCTCGCCTGCAAGGAGAAGTGTGAAATGACAAGTATCATATCATTAATATTTATCTGAGTGTTCGATAGGAGAAATAGAGGTACCAGAAAAAGTGAGCATTCAGCTCGCCGGATGAAAAACCATGAAGCTGCCCTTTTTATGCCTTGGCAGGAGGACAAGGTTGCGCATCATCCATATATTCTTATATTCATCAAGAGCGTCTGTAAGATGTCTACGAAGGAAGCAATTACGTTCTTGTTCTATGCGGTCGTCGACTTCGCTACTCAGTCGAAGAAACTCATCGAAAGGCACTATGAAAGAGAGAGAGAGAGAGACAGCTTACCATCGTCATCATCACCGATGCTACCTTCCCGCCTCCAGAGAGGAGCACCGGCAAGCGGACGTCAGCGGACGACATTGGAGCCGCAGAGGGTTTACTCCTCAGAAGCCATCTTAAAATTGTTATATTTTTATATCTCGTCCGGTTAGAGGAAATGGACGCCATCTCGAAGATACCTTGAAAAACGTGCTATCTTGCTGAGATTTGGAAAAAATGCTATCTCGGCAATTTTTTTTTCGTGAAAATTTAAGTTGGCATCCCTGCAGAATCTTTTAAAGAAAATTGTGTTTTTTTCAATATATTTAGTTTGATTATAAATCATAATAAATGTATAGGATATAGTATACTTTACTATAAACTTGACTGCCTTACTATAGACCTTTTAAATAAAAAAATAGTATCTTAATAAATTTTATACGCTCGTAATAATATAGTTCTATAAAATGGCTAAATTGATCTCCACGAGCAAATTCTCTTACAGATAGTCGTAATACCTTTCCCAAATCGAAATAGTGTGCTACATTTTTATAGCCCGCACTATTTAATAGAAAATTTTAGCACACGGCGACACTAGTAAGAGAAGTATAGAAAATACTTTAATAAAAATTACAAATTTACAAAATACAGGGAACTGAAATGCGTTTCGTCCTTAGTCGTACCGGGTGGACTCATCAGGAAGATCCCGGTAGACTTATCTTCGACGACGAAAATAAATGTTATTTGGATTTATTTAAGGAAGTTGGAAAGTGATTTTATTTGTGGAAGCCAAGAAGTGGCAGCCACCTGGTGGATAAAGTAACAAATATACAGAAATAAATAAAATTTAGGCATGTTTGTGATCAATGCCATTTAAGCTTCTTAATAAATTTTATACGCTCGTAATAATATAGCTCTATAAGATTGCTAAATTGATCTCCACGAGCAAATTCTCTTACAGTTAGTCGTAATACCTTTCCCAAATCGAAATAGTGTGCTACATTTTTATAGCCCGCACTATTTGGTAGAAAATTTTAGCACACGGCGACACTGGTAAGAGAAGTATAGAAAATACTTTAATAAAAATTACAAATTTATAAAATACAGGGAACTGAAATGCGTTTCGTCCTTAGTCGTACCGGGTGGCCTCATCAGGAAGATCCCGGTAGACTTATCTTCGACGCCGAAAATAAATGTTACTTGGATTTATTTAAGGAAGTTGGAAAGTGATTTTATTTGTGGAAGCCAAAAAGTGGCAGCCACCTGGTGGATAAAGTAAAAAAGATACAGATATAAAAAAAATTTAGGCATGTTTGTGATCCAATGCCGTTTAAGTTTCTTAATAACTTTTATACGCTCGTAATAATATAGTTCTATAAAATGGCTAAATTTATCTCCACGAGCAAATTCTCTTACAGATAGTCGTAATACCTTTCCCAAATCGAAATAGTGTGCTACATTTTTATAGCCCGCACTATTTGATAGAAAACTTTAGCACACGGCGACACTGGTAAGAGAAGTATAGAAAATACTTTAATAAAAATTACAAATTTACAAAATACAGGGAACTGAAATGCGTTCCGTCCTTAGTCGTACCGGGTGGACTCATCAGGAAGATCCCGGTAGACTTTTCTTCGACGCCGAAAATAAATGTTACTTGGATTTATTTAAGGAAGTTGGAAAGTGATTTTATTTGTGGAAGCCAAGAAGTGGCAGCCACCTGGTGGATAAAGTAACAAAGATACAGAGATAAATAAAATTTAGGCATGTTTGTGATCCAATGGCGTTTAAGTTTCTTAATAAATTTTATACGCTCGTAATAATATAGTTCTATAAAATGGCTAAATTGATCTCCACGAGCAAATTCTCTTACAGTTAGTCGTAATACCTTTCCCAAATCGAAATAGTGTGCTACATTTTTATAGCCCGCACTATTTGATAGAAAATTTTAGCACACGGCGACACTGGTAAGAGAAGTATAGAAAACACTTTAATAAAAATTACAAATTTACAAAATACAGGGAACTGAAATGCGTTTCCTCCGTAGTCGTACCGGGTGGACTCATCAGGAAGATCCCGGTAGACTTTTCTTCGACGCCGAAAATAAATGTTACTTGGATTTATTTAAGGAAGTTGGAAAGTGATTTTATTTGTGGAAGCCAAGAAGTGGCAGCCACCTGGTGGATAAAGTAACAAAGATACAGAGATAAATAAAATTTAGGCATGTTTGTGATCCAATGGCGTTTAAGATTCTTAATAAATTTTATACGCTCGTAATAATATAGTTCTATAAAATGGCTAAATTGATCTCCACGAGCAAATTCTCTTACAGTTAGTCGTAATACCTTTCCCAAATCGAAATAGTGTGCTACATTTTTTTAGCCCGCACTATTTGATAGAAAATTTTAGCACACGGCGACACTGGTAAGAGAAGTATAGAAAACACTTTAATAAAAATTACAAATTTACAAAATACAGGGAACTGAAATGCGTTTCCTCCGTAGTCGTACCGGGTGGACTCATCAGGAAGATCCCGGTAGACTTATCTTCGACGCCGAAAATAAATGTTACTTGGATTTATTTAAGGAAGTTGGAAAGTGATTTTATTTGTGGAAGCCAAGAAGTGGCAGCCACCTGGTGGAGAAAGTAACAAATATACAGATATAAATCAAATTTAGGCATGTTTGTGATCCAATGCCATTTAAGTTCCTTAATAAATTTTATACGCTCGTAATAATATAGTTCTATAAAATGGCTAAATTGATCTCCACGAGCAAATTCTCTTACAGTTAGTCGTAATACCTTTCCCAAATCGAAATAGTGTGCTACATTCTTATAGCCCGCACTATTTAATAGAAAATTTTAGCACACGGCGACACTGGTAAGACATGTATAGAAAATACTTTAATAAAAATTGCAAATTTACAAAATACAGGGAACTGAAATGCGTTTCGTCCGTAGTCGTACCGGGTGGACTCATCAGGAAGATCCAGGTAGACTTTTCTTCGACGCCGAAAATAAAGGTTACTTGGATTTATTTAAGGAAGTTGGAAAGTGATTTTATTTGTGGAAGCCAAGAAGTGCCAGCCACCTGGTGGATAAAGTAACAAAGATACAGATATAAATAAAAGTTAGGCATGTTTGTGATCCAATGGCGTTTAAGTTTCTTAATAAATTTTATACGCTCGTAATAATATAGTTCTATAAAATGGCTAAATTGATTTCCACGAGCAAAATCTCTTACAGTTAGTCGTAATACCTTTCCCAAATCGAAATAGTGTGCTACATTTTTAGAGCCCGCACTATTTGATAGAAAATTTTAGCACACGGCGACACTTGTAAGAGAAGTATAGAAAATACTTTAATAAAAATTACAAATTTACAAAATACAGGGAACTGAAATACGTTTCGTCCTTAGTCGTACCGGGTGGGCTCATCAGGAAGATCCCGGTAGACTTATATTCGACGCCGAAAATAAATGTTACTTGGATTTATTTCAGGAAGTGGGAAAGTGATTTTATTTGTGGAAGCCAAGAAGTGGCAGCCACCATGTGGATAAAGTAACAAAGATACAGATATAAATAAAATTTAGGCATGTTTGTGATCCAATGCCGTTTAAGTTTCTTAATAAATTTTATACGCTCGTAATAATATAGTTCTATAAAATGGCTAAATTGATCTCCACGAGCAAATTCTCTTACAGTTAGTCGTAATACCTTTCCCAAATCGAAATAGTGTGCTACATTTTTATGGCCCGCACTATTTGATAGAAAATTTTAGCACACGGCGATACTGGTAAGAGAAGTATTGAAAATACTTTAATAAAAATTACAAATTTATAAAATACAGGGAACTGAAATGCGTTTCGTCCTTAGTCGTACCGGGTGGACTCATCAGGAAGATCCCGGTAGACTTATCTTCGACCCCGAAAATAAATGTTACTTGGATTTATTTAAGGAAGTCGGAAAGTGATTTGATTTGTGGAAGCCAAGAAGTGGCCGCCACCTGGTGGATAAAGTAACAAAGATACAGATATAAATAAAATTTAGGCATGTTTGTGATCCAATGCCGTTTAAGTTTCTTAATAAATTTTATACGCTCGTAATAATATAGTTCTATAAAATGGCTAAATTGATCTCCACGAGCAAATTCTCTTACAGATAGTCGTAATACCTTTCCCAAATCGAAATAGTGTGCTACATTTTTATAGCCCGCACTATTTAATAGAAAATTTTAGCACACGGCGACACTGGTAAGAGAAGTATAGAAAATACTTTAATAAAAATTACAAATTTACAAAATACAGGGAACTGAAATGCGTTTCGTCCTTAGTCGTACCGGGTGGACTCATCAGGAAGATCCCGGTAAACTTTTCTTCGACGCCGAAAATAAATGTTACTTGGATTTATTTAAGGAAGTTGGAAAGTGATTTTATTTGTGGAAGCCTAGAAGAGGCAGCCACCTGGTGGATAAAGTAACAAAGATACAGAGATAAATAAAATTTAGGCATGTTTGTGATCCAATGGCGTTTAAGTTTCTTAATAAATTTTATACGCTCGTAATAATATAGTTCTATAAAATGGCTAAATTGATCTCCACGAGCAAATTCTCTTACAGTTAGTCGTAATACCTTTCCCAAATCGAAATAGTGTGCTACATTTTTATAGCCCGCACTATTTGATAGAAAATTTTAGCACACGGCGACACTGGTAAGAGAAGTATAGAAAACACTTTAATAAAAATTACAAATTTACAAAATACAGGGAACTGAAATGCGTTTCCTCCGTAGTCGTACCGGGTGGACTCATCAGGAAGATCCCGGTAGACTTTTCTTCGACGCCGAAAATAAATGTTACTTGGATTTATTTAAGGAAGTTGGAAAGTGATTTTATTTGTGGAAGCCAAGAAGTGGCAGCCACCTGGTGGATAAAGTAACAAAGATACAGAGATAAATAAAATTTAGGCATGTTTGTGATCCAATGGCGTTTAAGTTTCTTAATAAATTTTATACGCTCGTAATAATATAGTTCTATAAAATGGCTAAATTGATCTCCACGAGCAAATTCTCTTACAGTTAGTCGTAATACCTTTCCCAAATCGAAATAGTGTGCTACATTTTTATAGCCCGCACTATTTGATAGAAAATTTTAGCACACGGCGACACTGGTAAGAGAAGTATAGAAAACACTTTAATAAAAATTACAAATTTACAAAATACAGGGAACTGAAATGCGTTTCCTCCGTAGTCGTACCGGGTGGACTCATCAGGAAGATCCCGGTAGACTTATCTTCGACGCCGAAAATAAATGTTACTTGGATTTATTTAAGGAAGTTGGAAAGTGATTTTATTTGTGGAAGCCAAGAAGTGGCAGCCACCTGGTGGAGAAAGTAACAAATATACAGATATAAATCAAATTTAGGCATGTTTGTGATCCAATGCCATTTAAGTTCCTTAATAAATTTTATACGCTCGTAATAATATAGTTCTATAAAATGGCTAAATTGATCTCCACGAGCAAATTCTCTTACAGTTAGTCGTAATACCTTTCCCAAATCGAAATAGTGTGCTACATTCTTATAGCCCGCACTATTTAATAGAAAATTTTAGCACACGGCGACACTGGTAAGACATGTATAGAAAATACTTTAATAAAAATTGCAAATTTACAAAATACAGGGAACTGAAATGCGTTTCGTCCGTAGTCGTACCGGGTGGACTCATCAGGAAGATCCAGGTAGACTTTTCTTCGACGCCGAAAATAAAGGTTACTTGGATTTATTTAAGGAAGTTGGAAAGTGATTTTATTTGTGGAAGCCAAGAAGTGCCAGCCACCTGGTGGATAAAGTAACAAAGATACAGATATAAATAAAAGTTAGGCATGTTTGTGATCCAATGGCGTTTAAGTTTCTTAATAAATTTTATACGCTCGTAATAATATAGTTCTATAAAATGGCTAAATTGATTTCCACGAGCAAAATCTCTTACAGTTAGTCGTAATACCTTTCCCAAATCGAAATAGTGTGCTACATTTTTAGAGCCCGCACTATTTGATAGAAAATTTTAGCACACGGCGACACTTGTAAGAGAAGTATAGAAAATACTTTAATAAAAATTACAAATTTACAAAATACAGGGAACTGAAATACGTTTCGTCCTTAGTCGTACCGGGTGGGCTCATCAGGAAGATCCCGGTAGACTTATATTCGACGCCGAAAATAAATGTTACTTGGATTTATTTCAGGAAGTGGGAAAGTGATTTTATTTGTGGAAGCCAAGAAGTGGCAGCCACCATGTGGATAAAGTAACAAAGATACAGATATAAATAAAATTTAGGCATGTTTGTGATCCAATGCCGTTTAAGTTTCTTAATAAATTTTATACGCTCGTAATAATATAGTTCTATAAAATGGCTAAATTGATCTCCACGAGCAAATTCTCTTACAGTTAGTCGTAATACCTTTCCCAAATCGAAATAGTGTGCTACATTTTTATGGCCCGCACTATTTGATAGAAAATTTTAGCACACGGCGATACTGGTAAGAGAAGTATTGAAAATACTTTAATAAAAATTACAAATTTATAAAATACAGGGAACTGAAATGCGTTTCGTCCTTAGTCGTACCGGGTGGACTCATCAGGAAGATCCCGGTAGACTTATCTTCGACCCCGAAAATAAATGTTACTTGGATTTATTTAAGGAAGTCGGAAAGTGATTTGATTTGTGGAAGCCAAGAAGTGGCCGCCACCTGGTGGATAAAGTAACAAAGATACAGATATAAATAAAATTTAGGCATGTTTGTGATCCAATGCCGTTTAAGTTTCTTAATAAATTTTATACGCTCGTAATAATATAGTTCTATAAAATGGCTAAATTGATCTCCACGAGCAAATTCTCTTACAGATAGTCGTAATTCCTTTCCCAAATCGAAATAGTGTGCTACATTTTTATAGCCCGCACTATTTAATAGAAAATTTTAGCACACGGCGACACTGGTAAGAGAAGTATAGAAAATACTTTAATAAAAATTACAAATTTACAAAATACAGGGAACTGAAATGCGTTTCGTCCTTAGTCGTACCGGGTGGACTCATCAGGAAGATCCCGGTAAACTTTTCTTCGACGCCGAAAATAAATGTTACTTGGATTTATTTAAGGAAGTTGGAAAGTGATTTTATTTGTGGAAGCCTAGAAGAGGCAGCCACCTGGTGAATAAAGTAACAAAGATACAGATATAAATAATATTTAGGCATATTTGTGATCCAATGCCGTTTAAGTTTCTTAATAAATTTTATACGTTCGTAATAATATAGTTCTATAAAATGGCTAAATTGATCTCCACGAGCAAATTCTCTTACAGTTAGTCGTAATACCTTTCCCAAATCGAAATAGTGTGCTACATTTTTATAGCCCGCACTATTTGACAGAAAATTTGTGCACACAGCGACACTGCTAAGAGAAGTATAGAAAATACTTTAATAAAAATTACAAATTTACAAAATACAGGGAACTGAAATGCGTTTCGTCCTTAGTCGTACCGGATGGACTCATCAGGAAGATCCCGGGAGACTTATCTTCGACGCCGAAAATAAATGTTACTTTGATTTATTTAAGGAAGTTGGAAAGTGATTTTATTTTTGGAAGCCAAGAAGTGGCAACCACCTGGTGGATAAAGTAACAAAGATACAGATATAAATAAAATTTTGGCATGTTTGCGATCCAATGCCGTTTAAGTTTCTTAATAAATTTTATACGCTCGTAATAATATAGTTCTATAAAATGGCTAGATTGATCTCCACGAGCAAATTCTCTTACAGTTAGTCGTAATACCTTTCCCAAATCGAAATAGTGTGCTACATTTTTATAGCCCGTACTATTTGGTAGAAAATTTTAGCACACGGCGACACTGGTAAGAGAAGTATAGAAAATACTTTAATAAAAATTACAAATTTATAAAATACAGGAACTGAAATGCTTTTCGTCCTTAGTCGTACCGGGTGGACTCATCAGGAAGATCCCGGTAGACTTATCTTCGACGCCGAAAATAAATGTTACTTGGATTTATTTAAGGAAGTTGGAAAGTGATTTTATTTGTGGAAGCCAAGAAGTGGCAGCCACCTGGTGGATAAAGTAACAAAGATACAGATATAAATAAAATTTAGGCATGTTTGTGATCCAATGGCGTTTAAGTTTCTTAATAAATTTTATACGCTCGTAATAATATAGTTCTATAAAATGGCTAAATTGATCTCCACGAGCAAATTCTCTTACAGTTAGTCGTAATACCTTTCCCAAATCGAAATAGTGTGCTACATTTTTATAGCCCGGACTATTTGATAGAAAATTTTAGCACACGGCGACACTGGTAAGACAAGTATAGAAAACACTTTAATAAAAATTACAAATTTACATAATACAGGGAACTGAAATACGTTTCGTCCTTAGTCGTACCGGGTGGACTCATCAGGAAGATCCCGGTAGACTTATCTTCGACGCCGAAAATAAATGTTACTTTGATTTATTTAAGGAAGTTGGAAAGTGATTTTATTTGTGGAAGCCAAGAAGTGGCAGCCACCTGCTGGATAAAGTAACAAAGATACAGATATAAATAAAATTTAGGCATGTTTGTGATCCAATGGCGTTTAAGTTTCTTAATAACTTTTAGACGCTCGTAATAATATAGTTCTATAAAATGGCTAAATTGATCTCCACGAGCAAATTCTCTTACAGATAGTCGTAATACCTTTCCCAAATCGAAATAGTGCGCTACATTTTTATAGCCCGCACTATTTAATAGAAAATTTTAGCACACGGCGACACTGGTAAGAGAAGTATCGAAAATACTTTAATAAAAATTACAAATTTACAAAATACAGGGAACTGAAATGCGTTTCGTCCTTAGTCGTACCGGGTGGACTCATCAGGAAGATCCCGGTAGACTTTTCTTCGACGCCGAAAATAAATGTTACTTTGATTTATTTAAGGAAGTTGGAAAGTGATTTTATTTTTGGAAGCCAAGAAGTGGCAGCCACCTGGTGGATAAAGTAACAAAGATACAGATATAAATAAAATTTTGGCATGTTTGCGATCCAATGCCGTTTAAGTTTCTTAATAAATTTTATACGCTCGTAATAATATAGTTCTATAAAATGGCTAAATTGATCTCCACGAGCAAATTCTCTTACAGTTAGTCGTAATACCTTATCCAAATCGAAATAGTATGCTACATTTTTATAGCCCGTACTATTTGGTAGAAAATTTTAGCACACGGCGACACTGGTAAGAGAAGTATAGAAAATACTTTAATAAAAATTACAAATTTATAAAATACAGGGAACTGAAATGCTTTTCGTCCTTAGTCGTACCGGGTGGACTCATCAGGAAGATCCCGGTAGACTTATCTTCGACGCCGAAAATAAATGTTACTTGGATTTATTTAAGGAAGTTGGAAAGTGATTTTATTTGTGGAAGCCAAGAAGTGGCAGCCACCTGGTGGATAAAGTAACAAAGATACAGATATAAATAAAATTTAGGCATGTTTGTGATCCAATGGCGTTTAAGTTTCTTAATAACTTTTAGACGCTCGTAATAATATAGTTCTATAAAATGGCTAAATTGATCTACACGAGCAAATTCTCTTACAGTTAGTCGTAATACCTTTCCCAAATCGAAATAGTGTGCTACATTTTTATAGCCCGGACTATTTGATAGAAAATTTTAGCACACGGCGACACTGGTAAGACAAGTATAGAAAACACTTTAATAAAAATTACAAATTTACAAAATACAGGGAACTGAAATACGTTTCATCCTTAGTCGTACCAGGTGGACTCATCAGGAAGATCCCGGTAGACTTATCTTCGACGCCGAAAATAAATGTTACTTGGATTTATTTAAGGAAGTTGGAAAGTGAATTTATTTGTGGAAGCCAAGAAGTGGCAGCCACCTGCTGGATAAAGTAACAAAGATACAGATATAAATAAAATTTAGGCATGTTTGTGATCCAATGCCGTTTAAGTTTCTTAATAAATTTTATACGCTCGTAATAATATAGTTCTATAAAATGGCTAAATTGATCTCCAGGAGCAAATTCTCTTACAGTTAGTCGTAATACCTTTCCCAAATCGAAATAGTGTGCTACATTTTTATAGCCCGTACTATTTGGTAGAAAATTTTAGCACACGGCGACACTGGTAAGAGAAGTATAGAAAATACTTTAATAAAAATTACAAATTTATAAAATACAGGGAACTGAAATGCTTTTCGTCCTTAGTCGTACCGGGTGGACTCATCAGGAAGATTCCGGTAGACTTATCTTCGACGCCGAAAATAAATGTTACTTGGATTTATTTAAGGAAGTTGGAAAGTGATTTTATTTGTGGAAGCCAAGAAGTGGCAGCCACCTGGTGGATAAAGTAACAAAGATACAGACATAAATAAAATTTAGGCATATTTGTGATCCAATGCCGTTTAAGTTTCTTAATAAATTTTATACGCTCTTAATAATATAGTTCTATAAAATGGCTAATTTGATCTCCACGAGCAAATTCTCTTACAGATAGTCGTAATACCTTTCCCAAATCGAAATAGTGTGCTACATTCTTATAGCCCGCACTATTTAATAGAAAATTTTAGCACACGGCGACACTGGTAAGAGAAGTATAGAAAATACTTTAATAAAAATTACAAATTTACAAAATACAGGGAACTGAAATGCCTTTCGTCCGTAGTCGTACCGGGTGGACTCATCAGGAAGATCCAGGTAGACTTTTCTTCGACGCCGAAAATAAATTTTACTTGGATTTATTTAAGGAAGTTGGAAAGTGATTTTATTTGTGGAAGCCAAGAAGTGGCAGCGACCTGCTGGATAAAGTAACAAAGATACATATATAAATAAAATTTAGGCATGTTTGTGATCCAATGCCGTTTAAGTTTCTTAATAAATTTTATACGCTCGTAATAATATAGTTCTATAAAATGGCTAATTTGATCTCCACGAGCAAATTCTCTTACAGATAGTCGTAATACCTTTCCCAAATCGAAATAGTGTGCTACATTTTTATAGCCCGGACTATTTGATAGAAAATTTTAGCACACGGCGACACTGGTAAGACAAGTATAGAAAACACTTTAATAAAAATTACAAATTTACAAAATACAGGGAACTGAAATACGTTTCGTCCTTAGTCGTACCGGGTGGACTCATCAGGAAGATCCCGGTAGACTTATCTTCGACGCCGAAAATAAATGTTACTTGGATTTATTTAAGGAAGTTGGAAAGTGAATTTATTTGTGGAAGCCAAGAAGTGGCAGCCACCTGCTGGATAAAGTAAGAAAGATACAGATATAAATAAAATTTAGGCATGTTTGTGATCCAATGCCGTTTAAGTTTCTTAATAAATTTTATACGCTCGTAATAATATAGTTCTATAAAATGGCTAAATTGATCTCCACGAGCAAATTCTCTTACAGTTAGTCGTAATACCTTTCCCAAATCGAAATAGTGTGCTACATTTTTATAACCGGCACTATTTGGTAGAAAATTTTAGCACACGGCGACACTGGTAAGAGACGTATAGAAAATACTTTAATGAAAATTACAAATTTACAAAATACAGGGAACTGAAATGCGTTTCGTCCTTAGTCGTACCGGGTGGACTCATCAGGAAGATCCCGGTAGACTTATCTTCGACGCCGAAAATAAATGTTACTTGGATTTATTTAAGGAAGTTGGAAAGTGAATTTATTTGTGGAAGCCAAGAAGTGGCAGCCACCTGCTGGATAAAGTAACAAAGATACAGATATAAATAAAATTTAGGCATGTTTGTGATCCAATGCCGTTTAAGTTTCTTAATAAATTTTATACGCTCGTAATAATATAGTTCTATAAAATGGCTAAATTGATCTCCACGAGCAAATTCTCTTACAGTTAGTCGTAATATCTTTCCCAAATCGAAATAGTGTGCTACATTTTTATAGCCCGCACTATTTGATAGAAAATTTTAGCACACCGCGACACTGGTAAGAGAAGTATCAAGGAGCGCGGGAGCGCTCCGAAGGCAAGTATTGTAGAACAGGCCTGAGGAACTACCGCGCTACATATACATTGAAATGAGTGCCCGAGAATTTGAAGTATTTATTGCAATTTTAAATGGCTTTTGTATTCGCTCAAATTAATTAACAACATTCCATTTCGTTATATCATGTTGAAAAAAAAGTTTCATGTAAAAAGATTTTCTGGTATGCGAGATATTAAATAGTGAAAAATTTTATGTCATGTTTCATTTTCACAATTCTCCATTCGATCGAAGTTTTCTTCCCACTTCCGGTTTCCTGTTTCAGTGTTGTGTTATACACACACACACACACACACACGCACGCTCGCACGCATATAAACATACTTTCTAATATACGCATTAGTCCGTATACAACCAGCATTTACAGGTTATATATTCAATCAAGACCTTTTACATCATTGAAATTCGATAAATATTTTAAATGGAGTTGGTATATCTCAGATATATTTTCAGATAAGTAGCAAACTATCATTATAAAATAAAAAAAAATAATGTGATTAATATAAGTATTGTTACTTTGTGAAATCTTTTTTTTTTGTTATTACAGAGATGTCAGAACAAGGATAATTGACAAGTAGATCATGATTAAATAGTATGTAACATAGAAGAGTTCAAAATTATTATTATGCATTTTAAGGCCACCAAAAGATTATATTCAAGTCTGTCAAAGCACGCAACCTCCTGTAGTAGAAAAAATATAAATACCATTGCTGATAATATTCCTCTAGCAGAGCCTCGTTCTACTTTATGGTGTTTTAATTGTGGAAAGCCCTATGATTTCTAAAGGTAAACTAGCATTATTAAAATCCGGAAATAGTGATATATAAGATTTTCTCACATTATTAAAAGTGCATCATGCTCAAGTACTCTTCAATTTTACATTTTACATAAATTCTTTCAGATTCAGGCTTCGTTCCATTTTCTGCTTAAAGTTTCACATATATTCAGATAAGTAGCAAACTTTGATTATAAAATAAAAAAAATAATGTTATTAATCTAATATAAGTATTGTTACTTTGTGAAATGTTTTTTTTTATTATTACAGAGTTATATCAGAACAAGGACAATTGACAAGTAGATCATGATTAAATAGTTTGTAACATTATAGAAGAGTTCAGGAGTTGAACATATATTATTATAGCATTCTTTACAAATTTTTCATGTTTGATGGTGTGAATCAAAATCTCATTATTATTATGCATTAAGGCCATCAAAAGATTATGTACAAGTCTGTCAAAGCACGTAACCTGTAGTAGAAAAAATAGAAATACTGTTGCAGATAATATTCATCTAGCAGAGCCTCGTTCTACTTTATGGTGTTTTAATCATGGATGCTTTAACTGGCCCTATGATTTCTAAAGGTAATCTAGCATTATTAAGACCCGGAAATAGTGAGATATAAGATTTTCTCAGATTATTGAAAGTGCATCATGCTCAAGTATTTTTTAATTTACAGTACATTAAGTCTTCCAGATTCAGGCCTCATTTTTTATTTTTTGCTTAAAGTTCAAATACTGCTTGAAAAAGATATTAACATAAAAACACACTAAAAATTGATGAAGTTCATTGCATATCAATGCGTCAAAGAATGGATAAAACCATGAATTTTAATAATAGTGACATTAAGTAGTGACATTAACCTACAACTAAGATGTTTTGACGGTATTGCACAGGAAGTGCAAAAAAAGTATTATGAATATAAAAGAAATTAGTTTTATTAGAATACAAGTTTTCAAAAATTAGTTCTTCAAAATAAAATTAGAAAATTGTGATTTTAATAGAAGGGATCATCTACCTAGTTGGAAATAATATTAGAGCTGGTGAAGTTTTTTGAAGATTCATGTAACAAGCTCAGAATATGACTTTTTTGGAGGGATTGTTGGAAACTCTATAATAACAAATAACGTAGTGATATGCTCAATACATTGCAAAGCTAATGTTGTTTGGCCATATGTTGGTGGTAGAAAAACCTACTTTTGCATATTATACAACTGCCTGAGGAAATGGAAATCTACAAGTGTCATCTATAAGAAAATAATGTAGAAATATCCTGATTTCATTCTCCAATTCGTATACATTCAATAGATCTTCAAAATGTGACAAAAGCTGTTGGGAGCTACAACTAAGATGTTTTAGACGGTATTGCACAGAAAGTGCGAAAAAAGTATTATAAAAATGAATGAATTAAAAGAATACAAGTTTTTAAAAATTAGTTCTTCAAAATAAAATAAGTAAATTGTGATTTTAGAAGGAGAAATCATCTATCTAGTTGGAGATCATATTAGAGCTGGTAAAGTTTTTTGAAGACTCATGGAACAAGCTCAACCTGTGCTTTTCTCGAGGGATTGTTGGAAATTCTCTAATAATAAATAACGTAGTGATCTGCCTGATACATTTCAAAGCTAAAGTTGTTTGACTATATGTTGGTGGTAGAAAAACCTACTTTTGCATATTATAAACAACTGCCTGAAGAAATGTAAATCTACAAGCGTGACCTACAAGAAAATAATGTAGAAATATCCTGATTTCATTCTCCAATTCGTATACATTCAATCGATCTTCAAAATGTGACAAAAGCTGTTGGGAGATACAACTAAGATGTTTTAGACGGTATTGCACAGAAAGTGAAAGAATTAGTTTGAAATTAGAATTTTATTTTATTGATTACAATATGGATGAGTATTTTGTGAAAAAATTTTGTATGAGCGGCTGTTACGGAAATTGTAGTTGGCATGAAAACTAAACTTTTTGTCAACTTTGAGTTTCAAGTTTTATAAAAGCTAGAGGATCAAGTGATATCAGAAATTAAAATTTAAATTTTGAAAACTGGGCTGTCGTAAAAGCAGCATTGACAGCTGGCGCATACCCAAAGAAAATTGTGTATAGACAAGAAATACACCCAGCTCAGAACCCAGTATGTATTAAGGAGGTACGGAGTATTTTGTCAATCATCAAAAAAACAAGCAGCAATGGTTACTCGTAAAGAACTGACTATATGACTGTGTTCAGAGCTTTTCAAATTTGATAAAATTAAAGAACAAAATTTGTATCTGCTACTGTTATGAAAATAGTAGGTGACACAAGAACTCAACTTCTTGGCAAACTTTGAGCTTCAAGTTTTCTAAATACTCGTATAGGCCGGAGCATATTTTCTTTATATCTTTAAATTTACTTTAAATCTGTAATATAATGTAAATATAATTGAGTCTATTCTCACTTTCACATAAAACACATAGTGCTCAGATTCAAAACAACTTTTAAAGAAAGCAAAAGATGTACTGACATGTAGATCGAAGTATGTACATTAGAACCTTTGTTTCTGTCAGAAAGTTATGCTATAAGCATTTTTATGAAGCATTTGCCCATAGTGATACTGGTTTGGTAACATGCATTCTGGAGTTTGGATTGCATGCATAACATATTCTACATTTATCTCTGTATAAGTATCTATAAAAATAAAAAAATGTATATTTTCATATGACTTTACAATTAATCGTATTGTTAATTATTAATTTATCATCATACCTGAAAAAAAAATACACGTTTGATATTATTTCAAAAAATTTTACTAATGTAATCAATATATCAAGTTTCTTAAATAACATTCAAATTTAAAACTTTTTTGAATAACTATACTACCATTTAATAATGTTATTAATAATATACTATAACAAATCTCATAATGCAGTTTTCACATACTATGTAATTATTTATTATTTTCTCTGATAAAGTTGTGGAATCTATCTAAAAAAACTTTTTACAAAAGTTTAAACTAAGGCAAGTATTAGTCTTTCCCTCCCTCCATCCCTCGCGCCACATCCCTCTCCCCCTACCTCTCAGGATCACTCACTCCCTCTCTTTCACTCCCCCCTCTCTCTCTCTCCCTCTCACCTTCCCTCTCAATATCCGTTCAAACTGAGTACCAAATTCTTTAAATGAGAGCTTAAATATTTTCTCAATACAATCAACACGTTGTTTAAAAAACTATTTATTTTAAGTATATTCTAACAACACAATTTGTCTATTGCCCTTTTATTTATTCTAATCTCATCTATTCAACAACCACTCTCTACAAATGGTAATATTTTTTCATGACTGTACGAATAATAACATTGTTAATAAAACTTTCTACGAAAGTATAAAATAAGGCAAGTATAGTAGTTTTTTAGTCTATAAAATAATCTATAGCCCTTTTATTTATTCTACTCTCATCTATTCAACAACCACTCTCTACAAATGGTAATATTTTTTTCATGACTGTACGAATAATAACATTGTTAATAACTCTCTACGAAAGTATAAAATAAGGCAATTATAGAAGTTTTTCAGTCTATAAAATAATAATATTTATGATTTTTTAAAAGAAATCAAATAAATACTAGTGAAAAAGTCTTTTACTTCTTTGAGTCAATGTATGCTGATGCTGAACAAACACTGCTAATCAAACAAACGAAAGTTGCGAAATCAATTATCGATAGTCATGTAATGCAAACAACTCTCCGAAACAACTGTATATGTCTATTCTCAGAAATGTATTCGAATTTGTTCAAATTTCTATACAAATTAAACACAAGAAAGTACTGAAATCAATTAATTGTAGTCAAGTACCGGCCATAAGAACTTTTCGTACCTCGCGTGTAAAATTACATTTTACGCCCACGTTATAACTTCAAAATTATTCAGCCATCGGGTATAAAGTACTACATAACCCCCAAGAGGCCCAATAGCTTACACACTCCTACAAAACTTTATAGTACCTACGTACTTTATGCCCGAAAATTATTTTAATTATATAACTATAATGCCTTCTTTTTATTTCTAAAATTCATTAGAATTTTTTCAGGTATTCACGAAAAGTCAAAACCTATATAAAAAAATTACATAGTTACCAGCACATCACTATTTTTCAGTATTCCTTCTCAATTTTGAACTTTCTATAATATTACACATCTTGGAAGGACAAGAGAAGTCAAGAGCTGCTCTAGCGGGGGTGGTCCTCCGATCTCCCATACATACTTGGCGGGCCCGACGGTTTGCAGTTACGGGGGCTACTTAAATCTAGATTACTAAATTTTTGCATAAATTCATTAACAATATTTATATCTATAAGTCCACCATAAATAATTACGTTGGCTCTAATTTTTAATTGATGCCGTTAAGTACAACATATCCGTACATGTGCAGAATCATGATTTATATTACATTACTAAACATATTTTTCCTTGTGTCCGTCGTCCTTTTTAAATGAGAATAAAATAAAAAATTCATATAAATTTATAGCCTGCTCAAAAGTCCTTTACATTTTACTAAGCGTTTTATAAGCAACATATGTTATATCCTTTTCCCCCGTGTAAATATCATATAAGATCTCATATGAGAATTTCAGACAGCGCATATCTCGTATGAGATATTATATGTGGTGTCATATGCAATTTTATATATTATGAGATCTCATATGACATGTCATATGATATTTTCACGCGGGTGTGTACTATCTATTTAGAAACAGAGTGATAAATTCATAGATCAGTAGTTAATATGTAGAAGCAACCCATTTATACATTTTATCTTTAAACCTACGAATATTTATATGAAAATGACAATACCTTACACCTTGAACTGCAAACCGTCTGGCCCGCCAAGTATGTATGGGAGATTGGAGGACCACCCCCGCTAGAGCAGCTCTAGACTTCTCTTGTCCTTCCAAGATGTGTAATATTATAGAAAGTCCAAAATTGAGAAGCAATACTGAAAAATAGTGATGTGTTGGTAACTATGTAATTTTTTTATATAGGCTTTGACTTTTCGTGAATACCTGAAAAAATTCTTATGAATTTTAGAAATAAAAAGAAGGCATTATAGTTATATAATTAAAATAATTTTCGGGCATAAAGTACGTAGGTACTATAAAGTTTTGTAGGAGCGTGTGAGCTATTGGGCCTCTTGGGTGTTATGTAGTACTTTAAACCCGATGGCTGAATAATTTTGAAGTTACAACGTGGGCGTAAAATGTAATTTTACACGCAAGGTACGAAAAGTTCTTATGGCCGGTACTTGACTACAATTAATTGATTTCAGTACTTTCTTGGGTTTAATTTGTATAGAAATTTGAACAAATTCGAATACATTTCTGAGAATAGTCATATACAGTTGTTTCGGAGAGTTGTTTGCATTACTTGACTATCGACAATTGAAGCCAAGAAGTGGCAGCCACCTGTTGGATAAAGTAACAAAGATACAGATATAAATAAAATTTAGGCATGTTTGTGGTCCAATGCCGTTTAAGTTTCTTAATAAATTTTATACGCTCGTAATAATATAGTTCTATAAAATGGCTAAATTGATCTCCATGAGCATATTCTCTTCCACTTAGTCGTAATACCTTTCCCAAATCGAAATAGTGTGCTACATTTTTATAGCCCGGACTATTTGATAAAAAATTTTAGCACACGGCAACACTGGTAAGAGACGTATAGAAAATACTTTAATAAAAATTACAAATTTACAAAATACAGGGAACTGAAATGCGTTTTGTCCTTAGTCGTACCAGGTGGACTCATCAGGAAGATCCCGGTAGACTTATCTTCGACGCCGAAAATAAATGTTAGTTGGATTTATTTAACGAAGTTGGAAAGTGATTTTATTTCTGGAAGCCAAGAAGTGGCAGCCACCTGGTGGATAAAGTAACAAAGATACAGATATAAATAAAATTTACGGATGTTTGTGATCCAATGCCCTTTAAGTTTCTTAATATATTTTATACGCTCGTAATAATATAGTTCTATAAAATGGCTAAATTGATCTCCACGAGCAAATTCTCTTACAGTTAGTCGTAATACCTTTCCCAAATCGAAATAGTGTGCTACATTTTTATAGCCCGCACTATTTGATAGAAAATTTTAGCACACGGCGATACTGGTAAGAGAAGTATAGAAAATACTTTAATAAAAATTACAAATTTATAAAATACAGGGAACCGAAAAGCGATTCGTCCTTAGTCGTATCGGGTGGACTCATCAGGAAGATCCCGGTCGACTTATCTTCGACGCCGAAAATAAATGTTACTTGGATTTATTTAAAGAAGTTGGAAAGTGATTTTATTTGTGGAAGCCAAGATGTGGCAGCCACCTGGTGGATAAAGTAACAAAGATACAGATATAAATAAAATTTAGGCATGTTTGTGATCCAATCCCGTTTAAGTTTCTTAATAAATTTTATACGCTCGTAATAATATAGTTCTATAAAATGGCGAAATTGATCTCCACGAGCAAATTCTCTTACAGTTAGTCGTAATACCTTTCCCAAATCGAAATAGTGTGCTACATTTTTATAGCCCGCACTATTTGATAGATAATTTTAGCACACGGCAACACTGGTAAGAGAAGTATAGAAAATACTTTAATAAAAATTACAAATTTACAAAATACAGGGAACTGAATTGCGTTTCGTCCTTAGTCGTACCGGGTGGACTCATCAGGAAGGTCACGGTAGACTTATCTTTGACGCCAAAATAAAAGTTACTTGGATTTATTTCAGGAAGTTGGAAAGTATTACAACTAACTGTAAGAGAATTTACGAGTGGAGATCAATTTAGCCATTTTATAGAACTATATTATTACGAGCGTATAAAATTTATTAAGAAACTAAAACGGCATTGGATCACAAACATGCCTAAATTTTATTTATATCTGTATCTTTGTTACTTTATCCACCAGTTGGCTGCCACTTCTTGGCTTCCACAAATAAAATCACTTTCCAACTTCCTTAAATAAATCCAAGTAAAATTTATTTTCGGCATCGAAGATAAGTCTACCGGGATCTTCCTGATGAGTCCACCCGGTACGACTAAGGACGAAACGCATTTCAGTTCCCTGTATTTTGTAAATTTGTAATTTTTATTAAAGTATTTTCTATAGTTCTCTTACCAGTGTCGGCGTGTGCTAAAATTTTCTATAAAGTAGTGCGGGCTTTAAAAATGTAGCACACTATTTCGATTTGGGAAAGGTATTACGACTAACTGTAAGAGAATTTGCTCGTGGAGATCAATTTAGCCATTTTATAGAACTATATTATTACGAGCGTATAAAATTTATTAAGAAACTTAAACGGCATTGGATCACAAACACGCCTAAATTTTATTTATATCTGTATCTTTGTTACTTTATCCAACAGGTGGTTGTCACTTCTTGGCTTCCACAAATAAAATCACTTTCCAACTTCCTTAAATAAATCCAAGTAACATTTATTTTCGGCGTCAAAGATAAGTCTACCGGGATCTTCCTGATGGGTCCATCCGGTACGACTAAGGACGAAACGCATTTCAATTCCCTGAATTTTGTAAATTTGTAATTTTCATTAAAGTATTTTCTATACTTCTGTTACCAGTGTCGCCGAGTGCTAAAAAAATTTTCTATCAAATAGTGCGGGCTATAAAAATGTCGCACACTATTTCGATTTGGGAAAGGTATTACGACTAACTGTAAGAGAATTTGCTCGTGGAGATCAATTTAGCCATTTTATAGAACTATATTATTACGAGCGTATAAAATTTATTAAGAAACTTAAACGGGATTGGATCACAAACATGCCTAAATTTTATTTATATCTGTATCTTTGTTACTTTATCCACCAGGTGGCTGCCACTTCTTGGCTTCCACAAATAAAATCACTTTCCAACTTCCTTAAATAAATCCAAGTAACATTTATTTTCGGCGTCGAAGATAAGTCTACCGGGATCTTCCTGATGAGTCCACCCGATACGACTAAGGACGAATCGCATTTCAGTTCCCTGTATTTTGTAAATTTGTAATTTTTATTAAAGTATTTTCTATACTTCTCTTCCCAGTATCGCCGTGTGCTAAAATTTTCTATCAAATATTGCGGGCTATAAAAATGTAGCACACTATTTCGATTTGGGAAAGGTATTACGACTAACTGTAAGAGAATTTGCTCGTGGAGATCAATTTAGCCATTTTATAGAACTATATTATTACGAGCGTATAAAATATATTAAGAAACTTAAAGGGCATTGGATCACAAACATCCGTAAATTTTATTTATATCTGTATCTTTGTTACTTTATCCACCAGGTGGCTGCCACTTCTTGGCTTCCAGAAATAAAATCACTTTCCAACTTCCTTAAATAAATCCAAGTAACATTTATTTTCGGCGTCGAAGATAAGTCTACCGGGATCTTCCTGATGAGTCCACCTGATACGACTAAGGACCAATCGCATTTCAGTTCCCTGTATTTTGTAAATTTGTAATTTTTATTAAAGTATTTTCTATACTTCTCTTACCAGTATCGCCGTGTGCTAAAATTTTCTATCATATAGTGGCTTCCACAAATAAAATCACTTTCCAACTTCCTTAAATAAATCCAAGTAACATTTATTTTTGGCGTCGAAGATAAGTCTACCGGGATCTTCCTGATGAGTCCACCGGGTACGACTAAGGACGAAACGCATTTCAGTTCCCTGTATTTTGTAAATTTGTAATTTTTATTAAAGTATTTTCTATACTTCTCTCACCAGTGTCGCCGTGTGCTAAAAAAATTTTCTATCAAATAGTGAGGGCTATAAAAATGTAGCACACTATTTCGATTTGGGAAAGGTATTACGACTAACTGTAAGAGAATTTGCTCGTGGAGATCAATTTAGCCATTTTATTGAAAAAAATAGTATACATACATGTAAACGCGAGCCGACAATAACAATTTTAATAAAATCAAAAATCCAGACCCCAAATAAGTGCAAAATAAGCGAGTTCCACGTAGATGAATATCTTCCCAAAAGGATACAGGACGAGAACTATGCAATAAAATAGAAAAACCTAAAGTCCAAATAGGCGAGAGAAGCAAGTTCAACGAAAAAACTTATATACTCGTAACCGCGGGCAGAAGATACATAGTTTAATAAATTCGAAAATGCAAACACCAAACGGGTAGAGAGAGAAGTTTCACGTTGATGATTATTGGCAATAGGTCCAAATAAATAAAAAAGTCAAACTTCAGTCGCTAAACAGGTGAAGAAGATGAGAGCTACATAAAAAAAATATGTACACACAGCACATACGAGCAGGGAGATTTTTTCAAAAAGAAAATTCTTGAAATATGAATTATAAGGGAGAAGAGATATATATAGAGATATATATGGAACTCGCCTCTATCGCCTGTTTGAGGTTTAGGTTTTATATTTTATTAAACTAAAACTATTTATCGTTTGCCCCCATCTATACATGTATCTATAGTTACATTTTTCATGCCACTTGTCTCCACCGCCTATTTGGTGTGTGGAATTTTTACTTATCTTATGCCAATGGGTACAATCATAGATACACTTATATCTGAAACTCGTCTAACTCGTCTCCTTGGATTATCTAGGGTTTAGCAATTAATTGTAAAGTTCGCGATTTTTTATCAACATTTTCTTATTTCAATTTATCAAAATATGACGCTAGGATTCGGGGACCTCATTCAAGTGAGTTTGATGGGTATTTATCATTTCACGTTTTTGCAATCGGTTACTTAGTGTTAGTGTATTACCTGACAGCTGATGTGCAACAATTATCTAACAATTCCGTCAGCTACAAAATATCGATTTGCCTCATATTTCGTGGACATTGTAAGCTACATAGGTTAGTGGATATAATAAAATCTCAAACTAAATGAAGCAAAGCATTTATGAGATTTATCAATTTTTCTCATAGATGAACTGCAATAAAACATAATGTAATCATACTAAAGTAATATAAAAATTTTGTTTAAATGGTAATTTGTCAATAAGTTTTATTATTCATTTAAAATTCTAAAAGGGCCAATAATATAAGACAATCAAGTTTATAGTAAAGTACTATCCTATACATTTATTACACAGGCACACAAAAAAAAGTGGTCTGTTACTGAGACTTGACATACCCCTCTTATGCATTTTGATGCGCTGCATCCGAATCCGCAGCCAGAATTGCGCCATCACCCCTCAGTTTTTTTTAAATCGTGTAAAACCACCCCTAAATCGAAAAATCCGGGATATTCCGCTTTTAACGTTGGGAAAATTTTTATAAACTGCCTCAAAATTACTGCACATCTAAAGCTATACACATTTTGAGGCGCTGAATCCGAATCCAAATGCAGATTTGTGCCATCACCCCTCGGTGTTTTTTAAATCGTGGAAAAGCACCCCTAAATTGAAAAATCCGGAATATTCCGCTTTTAACATTGGGCAAATTAGTACAAACTGCCTAAAAATGACTGCAGATCTACTGCTATACATACTTTGGGGCACTGAATCCGAATTCGAAACGAGATTTACTACATTCCCTCTACTTTCTTTTCAATCACGGAAAACCACCCCTACATCGAAAAATTCGAAAAAATCAGCTTTTGACCCTTTCAACCCTTAAACCCTGAACCCTTGAACTTATAACTCTCAAACCCTAAACCGTGAAGCTCTCAACGCTAAAACCCTTTAATCCTGAACCCCTTAACCCTGAATCCTTTAATCCCCAACTCTAGAATCCTTAAACATTGAACCCATAGCCCTTTAATCCTCAAACTTTTAAACTCTTAACCGTTGAACCCTGAACTCTTAAACCCTTAAACCCTCAGATCCTGATCCCTTAAGCCCTCAACCCTTAAACCCTGAACCCTTAAACCCTTGAACGATGAACCATTAAACTCTGGACCCTTAAAGCATAAACCCTCAAACCATTAACTGTCCCTTAAAACCCTTAAAAAGTGAAAACTGAAACCCTCAGCTCTTAAACCCTCAACCATTAAACCTTCGGTCTTTAAAAAACTAATTCAATTTTCTCTTTTTCGCTTATAGCGGGTTCTTTTATCCTCAAGTGACCTGAGTAAAGGATTTCTGGATCTCTTTGTATCACCTGGGTTAGTTTCTCTTTCCAACATCTTGCAGTAGTCAGCCATCATATTAATACCTCAAGTGCCTTGATATCTCCTCTCCATTTCTATAAGGTCTTCGTGAAATCGCTCACCTTGCTCTTCACTGTAGTCACCTAAGTTTTCAGAAAAGTATTGCAAATGGGCGTGCAAAAAATGTAATTTCACACTCATCAAACAACCTAAACGTTCGTAGTTATCGAATAAATCTGAAACAATTTGTTCATATTCCTGACTTTTCTGATTACCTAAAAAATTTTCAGCAATACTTTGAAAACTGAGCCATGCTAACTTTTCTGTTTCGTTCATTGTGTTGATGAAATTAGGATCTCGAAACATTCTTCGAATTTGAGGGCGGTCAAAAATTCCTCCTTTTATTTTAGCGTTACTGAGACCTGCAAAATGATCTGACAAGTATTGGAAACATGCTCCTTCTTTATCTAATGCTTTAGTAAACTGCTTCATTAAACCAAGTTTAATGTGCAGTGGAGGAAGAAGGATTTTTAATGGATCGAGCAATGGTTCTTGAAGCACGTTGTAAGTACCTGGATTAAGCGCATTTCTTTTTGGCCGTTCTCTCTTCCTGTAATGATTTATGCGATCTCCGCTGTCCCATAAACATAGAAAGCACGGAAACTTTGTAAAACCTTACTGTTGTCCTAATATGATGGATATGATTTATTTTCTCTAGGACATACTTCATATTTTCATAACATTCTTTTAGTTTCGTGGAATGAGCTATTGGGATGCTTGCGTATTTATTTCCATTATGCAGCAAAACTGCCTTTAGACTTTGCTTTGAAGAGTCTATGAAGAGTCGTCATTCACTGGACTTGTAAATATTAGGTTTTAATTCATTAATCAGACTCTTTACATCTGTGCAATAAACTAATGTTTTATTCTCATCTACAGTGAAATATTTTGTAAACTCTTGTTCCCGTTTTCTATAAACAGAAGATTTAGTTCCAGGTTCTACTAATTCCCGCCTTTTAAATTCCGCTGCCATGAATTCTGCAACATCTTTCGAGACGCCAGTATTGCGAAAAAAGTCATTTAAATCTTTTTGGTTAAATGGTTTAGGATTGCATAACATAACAGAATATGGAAGATACTTGTCTTTACTTTCATCCATTTCACATTCACTAATCTCCATTAATTCACTTTCACTGTCATCTTCATTTTTTCTTATGACGTCTTCTTCAATATCTTCTTCCATAAAATCTTCTTCTACATTCATAAGTTCACCAGCATCACAAATAGTTTCCTCTCTTTCAAATCCATTGGATATATGAATATCTGATTTCGTAATCGGTTTTATTGTTGAAGAGACATTAGCGTATTTTATTTTAGATTTATTTCTCGAGTTAAAGCCGCTTGTGATAGTTTTGCAAAAATACCAGTCATCGCATGACTGTGGTTTCTGCCATATAGTTGGCGTGGTAAATTGTAAAACTTCCTTTCCATTGTTTTTTTTCATCGATTCAACATCGTTAGACAAGTCATCCACCTGTGAAGAGCTGCGGTGGTGTGATGACGACGGCTGCGGGCCCCCTTGCTCACCCTGACCAGTCGCCCTGGGTTTCTGAAGCACTGCATCGTGAATATATATCACTTATATCTGCAACCAGGGCACCTCCCCGTGGTGACGGTGGGCAACGGATAAATTTTTTGCTGGTTTTTTTTTTCACTTCGGTTTTTTATATAAATTTTTTGTATATTCTAGCAAAGTTCCTGGAAAAGGGCGTTTCGCCGTCATGGCAGATGTAAGTAATATATCTATTACGATGCAGGGCTTCGGAAACCCAGTATCGGCGACTGGTTAGGGTGAGCAAGCGGGCCCGCAGTTGTCGTCATCATACGACCGCAGCTCTTCACAGGTGGATAACTTGGCCAGTGTTGAGTATAATGCCACAAGAAACTCCTCAAGTAACCACGATTGCCTTGGAGAACCAAATCGGTTTTGCTACATATGTGATAAATTTGAGGTAGCAAAGTACCGCAGACCTATTACGGATTTAAATAGAAAAATTTTTCTTGACTGCTTCAAAATGCAGATACCTGTTGAAAATACATGGTGGAATCCTCAAGTGATGTGCTATACTTGTCTAACGATGTTGAATCGATGGAAGAAAAGCAAAGGAAAGAAAATGTTACAGTTTACCACGCCAACTATATGGCAGAAACCACAGTCATGCGATGACTGCTATTTTTGCAAAACTATTACAAGTGGCTTCAACTCAAAAAATAAATCTAAAATAAAATATGCTACTGTCTCTTCAATGATAAAACCCATCATGGAATCAGATATTCATACATCCAATGAATTTGAAAGAGAGGAAACTATTTGTGATGCTGGTGAACTTATGAATGTAGAAGAAGATTTTATGGAAAAAGATATTGAAGAAGACGACATAAGAAAAAATGAAGATGACAGTGAGAGCGAATGAATGGGAATTAGTGAAAGTGAAATGGATGACAGTGAAGACGAGTATGTTCCACATTCTGTTAAGCCATGGAATCCTAAACCATTTAACCAAAAAGATTTAAACGATTTTATTCGAAATACTGGCGTCTCTAAAGATGTTGCAGAATTCATGGCAGCGGAATTTAGGAGGCGGGAATTAGTAGAACCTGGAACTAAATCTTCTGTTTATAGAAAACGGGAACAAGAGTTTACAAAATATTTCACTGTAGATGAGGATAAAACATTAGTTTATTGCACAGATGTAAAGAGTCTGATTAATGAATTAAAACCTAATATTTACAAGTCCAGTGAATGGCGACTCTTTATAGACTCTTCAAAGCAAAGTCTAAAGGCAGTTTTGCTGCATAATGGAAATAAATACGCAAGCATCCCAATAGCTCATTCCACGAAACTAAAAGAAAGTTATGAAAATATAAAGTATGTCCTAAAGAACATAAAATATGAAGAACACAAGTGGCAAGTTTGTGGAGACTTGAAAATCATATCCATCATATTAGGGCAACAGTCAGGTTTCACAAAGTTTCCATGCTTTCTATGTTTATGGGACAGCGGAGATTGCATAAATCATTACAGGAAGAGAGAATGGCCAAAAAGAAACTCGCTTAATCCAAGTACTTACAACGTGCTTCAAGAACCATTGCTCGATCCATTAAAAATCCTTCTTCCTCCACTGCACATTAAACTTGGTTTAATGAAGCAGTTTACTAAAGCATTAGATAAAGAAGGAGCATGTTTCCAATACTTGTCAGATCATTTTCCAGGTCTCAGTAACGCTAAAATAAAAGCAGGAATTTTTGACGGCCTTCAAATTCGAAGAATGTTTCGAGATCCTAATTTCATCAACACAATGAACGAAACAGAAAAGTTAGCATGGCTCAGTTTTCAAAGTATTGCTGAAAATTTTTTAGGTAATCAGAAAAGTCAGGAATATGAACAAATTGTTTCAGATTTATTCGATAACTGCGAACGTTTAGGTTGTTTGATGAGTGTGAAATTACATTTTTTGCACTCACATTTGCAATATTTTCCTGAGAACTTAGGTGACTACAGCGAAGAGCAAGGTGAGCGGTTTCACCAAGACCTAAAAGAAATGGAGAGGAGATATCAAGGCACTTGGGGTGTTAATATGATGGCTGACTACTGCTGGATGTTGAAAAGAGAAACTAATCAAAGTGATAAAAAAAGATCCAGAAATCCTTTACACAGGTCATTTGAGGATAAGAGAATCCGCTATAAACGAAAAAGAGAGAATTGAATTAGTTTTTTAAAGACGCAAGGTTTAATGGTTGGGGGTTTAAGAGCTGAGGGTTTCAGTTTTCACTTCTTAAGGGTTTTGAGGGACAGTCAAACCATTAGGTTTCAAGGTTGATGTTTTAAGGGTTCAGAGTTTAGTGGTTCATCGTATAAGGGTTGAGGGCTTAAGGGTTCAGGTTCTAAGGGTTTCAGAGTTCAGGGTTCAATGGTTAAGGGTTAAAGGGTTGTGGGTTCAATGTTTAAGGATTTTAGGGTTGGGGATTAAAGGATTCAGAGTTAAAGGGTTCAGAATTTAAAAGTTCAGGTTTAAGGGGTTCAGGATTTATGGGGTATGGGTTTAAAGGTTCCAGGGTAAAGCGTTAAGGGTTTTAAGGTTTCGGGTTTAAAGGTTATAAGTTTAAGGGTTCAGGGTTTAAAGGTTAAAAGGGTAAAAGCTGAGTTTTTCGAATTTTTCGATGTTGGAAGTGGTTTTCCGTGATTGAAAAAAAGGACAGGGAATGTCGTAAATCTCGTTTGGAATTCAGATTCAGTGCCTCAAAATATGTATAGCATTAGATCTGCAGTCATTTTTAGGCAGTTTATACAAATTTGCCTAATGTTAAAAGCGGAATATTCCAGATATTTCGATAAGGGGTGGTTTTCCACGATTTAAAAAGAACTAAGGGGTGATAGCATAAATCTGCCTTTGGATTCGGATAGGATTGAGCGCATTTCTTGTTGACCATATAAGGGTTCGGAGTTTAGTGGTTCATCGTTCATGGGTTGAGGGCTTAAGGGTTCAGGATCTAAGATTTCAAGGATTCAAGAGTTCAGGGTTCAACGGTTAAGGGTTTAAACGATTGAGGGTTAAAGGGTTGTGAGTTTAATGTTTAAAGATTTAGGGTTTGGAATTAAAGGATTCAGGGTTAAGGAGTTCCGGATTTAATGGTTCAGGTTTAAGGAGGAACTTCGGTCTCCGGGGCCGACTAAACTAAATAAATTGTGGCATTTTTACTGGGATAGAAAAGTACAAAGTTACAGTTCATAAATAAATTATTATTTTACTAGTATTTAACATTTAATTGATATTTTAAAATACTGTATTTTTTATAGAATTTCCACTGTGCCGAAGAGAAAAACAAAAATTTGTCAATGGAGCATACTTTTGAGCAGACAGTTATAGTTGGTCTCATCTTGTATGAAAAATTGACGAATGCGATATGACCCCAATAGTTAAGGCATTTTTAAAGTCGAATACGTTGATCAATCGCCACCGTCACATTTGGCTTTCACAAATTAATTTGAATTGAGTATAGTCAAATATTAACTATGCGTATCAATTTCGCAGCTTTGCGATACTGTACCATTTGTCAATCATGTACATTAACGTAGCTAAATTATACTCCTTATTTTTGCTGAAATTAGCAGTTGAGACCTAAAAAATTAATTTTATTACCTTCTGCTTGACGAACCGAAGTGTAGGAAGATTCCATGAAATAGCTTACATTACAACTAGATGCCCCATTGGATGCCTCACGACACGTAGACTTAAAAAACTACAAAGCGCACAAACTAGACCTATCATCGGCCACCCCGAACACATTCACCCCCATTGGATGCGCCAAGATACCTAGAGGTAAAAAGCTATGAAGCGCTCCACCTAGACTCCATCATCGGCCACCCCGAACACCTAGACCCCACATAGGATGCGCTACGAGACCTCGACGTAAAAAACTATGGAATGCACCACAAAGATTAGATCATAGGTGACCCCGAACACCTAGACCCACATTGGTTGTGCTACGATACCTACACGTAAAAAACTACAATGCGCATAACGTAGACCCCATCATCGGCCACCCCGAAAACTTAGACCACCCACAGGATGCGCTACGACGCCTAGACGTAAAAAACTACGAAGAGCACAACCTAGACTCCATCATCGGCGACCCCGAACACATAGACTCCCCATTGGATGCGCTAGGACACCTAGACCTAAAAAACTAAGAAGCGCACCACCTAGACTCCATCATCGGCCACTCCGAACACCTAGATCCCCCATAGGATGAGCTACGACACATAGACGTTAATAACTATGGAGCGCACCACCTAGACTCCATCATCGGCCACCCCCAAGCTTACAACGGGCTGTTACACCAAACGTTGTTGTGCGCCGATGAATGCGACAGGACACTTGGATGATATTCAATCGTTGCTAGCCGCTGCGCCGAGCCGTCGGTCGCCGCGCCTTAAGTAACGGCGAGGGAGAGAGAGAGAGAGAGGGACTTCAAGATTACGCGATTTCCTCATCGCTTAGCGAAAGACGGTGCCGTCGAGTACGAGCCGTACTCACGCCGTCGTGTACCACGTGCGAGGACGCAGCGCTTCCCGTTGTATAGCCGCAGGAGGCTGACAACGTCTGTAATATTGTTCTTATTTTACCGGCAATAAAAGCCAAATTTAATCGGATGCACGAAAGTTTTTCCCTTCCAGCAAGTGGTCGGCGGTGCGTATACCACCGCCTTCGCGGTACGTTGGGCGACGAAGCGCGCGTGCACTAAGAGTAGCCGAGAAGATATGCTATTAACAGCAGTTAAATAATGCAAAGAGGGATAATTTACGAAAGAAAAAGCTATACGTTACGTTTTAATTCGTACCCTTTTCCAAACATGACAAAAAAATTTTTAAAAATAGCAGTAAACAGCCGTTCGACAAATTAGTGCCAGACTTTATTTTTTCACACGGGAGGATTCCTCTTTTCGCTTATAATTATTATGCATAATAATAATAAGCGAATAATAATAATACTCATTAATAGAATAACAATTGTATGTAATATATATAACAAATTTAATGTAATAACACCGAAAGCGATTACGAAAATTTTTAGTATCTTTATTTAAATTATTATGACATATCTTTCTTTTCGCTAATTATCCATCTTCAGTTCCCAAGAAAACGCAGAACGAACATATTGGCGACATCTCTAAGCGACGAACATAAGGTCGTTATGTAAACAGAGCTAGTAACCTCTTCTTTTTGACGCGGCGTGAAGTTGCGCGTTTCATTGCATTCCTCTTTTCCAACCCTACCGAACGTTTGAAGCCTCATCCACATTTCTTTCCGTTTGCATCGCAAGATTTATGATTTTGTACATTTATTTAAAAGTAACGCATTTACCGAATTTATACCAAAGACACCTATTCCCAATTCTTTTTTTCTGTTCTTTCCGAAAATGCATAAGTAAAGTTCGAAAAAAATTTTTTCCGTGAAAAAAATTTCATAACTTTGTTCATACTAATCCTATCGCAGAATAGATACGACCAATCGATAGATTAGCTCAAAAAACTTAAAATGCCGCCTAACCGGTATCGATATTTCAATTCAATCATTAATTACAATGTTTTAAAAGTGGTGCGTTGGTGGATTGTCACTCGGTACCGCTGTTTTAATTGCATATTTTAATATCTGATACTGGTGTAACAGAAAATAGCTTTTATGCTCTGAGTGATGAGCAAATTAATGTGGCTTTTAACTATTTCTCAACAAATGTTCAACGTAGCTTTTTATCAAAATACAATTATGAGAAAGGAGTATTATTATTCAGTATGCAAGAAGAAAGTAATATTGTACTAGATAATACATTAACCTCGACATTAACGCTAGATGTATCTACAACATCTTCGTCAATTTCCGATGGGTCTTTTAATTCCTTTGAATTTGAACCATCAGAAAGTTCATCGCACGCAGTAGACGTGGTAAAAAGTAATAGTAGCATGTCGAATAAACCAAAAAAGCCTAGACTTCAGTCCCGAGAAGGTCTCATTTTTTTAATTTACTGAGAAATTATAAGCTTTCGAAAAAGCTATATTACGTATTTTCAAAGCATTTAATTTCCTTATAATAATTGACCTAACTAGTTCAGTGCAGTTGCTGCTTCTGTTCAAATAACTAATACGTTGAACATAACCTCTAATTGAAAATGCATAATAATTTTTTGCTTCATATTAAACGTGTCTAAACAAAATACAAGTATACACATTTATACATTAAGAAGTTATGCTTTTAATGATATTTTTTTCTTTATTAATATATGCAATAATTATTACCAAATTTAATGTTTTCTCAAGTGTCCCATTTATCGGATACAGTGTCTCACAATACGGCCGTTTACCTTACAATTGCGGTCATTATGTTCCTCGCGTGAGTCGAGGTGCCGCTCCTCGACAAAAGAGAGGGGGTGCTACCCGATCTCCTTCGAGTGCCTGCTCCTCGAATATAGAGGAGCTGCTCCCCGAAAGTAACTGGGGAGCTGCTCCCCAGCTGTGAGGAAGCTGCTCCCCGAAACTTTTTTCAATGTTCTACCACGGACGCAAGCTGTAACATTCCACGTTGTATGACCTTTGGAGGCCTCGCTATCGCTCGGCCCCAAAGGTCACACTCACCGCGAATGATACATTTTGCGTCCTTAATGCATAATATACTATTTTTCCTTCCTAACACTAGTCTACACTTAACCTTCTATTTTATTTTATATCTCACGTTGAATACCGATTTTCTTAGCGTTCAAATTTCAAAGAATTCCTATAAACATATCTATCTTAATTGTACATAGCATTTCGATAATTTAATTATTTTGTTATCGATAATTTGTAATAATTTGGTTTTGCTATTTTACATAAAATAAAGTCATTGTTTAACTGAGTTTAGAAATAATGTGTATATTAAATAATTTTGTAGTAAATAAAAGGTGAAGAGAAATATAGGGAATGATTCAAGTGATCATTCACTTCCTTCCCTGCTGAGGATTTTGGCAAAGGATATATTATTTTATCCTCTTTGTTTAAGTATAATAACATTAAAGGGTTTTTGATATTATCATTATAAAAATATTTTTCAACCGTATATTAAGAAAAATTATAATTATTTCCAAAAGAAAAATTTAATTATACGTAAGTAATTTTTTGTGAAAAAGAAGGTTAATAGGTTGGAGTGATTTTGGTAAATTTTGACTTATTATTGTTCTTATGCATCATTGTATTACCTTTCTTTGAATATCTCCGCCGTTTTAAAAGTTCATTTTAAAACTCAAGATTTTTTTGGCATAAGTAGCATTCACATATTTGCATTAGAGAGTACGCAGTGCGTTATAGTAGAAAATTGTTTTACTCAATACAGTGCCGAATAGCGTATCTTGTAGGATGATCATGTCAGTATATGATAATCTTAGCAATGTGAGTATAGCTACCTGATTTCTTTCTTTTGTTCTTGAACTATTCATAAAATTTCTTTTATAAGTGCGAAGAATTTTTCTGAAGGCAAATACAGCTTAATTTTGCATAAAATTACAGTCAAATGATTTTTATCTATGTTTGTTAGGGTTGCAAGGTTTAGGAATAGTTTTATTTTCTTTTTCCTTTGGATTAGTTCTATAATTTCTTATTCAAAGCTATAGATAGAATAATAAGTTATTAACTTGATCCCTGAAATGTTTTCTACTTTTTGACTAAATAATTATATTAAATAATGTTATTATTTAATAAGACATCATTTTTACATATCAAATTTTTGCTTGTCTTATCGTTACAAAATAAAAAATTGAGGTATCTTAATATATCATCACAATATTTCTGCTTGTTGTTGGAAAAGAAAAATATATTTTAAATTATTATTGATTTCATTTTTGATTGTAGTATTGTTTCTAACATATCATCGAGGTTGATTTGTAGCCATTAAGTTCTGTCACGCTGTAATCAAAATCTTTTTATGTTATTTAAGGTATTTATTGTTAAAATTGTTATAAGAGATAGTCCATTACCTGTAAAAGAAAATCATGTTATTATTTTGTATTAACAAGACTTACTTTATTCGTTTGCACTGTTTTTACCTTTCCCTTATAGTCTATGATAACATTATTATTTTTATTTACTTTGATAATGTCAAAAGGACCTTGATAATGATCTTTTTCAAGTTTCCCTCGTTTTGGTTCTTTGATTAACCATACTTTATCTCCCAGTTTAAATTCTACTTGAATAATCTATAAAATAATATTTTTGATTTTTTTAAAGAAGTCAAATAAATACTATAGTAAAAAAGTCTTTTACTTCTTTGGGTCAATGTATGCTCAACAAATTATATGTAAGTACATTCAAATTGTTCACTGCAAATCAAACACACGAAAGTTGTGAAATCAATTATCAATAGTCAAGTAATGCAAACCATTCTTCGAAAAACTATATGACTATGTTCTCAGAAATGTATTCAAATTTCTTCATTCTTCTATACAAATTAAACACCAGAAAGTACTGAAATCAATTAATTATAGTCAAGTACCGTCCATAAGAACTTTTCGTACCCCGCATGTAAAATTACATTTTATGCCCACGTTGTAACTTTAAAATTATTCAGCCAGTGGGCATAAAGTGCTACATAACAACCAAGAGGCCCAATAGCTCACACAGCTCCTACAAAACTTTATAGTACCTACGTACTTTACCCCCGTGTGGGCGAAAATTATTTTAATTATATAACTATAATGCCTTCTTTTTATTTCTAAAATCATAAGAATTTTTTCAGGTATTTACGAAAAGTCAAAGCCTATATAAAAAAATTACATAGTTACCAACACATCACTATTTTTCATTATTCCTCTTGAATTTTGAACTTTCTATAATATTACGCATCTAGGAAGGACAAGAGAAATCTAGAGCTACTCTAGCAGGTGTGGTCCTCCGATCTCCCGTACATACTTGGCGGGCCCGACGGTTTGCAGTTCAAGGTGTAAGGCATGGTCATTTTCATATAAATATTCATATGTTTAAAGATAAGATAAAATGTATAAATGGGTTGCTTCTACATATTAACTACTGATCTATGAATCTATCACTCTGTTTTTAAATAGAAAGTACACACCCGCGTGAAAATATCATATGAGATCTCATATGAGATCCCGTAATACGTAAAATTGCATATGACATCACATATAAGATCTCATACGAGATATGCGCTGTCTGAAATTCTCATATGAGATCTTATATGATATTTACACGGGGGAAAAGGATATAAAATATGTAGCATATAAAACGGTTAGTAAAATGTAAAGGACTTTTGAGCAGGCTATGAATTTATATGAATTTTTTATTTTATTCTCATTTAAAAAGGACGGACACAAGGAAAAATATGTTTAGTAATGAAATATAAATCATAATTCTGCACATGTACGGATATGTTGTACTTAACGGCATCAATTAAAAATTAGAGCCAATGTAATTATTTGTGGTGGACTTATAGGTATAAATATTATTAATGAATTTATGCAAAAATTTAGTATTCTACATTTATGTAGCCCATGTAACTGCAAACCGTCGGGCCCGCCAAGTATGTACGGGAGATCGGAGGACCACACCTGCTAGAGTAGCTCTAGATTTCTCTTGTCCTTCCTAGATGCGTAATATTATAGAAAGTTCAAAATTCAGGAGGAATAATGAAAAATAGTGATGTGTTGGTAACTATGTAATTTTTTTATATAGGCTTTGACTTTTCGTAAATACCTGAAAAAATTCTTATGATTTTAGAAATAAAAAGAAGGCATTATAGTTATATAATTAAAATAATTTTCGCCCACACGGGGGTAAAGTACGTAGGTACTATAAAGTTTTGTAGGAGCTCTGTGAGCTATTGGGCCTCTTGGTCGTTATGTAGTACCTTATGCCCGCTGGCTGAATAATTTTAAAGTTACAACGTGGGCATAAAATGTAATTTTACATGCGAGGTACGAAAAGTTCTTATAGCCCGTACTTGACTATAATTAATTGATTTCAGTACTTTCTTGTGTTTAATTTGTATAGAAGAATGAAGAAATTTGAATACATTTCTGAGAACATAGTCATACAGTTTTTCGGAGAACGGTTTGCATTACTTGACTATCGATAATTGATTTCACAACTGTCGTTTGTTTGATTTGCAGTGAACAATTTGAATGTACTTGCATATAATTTGTTGAGCATACATTGACTCAAAGAAGTAAAAGACTTTTTTACTATAGTATTTATTTGACTTCTTTTAAAAAATCAAAAATATTATTTTATAAATTATACAGAAAAAGCTTCTATACTTGCCTTATTTTATACTTTAAGTTTTATTAACAATATTATTATTTGTACAGTCATGAAAAAAAATTAGTACCATTTGTAGAGAGTGCTTATTGAATAGATGAGATCAGAATAAATAAAAGAACTACAGAAAAATTGTGTTGTTAGAATATATTTAAAAAATTAGTTTTTTAAAGAACGTGATGATTGTTTTGAAAAAATATTTAAGCTCTCATTAAAGTTTTTGGTACAGTGGGAGAGAGAGAGAGGGGGAAGAAAGAGAGGGTGGGAGAGTTTAGTAAATAATGTTTGTTAAGTATAAAACTATGTAGAATAGTAACCAAACTTATTCTTGCCTATAAGTTTTTACTTTTGTAAAAAAGTTTTTCAGAGAGATTTCACAACTTTTTAAGAGTAAAAGTACATTATAAATAATGTTTATTGAGTATATAAAATTACACTTTAATTGATTTCACAACTTTTTTGGGTTTATTATTACTTTATTAATACTTACTAATAGGACACATACATTGGTAAATATATTTGAAAAATATATATGCGATAAACTAGAGAAAAGTGTTATGAAACTATATTAAACAGTATATATTAAATAATACGTTTAATTCGTGTTATCATTTTGGAGTTTATAAAACCAACGAATATAGACGCATATAGAAGCGTACTCTGCGTACTCCTTTGGACAGAGCGTTTGGGACTTTGGGTAACACGCCTATTAGTTCTGTTACCCAACCGCGAGATGGCGCTGACGGCCGCCGAATATATATAGATATACAAAAAAAGAATTTTATATATAGATATATAAAAGAATAATAAACCATGGTTTTATAAGATAGGATTGTCGAGAAAAGCTATTGTATCGATTAATCGCATTAGAAGTGGCCATATGTCACTTAACTCAAGCTTATATAGACACAAAATTGTTGATACGGATACATGTAAATGTGGTGAAGAAATTGACACTATAGAGCATGTGTTTTGGAACTGTAAACTATATAATTCGCAAAGATGCAACATGCTTAAAAAGATCAGAAAGGAGATAAAAATGGATCCTTTATCTGTAATTAATCTGTTATCTTTAGATAATTCTAAAATATTGCACATTGTAGCCGATTTCATCGACAACATCGATTGTAATATTTGAATTTTGTATTTCGCGCCTAAGTATATTACGCGAATAATATACGAAATAATGTAAATAGGGCTATGTAATTTACTTGAAGCCAATAAAGACAACTAAACTAAACTATAGATATACACACGTGCATAAGATTTAAGATGTGAACACGGTCGTACATACAGGGGCGGGATCATGAGGCTGCCTCACCGTCGAGACAGAGCGTTTGGTGACACAGAATTCTCTCACCAGGGGCGATGTTTTCAGATGGACTTTAGTGTGGAACATAGGAACGTAGGAACTATAGACTGTAGAGTCTACAGAGTCTATAGTTCCTACGTTCCTATGTTCCACACTAATGTCCATCTGAAAACATCACCCCTGGTGAGAGAGTTATGTGTCACCAAACGCTCTGTCTCGACGGTGAGACAGCCTCATGACCCCGCCCCCGCTGAGCCCGCTTCCAACCAATGAGAGAAGATATAGCGCGTGCGCTATTACCGCGTGCCGACCGCGGCTGACCGCACCACAGCCAAACGCGAGTAAACGCGCTGTAGCGTACGGATGCGGACGAACGCAGTAAGGGAGCATGCCCGCAACCAATCACAGCTTGACTCGAGTGGAAGAAAAGAGTGTTTACCTCTCGAAGCAAGCTACGATTGGCTGGTGGCATGCGCCCTGACCGCGTTCGTCCGCATCCATATACGCAACCCTATATGCATATATGACCCGAGCCCTAGTTGCTACTCGCGGCATGAAAACGCACTTTTATACTTGGGGCCTTTGCACGCTAAAAGCATAACGCAAAGGAATAAGGAATAAGAGGGCATACGGTGGACATAAGGTACTTATGCTCCGCTTATTCCTCTTATGCCCGTGTTGTGTACGCTACGGATCGTGCATAACCCCTAAATTGCTTGTTTTGGAGTAAGTTTTTACCTCTTCATCCATTGTTCAAAAATGTCTACACTATAAATTATTATAAAAATAATCACTAAATGATTAAGAAGAAAACTTTTCTCACTTCTGCACGTTGAAATGATAAAATACAAAAGCCTCTCAAGTTTTATTATTTTGTCAACTTTTTAACCAATTAGAGTAAATTAATAATTACAGTAAGCTATTTCGTTTCGAAAACTTTACTCCAAAAAAATCAAGATGTTATGCACGTTTCGTTGCGTATACAACACGGGCATAAGAGGAATAAGCGGAGCATAAGTACCTTATATCCACCTTATGCCCTCTTATTCCTTATTCCTTCGCGTTATGCTTTTAGCATGCAAAGGCCCTTATACTCGGGAGTCGGAGCATATTGCGAAATGATTTGGCAACGTTGCATTCTACTGTAGAATGCACTACAGTACTGTACTTCTACTGTAGAATGCAACGTTGTCAAACCCACACATAGACTTACATACTAGACTGTGCGTGCTGCGGGACGAGTTGAACCCAGCATTAGAGTGAGAGAGCAATACTGGAAGTCGTTCTGTCTTTCTCTTACGGGCGAGGTGGTGGGATATAGCGGGGTATAGCCTATAGCTATTGCGGAGCAGCCGTATCCATCACGCGTCTACTTATCGCAAATTCGCAATATTTACGTTTTATTTCATTATTTATTGAATGCAGTATTTTGCGAAAAAAGAATACCAAAATGGTCAAAAGTTGTTGTATATGTAAAATTGAGTTGGGAAGTATTCCAGACGTTTCCATTCATAGGTAAGTATGAAATAATTCATACTCAAAGCAGTTAAATATTGTATAAAGAGGTTATGTTTGCAATTACATTTAAATATTTCTTTTTACCACTTAAAGTAACTTATAAGTATTTTATAAGTATAGTGTTACGACCCGAGTCGGGGTCTTCAAGCAGAAAGGCGTTTCTGCAATGGTCGCCAAGTTGACCAGTCGGAACGTGGAATTCGTTTGCTCAATTAAGCGCTAAAGCGCATGGAGTTGCAGGAAAGTTGAAATAAAATTCGAACTCGAGAGAATAAACTTTAACTTGAATTTATTGAATTAATTCAGAACTTTGTTAATTTTGACAACCAATGAACTTTAGAACCGTGACTCTATACAATTCAATGATTATTTAAAGCTTCTGGGCGCAACATGCACAATGTGCAGCAGAGTACCAAAAATGTTGATAACGACCCAGGTTAAAGCTACGAAGCGTCTCATGTGCTCGGTAGCGACTGACCCTGGCGGCTCGGGGCTCTTCTTTTATACCCCTGACGCGGACCTCAGGCCGTTGTCAAGGATCCTAGGAGAAACGCTATTGGTCGGCAGCTTCAGGTTGGTAGTGGGAGGCAGTATGGTGTAGAGGCTGTAGGGCGCCAGGTTGCCTCAGAAGCCTTCTCCCACTCCTAAGTGGGGGAGTGGCGATGGAGGGGCCCTAGACCAGAAAACAGGGTCGAGAGCGATGAGCAGCGAGCGACGGACCGCATCCCCCAGTGGCGTGGGACGCCGCTAGTCTGTGATTGGCTGTTGACGATGGCTCGGGCCGTTAGGTTGTTGCGCCACTGCGCCATAGTTCTGGGAATTGTTTGTCTCTCGTCGGGTGACCGTTGGCACTAATGGATTCTGAGAACTGTTTACGCATTCCTAGCCTGTCCGTTAATCCTTTCCTTAGCCTAATGGATTCCAAGAAGTGTTTACGCATTCTTGGTTCGACCGTTGATGCATTCCTGAAGCTCTTGACCTTGAAGTGGATTAAGTTTCCTCGAGCCCGTCGCTAATTGATTCTCGGAAACGTTCACGTCTTTTGTTTGTCCTTGAATTGTTTCTCGAGCTGCTGGTTGTCCTTGGGAATTTCTGTAACAGAGCTTCTTCATACCTGAGCGAGCTTTCCTAATTAATTATTATTACGCCTGCCGTTATTTATCAAATCGCTAATTATTATGACGCAATTACTATTTATCGTCCAAATAGTTATTAATTTAATCGCAGATTACTACCGTTTATTTAGTTTTATTGCTAATCTCAATTTGTTCGTTAGCGCGTTGGCCTTGCCATTGATAGTTTAATTATACGGGCGCAATTACTAATTGTTGAAGGTAATTAGTTAATAAATCCATTATCGCTTGTTTATCATCGATGCCTATTCGAGTTATTGTTTATAACTTGGTTAATTAACTAATTAATATATAGATCCTACTATTGGAATTTTAGATCGAGATTGTTATGGGAACGCATTCAATTATTATTATTTAATTTATCATTTTATTTAACTTTTATCAGAGATCAATATTTAAGGTTCTATTGTAGAATTGCCTTTATGTGTTGCACGACTCGTTTACGCAAACGCAGTTCATAACAATAGTACGTAAAACCATATTTAACATATATTACTAATGATAATAAGTAAAGTAAATTAGTATTTAAATTAGCGATTGTATTTCTACAGTGTATAATTAAATGTAGCATGTAATATGAATTTAATATATTTGTTTTTGCTAGATTCACATAAAATTATATAAAAAATTTTCAAATTTAGCAATTAAAATAATATGAAATAATAAATAGATATATGTAAAAAAGAACCTAAGTTGAAAAAATGATAAAGTAATTCTTAGATTTTTAAATTAACTAAAGTTTGTACATATTGATTTTTTCAGTATACCAAAAAACGAAGATTTAAAAGCAAAATGGTTTATAAATATTGGTAGAGAAGTTAGCAAAAATAGTGGAGTATGCAGCCAACATTTTGAGTCAAAGTTTATTCATTACAAAGTAGTTGGTGAGAAGGTTAAACGGTTTTTAATACCTGAAGCAGTTCCAACTTTATTGTTAACACAATCTAAAAGGTATGCTTCATATGTTGTTCATTTTACCATTACATGTAAATAAATGTAAATACGTGCATACATGGTGTTGAATTTTTTAGTCACAATGTATGCAGAAGCAATATAGATTCTGACAGTGGAGCAACGCTGGTACATAAAGAAGTATCATATCTATCAGAATCTGCAAATCAATCAAATACAAAAAGGTAAAATTGCTTTTATTTTATAAAAATGAACTTCTAATAAGAAAAAATTATTTTACAGTAATATATTACCATCAATGTTAACTGATGTCACGAATGCCAGTGCACTAGTGAGAGCCCAAGCAAATATTAAACATAATGAACAGGAAAATATTGTCAAAGATACATTAACTGAAAAGTAAGTCGTTTAAATTTTTAATTTAAAATTTCTAAAGAAATATTAATTTAAACAGATTGTTAATAATATTTTTTATTATTTTTTTTTCACATTTCTAGACAAAATTTAATTCATCAGTACATTGATGATGGAGAACAGAACAATATACCCTCTGAAAATATATCTAATTCAGAAAATGAAGATAATTCTGTGACTTCTTCGAAAACATCACTGAAAAGGTTGGATTCCAAGCATTTAATGAATCAATATTCAATTTGGTTGGAAGTATTTTTTAAATGTTTATTTACATTATTTAGGAAATCTGAAGAATATCAGGAAAATAAAAAACGATTTCATAGTTCTCGGTTTCTAGGAGATTTAAGAAGAGACGATTTTACTAATGAAAATAGTTGGATAATTGTTAAGAAACATGTCGTAGAATGCCGAAAAAAACAAAAAGTATTAAATCAAAAAGTTCATCGTTTAAATACAAAAATTGGAAGTTTAAAGTCTCTATTAGATCATTTAAAGAAGATTGGATTAATTACAAATGAAGGTTTAAATGCATTGGATGTAAGTGATTAAGTTTTCGTACAAGTTTCTTTTATAGTGTTAGGGAAATAGTAGTAATAATAGTTGTCATAATAGTAACCATTACTATTACTAATGTTATTTTGCTATTATTATAAATAGTACATAAAGTTAAGAACGTATGTTTGTACGTATGCAAAGTGAATGCAAGTATGTGTGTCTTCTATCATTACTACTTTTTAAAATATTTAGAATACCCTCCAAACTGAATGCAAGTATATACGTCTTCCATTGTTTTTAATTAACATTTTTAAAATGCCCTCATCCTCAATATTTTAACTATTTCCTTTCACTATCCTTACCATATACTGATGAAAGTGAGTTATTGAGAATGGTATGGAAGGAATTTTTTTAAACGCGTCAGAATGCAAAAACGATTATTTTCATCGTGAGAATGATGATAAAAATATTTGAAGTTATTTTAGTCTGAAACAATCATGTATTTTATTATTATTATTATTATTATTATTATTATTATTATTATTATTATTATTATTATTACATGAATGAAATGCGCTTTTATAATGATTTATACTGTGAATAGGATGAAACAATACTTTTTAATTCTAAATTTTATTGTAAACTTAGGTGCAAATTATCATTTGGTATTTACATTAATTAAGAGAAAGAATTGATTTTATGTAAAAATTATTTTTATAAAAGATTTTTTATTGCATAACGGCAAAATATTTTAATACATTGTACTTACTTTACCTGTTATATTTAGTTGTTGTTATGTTAAGTATTCCGATTTTTGTATTATATATAATTATAGTAGATGATAATTAAGATTATATTACTACATAAATAAACAATTTGAAAAAAATAATTTCACATTCTTTTTTATTAATATTCTCATAATCATTAAAGTTTTAAAATATTAATTGAGGAATCCCTTCCTTCTCGCCTCTCCTCCTCTCTCTCTCCCGTGTGACCCCGACTCTTCCAACTGTGCGAGAGAGAAAGAGACCCTTCACACCTATCTCTGTCCTTTGTTTTTGGCTTCAACCGCTCCGCTTGGGGGCGCAGTCTAGTATGTAAGTCTATGAACCCACATCGGAAACCACAATTAGAATTAAACTGAAACCATATTTCGTAACATACCCTCGGCGCAGTGACATGCTTAGCTATAGATATTCGCCTCCGCCTTTCCTGAACACCACTCGCATTCGCGGCGTATTCGGTCTCGGTGCAGCGCAACGCTGTAGGTATAGCTCGTAGCTGTACATTCAACTTCGCGTTTCTCGCGAGCCACTCGTACCTAGACTTCGTATGCGGGACGCGCATATACCTAAGTACGCTCATCAGTTTTGTACAAAATGCCAGCAAAAATTACTAAGGGTAATAAAAAGAAGGCTAAACAACACCAAAAGAATATTCAGAAGCAGGAGAATTCGAAAATTCAGACAAATGATAAACGCCAAAAGAATGATGGTAATGGTGGTAACAAAGACCTTCAGAATGAAAACCTGCCAACCGAAAATGATTTTAAGAATCAAAGTAAGCATCATGTGAGCAATCAAGATGGTGCTGATAAATCTGATAAGCGAAACATTAGTTCACGTAACCGTCAATCAAGCTCTCAACGTGTTTGTACTCGTGGTTGTAATCACAGTCGGAGTTGTGATCGAAAACATAGTCAGAGTCGCGATCGTAAATATAGCCGTGATCATAATATATATATATATATATATATATATATATATATATATATATATATATTATATATAGTCGGAGCCCTGATAACCAAAGTCCTCAACGTCGACGAAGTCGGAGGCGTAACAGCCGCGAGAGTAGTCATGAAGATTACCATCGTCGCACACATAATAAATTTGATGATAACCGCAGGCAGGATAATTATTACAAAAAGACACCAATGAGGGAAAGTGCCTGGAATCGGCTTGGAAGCCATCACACTAATAAAACACCTTATTTTCATGAACGTCCAAATACAAGTCGTCAGCAACAAATAAACAAGGTAAGAATATATTTTATTTGTTATCATGTTTATCGGTCTGAAGTTTTCAACGTTGGATGCAACGAAAATTAAAAAGCTCATTTTTATTTCATAAATTATATTCATTTTATTGTAAAATTTATCATGTATATTTAATGTGTTATAGCATAAATAAACTTTCGGATGAGGATTTTTATTTAATTACAAAAAATTATTTTGTTTCATACCAACGTTGTGAATTATAATTCCATTTATGTTTTTAAAAATATTTATTTCTATATATTTAGATTAATTTTTTTAGAAGTAAATCAAAAAGAAAGAAAAAAGTACCTGAAATAATTAGAAATATATTTTTTATGTTTCATAGAAAATTTAGAGCCAGTAATAATTACAACAAATGTTGAAGCTGTTAAGCTTCAGGCAGACGACATTGTTTTGTTGAAAGATAAAATACGTGATCTTGAAATGGGTCGTCAACTCGACCAGTTCAAATTGCAGTTGGTACAGAAGAATACTTTGGTAACTCCACCATTTCAGCTCACGGAAACTGATGCCAGTACTTTCGAAATAATAAAGTTGAAAAAGGTAGTTTTATTATTACTTGCCTGATTATTTTTATATAAAATATTTATCTATAACATTTCATGAATGCTAAGGAAATTTTTATTTTCAGAAAGTGCGGCAATTTGCAGCTGCAAATTACGAATTAAGAAAAAAATACGACGCCAAGTGTGAAGAACTAGGAAAGTTACAGAAAATGCTTCTGTACCCATTTAATAATGTATACCAGGTAACGCACATGGGCGAGTAGTACAAGATGTAATTTTAGACTGCGTATCATCATTGTGCACTGTACAATTCATATACATTTCACCAGTGTTCTACACCGCGAACCAAATTTGGTCGTCTATTATTTCAAGGAAAAACCAGTTCAGTATACTGTTGCTTGTTACGCAATAGAAAATCAAATATTTTGGATGTAAAATTGGTTGATTACTTTTCATACAAAGTGACAATGCATCAAGATTTTTTACGCTTTGACAAATGTACTTAGGTTAAGTATGAAGAATACCAGATTTATTATGTTTAAAATTATTAATCAAAAATTGAAAAGTATCGATCAATTAAAATTGGTCACAATCTCCAATTTTTAAAGCTTTACCTTGATCTCGAAGAATTTCAAAAAAATATTGAGTTGTAAAAATTCAATATGTATAAAAAAAAATTGAAAAGCTTGTTATACCAAAATCTGAGGAGTAAAAAGAAACTTCATCAAAAAGATTATCCACCTCATATAAGTTACTTAATACAAATTATTGGGACTAAGAATATTACTAAAAAGTATATTCTAAAAATTGGAAGTGTGAAGACATCGAAGGATGAAAAAATAGTTTCTGATATTTATAAAAAAAAAAAGTATGTTGCCTAATCTAACAATCCCAAGGGTCGCTGGTTTAATGACTGTATTAGAAGCAATTCTGAGCAGCAACAAGCGGTGACTAACATTATCAATAAATTCTCTCAACCAGCACCTTGTATTTTATACGAACCACCAGGAACAGAGAAAATTACAACCTTAGCAGAAATCATATGTCAGATTTCACATAAAAATTTGGGGAACGTTTTAATTCTTATTCCATCTAATGCAGCTGCAGATATGCTAACGAAGAGATTATTGAAGTACATCGATTAAAAGAAGATTTGTTGTGTCTGCAATCAATCTAGCGATTCCTCTGCAATTAGTGATAAGATTAGAGCTTATGTAATGCGGTTGTAAGAATATTTAAAATTTAATGTAAAGTTAATGACTTGGTAAAAAAGAATAAAATGTATTTGAAAAAATATATTTATGTGAAAATTGTTTATTTGGTATAAAAAATTTTATTTCCTTACAGGTATTCATGTAATTCATTTTTAAATTTTCTATAGACAAATCTATTGGATTAGTTTTCCACCAAATTTTGCTTACAACACTATTTAAACAGGCTCTATCTAGTTGTTTCACATCCACAAAATAACAAATTTTACTTTATCAAATATCAAATAATATGTATTGATAACACAAACTATTTCATAATATTAGAATCATACATGCTTCAAGTATTCGAGATAAATTTACACTGGGCTGTGCTCCAGTGAACTGCATAACTCCTTTGGATTCCATTGAACTTCATAGATTCATTTACCTCGAAAACACCAGTGTTGGCTCTCAGTGTACTTAAATTACCTTGTAAATTGACACTGAGCCTGTCACTTGATACAATAAATAGATCATAATGCGAAGAAGTATCCGATCTAACATTTTAATCCCCAATCTTCTTTCCTAAAATAAAAAGTAAATACACAGATTTTTTTCATGAAAATAACATTTTGGGTAATAAAAAATTATATCAAGTAAATACCTGATAAGTGGCATAAGCTGAAGCACTAACACCTTGAAAACCTGCATAAGAAGTACTTTGATATATTACAACTTCCTTAGTGCATTTGCCAAAATTTTTAAAATACTGATATTTTTTAGAACCTGTTAATATTGACTCTTTTAGTATGCTGTAAAGGAATCAATTTCAGTAAACACTGTAAATCTATACTTACATCATCATTTGTTAGCCGCATTAGTAACCCAACCATAAATACATGATTTTGCAGGTTATGTTTATTCATTAAGGTGGTCTTACAGCTACTGGCCTCTGAGACCAAAATCAGCTGAAAAAAAAATGTGTATTAAGTAATATGAAATCTATGTATTATAAGTAGGGTGACTATACACCAGTATTGGAACAGTCACCAGTTAACGAACATTTTTTTTATATATATGAAAATATCAAGCTTTCTATGTATTGTTTATCTAACATGACGATAATTTTCGAATCCTTGAAAATTTTTATTTCATTTTATATAAAGATTCTGCATAAAAGAAATTATCTTGTTAAGAATAAAATCATAAAATCACCGCTATTAAGTGTTTCTTCACTGGCAATGTATTCCTTCACTGGTGAAATGTTTTTAGATACTAATATTGCGTGTTCCTTTATTGGTTTTTAGGAGATATTTACAGATTTTCATTAGATAAAATTTTTACTTTCATTCCTTATTCAAAATTTGCTCACCGACGTAAAGTTGAACATTTTAGAATATAAGTTTCAAAAGGGTTTTACTTTGAATCCATTTTTAAACCACTTAATTAAATAACAAAAGTTACAATTTCCTTATTCGTTCCTTCAGTGACTCGTGAGGTCACCCTATACATTGAATTATAAATTCCACAATGTGAATCATTTTATTTTTATAATAAATCCTGTACGTAAATTTAATTGTTTCTTCTCGTTGTTAAACTCATATATGACTTAAACAATCTTGTTTGATATTTACTATAACATTTTAAGTAAATGTTTTTTTATCAGATGCAAACCTATAAAAACGACAACAAAAATCAATTTTTTCGCCACTTTACAGATTTTAAAGATAGCTCTTTTAGACATAACATCTAAAATTTAAAATATTTGTCATGCAACTAATTTTTTTAGATTTATCATAACATATATAAATGGAAAATTCAATAAAAAAAATTGATCTTCAAATATTTCAAATGTCAAACTGCTAAAAACCCTCGAGAAAAAATGCAAAATATGAAAAAAAAATTAAACTTTAAGTGTGCCAATATTAAGGTTATTAATAAATTAATAGCTGATAATTTGCATTTAAATTACTTATCCAATGTCTTTGAAAATCCTTTGGGATATTGTCAAAGTACTGACTGAGAATCAAGATGTTCTGTACAACATGTTACACACACCTATGCACAGCTTCTTGGATAAGAGAAAGCTTAGTGAGTACATAATTAGCCTGTGGCAGATAACTGTAGGAGTAAAAAAAAGCTACTTATAGTTTGAGAGGATGAGTGGACGTCATGAATCACGGGGGATGGTGATTGACTCGATTGCTGTTTCTTAGTATGTTGTGCTCCTATTGCTGCCAGAAGGTTACGTTGCTTGTAGATCGGCGCAGCTTTTGTCATTTTAATTACTCACCATGCTTATTCTCACGATACTCTTGATATACTCAACTGAAGTTATGGCCTGCTCTTTTTTCTCTCGCGCACCGACAGTCGACACAGCCGCGGTGTCAAGCTGCACCGCATGTGCTTGGGCCTACTTATACAATCCGGAGAGAGAAAAGGGAGAAGCACACGACGTTAGAGTGAATGTAAGCGCCGTGTCACCGCTGCGCTGTAATAGTACGGAAGCCCGGTCACGACACGACGGGTGCACCAGTTGGTATCAGCTGAGAGAAGAAAGCGGTCCAAAGACAATGATATTGCTTCCTCCTAGAGGAAGCTTTGTGATAGTAAAAAAAAAAGTTTGTGAGATAATGTCTTAGGAATGTTGTATAGAAAATTTGGAATCGAAATACACCATTTTTAGAAAATGTCCGTATGGATGTGTGTGTATGTGTGTGTGTGTGTGTGTGTGTGTGTATGTATGTCCGTATACTCTGATATCTCATGATCTACTCAACCGATTTTAACGAGAGAGTGATCATTTTTTCAGATTTTGCTTCAACAATTGGGGTCAATATTTTATTTTTGTCAAAATCGATTTTTTTGTTTTTTGTCGCCATTTTTAAATTTTCAAAATTTTTATTTTCAATTTTTTTTATATTTAGAACAAATATTATTTATATACGATAAATTCTCTGTATGCAGAATAAAATTTTCTACAATTTAAAAAAAAAAAAAGCCGTTAGCTATATTTCGTCATAAGTTATTCATGAAAACGTCATTTTTAGTAAATAGGTTATATTTCAAAATTAAAAAAGATATTAACATGAATATTTTTTTGGTTATAAAGAATACTGAGTACTATAACTTACTAAATTTTTAGGTTTTTTATTCATTATTTTTGGAGAAAAAAATAATTTATAAAAAAAAAGTGTTTTTTTTGTCGTTCAATAACTAGAGTAAAATTGGCTTAATCAGTTTGAAATTTTTTTAGTGGTACATTTTGTATCACAATCGATTGAGTTCTTTGGGCAAAAGGATTGATCCATAAATTTCGGAGATATTTGAGGTTAAAATTTTTTTCACTTTTTTTTTAAATCGTAATTTCTCGAGAACGGCTTTATGTATTTGAATCGGGTGGGCGGCATTCGAAAGAGAATTTCAAGACCTATATTTTCTAAAAAAAATTATTTGTCTAGCTATTACGGTTCTTTTGTTATTAATAAAAACGTAAACATTGAAAAATGAAAAAAATGAGTTTGGTATGTCCAACTATTGCGGGAGTAAAAATTGACTTAAGCGCTTCAAAATTCCTCGTAGAGGTGGATTTTGGATAGTTTTCGGTCGAGTTACATCGTACAAAATAAAGTATGAAATTTTAAATATTGGAAGTAAAAATTAATTAAAGGAATCAGTAAATCAAGTTTGAGGAAGCTACGTGCCAATGAATTGGCAGCGGTTTTTATAATTGTTGAGCTATACCTATATTGGTATAAATACGAATAAGGTTCTTGGTTATTGAATTTTTTATACTAAATCACTATTTCAAAGGACCGACATTATAAAAATTGTCAATAATTTTCAAATTGAAATTAGTATTGAAGTCCGGTTACCATACGAGCGAATGAGCGAGCAAGTGAGCGAGTGCACGAGTGCACGAGAATTGATATCAGGTGATTGATTACTCGTTCGCGCGGTCATTTTTCTGTATCGTGACCGTACTTTCATACTAGTTTCAATTTGATAATTATTGACAATTTCCATAATATCGTTCCTTTGAAATAGTTATTTAGTGTAGAAAATTCAATAATCAAGAACTTTATACTATTTATAGCAATATATATATATATATATATATATATATATATATATATATACATTTCTCGAAAGGGGTTTATAAAGCCCGTTTTTTTATATATAGGGGTTTATGCGGCCCGACCTAGAGTCTATAACCCCAGGGTCCATTATTTCTTTAGTCACTTGCCATAGGGAACTCTGGGCTGTAGGTACTAATATACAGTCTTGGGCTACATAAACCCCGATAAGTGTGTGTGTGTATATATATATATATATATATATATATATATATATGTATATATATATATATATATATATATATATATATATATATATATATATACACAGCTATTGAATATCACTGTTTTCAGACCGCCATCTTCCTTCAGTTGATACCAACCCATACACTCGTGCACTCGTCCGCTCGTGCACTCACGCACTCGCTTGTGTTGTGTCCGGGCTTCCGTAGTATAGTCTTGTCGTATGTATACATGTATACAAGCATTAATAGCAAATTATTAGCACGATGCGGTACAGCATGGCGCATCGCAGCGCGGGTCTTATGTACACCCAATGGACATCGATTCGTGTCGTTAGTGACCGTCATCCATAACCTTTTCAATTGTTTTATCATTTCTTATGTATGTTAACATTCAAAAGGTTATGCGTGACGGTCACTAAGGGGGCACATTCGACACGAATCAATGTCCATTGGGTGTACATTCACTCTTGTACCTCTACGTCCAAATCGGCTCGCTGAACGGACTTGCAGTCCACCGAGCTACGAGCATACAAGCCGAGTAGCTGGTTCACTTTCGCCTGTATTTTTGAGCTACATCGATATTTTTTGTAGTACCTACAGCTAATCTTTCCGGACGTATTGTCTCTACATAGAAAAACGAGCCTCTTCCGGCCGGAGAGTAATTGAAAAACAAAAATGAAAAAATAACAATTAATTTCACTAAAAAAAAAATATATGCACCAAAATTTAATACCACAGTCGTCTTTAAAGTAACGTACAAGTTGCAACATCAATAGATTTTTTTAAATATTAAGCCTTGCATAAATTAAAATTTATAATTATTACGTCGAGGTCAGTCACCAGTCAGTAGAACGTAATAAACAGTATTAAAAACTCTTGAAAAATGACGAAATTAGGAATGGAAATAATATAGTTATTTAGTTTCTACCAAAATTTTTTACAGTTATATTTACAGTATTTCATAGTTATTTATACTTTCTTATTTACATTTTCCAGCATAAGTATAAATGATATTTAGAATTATATTTACAATATTTAAACAGTTATTATTAATAGATGTTTATAGATATAGATATTTATAGTTATTTACATTAAAAATAGTAATAGGAAAGAAGAATAATATATTATGCACCAAGGACGTAAAATGTATCATTCTCGGCGGGTGCGAGTTTTGGGGCCGAGCGTAGCGAGGACCAATGAATTTTCGCGTCCCGTATGGAAATCGCGAAATTCTAAATGTATTACATTATCTTACATTGAGTATTTTTCGGCCTCTATACGGGCCGCGAAAAGACATTTTGCGGCCCGTATAGAGGCCGCAAAATACTCAATGTAAGATAATGTAATATATTTAGAATTTCGCGACTTCCATACGGGACGCGAAAATTCATTTTGCCGCTTTCGGACAAAAAAATAGTATATGCTACAACGGATGCATAATGTAACATTCCCCCGAGAATGATATATTTTGCGTCCTTGGTGCATAATATACTATTTTCCTAAAAAAACTTTTAATAATCGCAAATTATTGTTATTTACATTCCTAATTTCGATTTTTACAGCTTTATACATATATTTATCATTGTTAATAATAGTTCTTAACATTTATTATTTTCGCTTTGATTACTACCCCGCGTAAAAACGAATCTGTTCAAAACGGCTCTCCCCCATTTTTTGAAAATATTTATTATTACGGAATAAGAAAGAGTTCGTCAAAAAGTACCAAATTAAACCTTGTTCAACCTTATCAAAAGTTAAAACGCCGTGCCTTTACGGCTAAACGATGTCACATATATCATATATATATACAATTTCTTCTGAACCAAAACTTGTTATCTGGGATTCCATTTTAAAAAGACGTTATCTCTGGCAATACAGTTTAAGATGGAGTTATTGGGGAGTATAGTTAAAAAAAGGCGTTAGTTTTTGCGCGATGTCTTTCACTTCTATTTACTATTTTTTTTCTTCCTTAAAAAATGACTGACCATTTTATTTTTACGCGTTTTAGAGCTTATATTGGGATAAAATGCTCCCTTTTTCGTTAATGTGTTAATGATTTAAATCATCAATAAATGAAAACGAAAAAAATCGTCGCGTAAGATAACTCCTTCGTCAACTGAAGTCCCAGATGACACCTTTTTTAAGTAGACTCCCAGATATATCTTTAGTTTGGAATCACAGATACCGACTTTCCATATAACACCTTCTGGTTCAGAAGCGACAGTATGATATTATGATTTTGTAAATAAATTTCATTCTTTTAAATGTTAAAAGCATTTTAAAATGCTGAACAATCAGATTGTAATAAAGAAAAAGAAAATAATAGCACGTAAAAATAGGGAAACATTAATTTTTAATTTAATATGTATTTAGTATTTTGAAATGATATATGATGATTCTATTATTTTGTAAGTATAATTTTTTTTTTATAACACAAGCACGAATTTCGCGTTTTTTGTCCTATTATGCGAAACAAAAGCGACCGTTTATAGACCGACGGGCGATAAAAAATTGAAGGTCGCCAGCTGCCCGCTGCACATAAGCTTCGTTTTAGTAATAAAAAATGTGAAAAACAGTACTTGTGTTACAAAAAATATGGTGTGCACCAAGGGCTAAGTGGGCTTTTTGACCTCGTGTGGTTGCAGTACTCGTCTTTGGCTCGCAAAACTCGTCAATTGACGAGCGGATTGTTCTCTGCGTAACTAGATTGACACTGTCTCATTAATCCTGATGAGGGACACAAAGAAAAGTGTCCGAAACGTCGAAGCACGACAAATGTTGTTTTTTATTTACAAAAACATTACCTGGTAGATAAGCCATTAGGATCACTATATAGTAATACAAAGAAAACTACCATTAGATGCAGCTAACAATCTAACTATTTCATTTAGTAGTTTATTAAAACTACTATTTTGATCAGTAGTTTTTACTAATTTAACTAGTAGTTTTTAAAAAACCACTAATGAAATAGTGAATATTCACTAATAAATTAGTAGTTTTTTCTACTAATTGAAATGGTGGAGCAATTTTTACTAATTCAACTTTAGAGAGTATTATTGCGTACTTACCTCCCTCATACTTAGCAATTTTGACATTTGATCACGTATATGAAACCTTAGATTGTATCAGACACGTTTCATATCATATAGTTCAATATGCTATACACAATTATATGATAATATAAATGCATATGCTATAATTCTCTTCTCTTTAGTATCCTTCTGAATAACGTTTTGAATATTCTCTTAATTACCCTTTTAAAAATCCTCTTGCAAATCCTCTTAAATATCCTCTTGAATATCCTTTTGAAAATCCTCTTGAGAATCCTCTTGAAAATCCTCTTGAAAATCCTCTTGAAAATCCTCTTGAATATCCTCTTGAATATCCTCTTGAATATCCTCTTGCATATTTAATTGAATCCTCTTGAACACGAACAAATTTTGTAATAATAATTTTTTAATAATTGAAAAATCGGAGCCTCTTTATAGTTTTATTCTTTTCATTCTCTTCTGAATAGAAAGCTATGTAACTCTTTTAATCGGAAGATTCTCGAAGCATGTCGTCGCAAAATATTAACGTTTTGCGTGTAATTGACTTTGCTTGGATTTCTCTTTAAAATAATGTCTGTCATAAAAGCCATAGAATATATACCACAACTATATGCATCTAATTGTTGAGTTACTTTAACAAATAATACATTATCCCATAGTAACTGTGGGTAGCGTTGACGTAAATAATCTTTTTCAACCATACGTAATTGAGATGAATGCGTTCGGCCAATACTATCATAAATACGCAAATAGGTTCCGTCAAAATGTATACAGATCCAATGTCTATACTCTTCGTGCCCACCAATAATTTGTAAGTGATCTTTTCCATAGTAACCAATGAATTTTTGTGGCAGAAGATGACAAAATCTGAAATATATTATTGGGTGCATTTCATATTGTGACCCATTTTCTTGAACTATCTGAAGAAATAATTGTATAGTCTCATCATCAGTCATATCATTAATATTCAAAATATTCTCAATAGCAATATCAACATTTATATTTACATACAATGCTCTTAACACAATTCTTTCGTCTTCTTCTGTTTCTTCTTCATTGATTTATCTGTTTGCGATGGTTTCGTCATTTGCATGATCACATTTATCATTTATCATAGAATTTTCAATATTGCGATCAAGACTTGCAATAACAGTTGAAATAACTCTAGCATGTTTTTTAACGACATTATCATTCGCATTTTCTTTCTTTTCGTAGTTTGTTTTCTTTTTGTAGTTTGTTTTGTGAATTTTTTCTCCTCTATGATTTGCTTTGGTTTTTGTACAAAATTTGCTGGTTCTCGGATTGGCATATTTCGATTATATCTAGAATCGAGAATTTCCGGAAGAAGACATTGAAAATAGAAGTATTTCAATTGCGTAGCAATATTTTTTTCCCAAAAATCATCATCACGTTCAACTTGAACATATTTAATATCTTTCTGTGTACATAAAGCAAATATACCATAATCTCTTTTAGTAACGTGAAGTCCTCCTTGTACTTGATAATAAAAGTGGTGATTACGGTTCATTTTGTTAACGTCTTTTTTACTGAAAATATTTCGCATCCTTTTGTTTTGTTTAAGAGCTTTTGAAATTTTGAGACTGGCTATAGAAATCGGATTCTTTAACTCAACGATACCGTCGTCGTCGATCAATCCATCAACAGAAGCTCCAAGCTACTCATAATTTTCATCAATCAGTAAACCAGCGTTTTCAATCTTTTTTTTCAACTTTTTAGCTAACCTAATTCATGACTCCTCTTCGTGTTCGGTACCATACGTTAGAGCCGGTAAGTCCTTGACTGATGGATACAAAATTTCTTGGACAGTGTTTGCACATGAAGTTGTTAACCTTCTTCGGCAAATTTTTCCAAATTTTGATGCTGTTAATATTTCGGTTCATTTCCTATGCCAGATTTCAGATTCACTTTTACTAACAGTAGAACGTTCAATTTCTAGTCTATTACGTTGGTCTTCTTTCAATTTCTTCATATGCTCCTCGACTAAAACGTTATAGGCATCTGAATCAATATCTGGTTGGTTTGAGTTTTCTCCATAATCTGCGTTTCCATCGGGAACATACCGTTTTCTTCGCCTTCCTTGAATCATTCTTAATGTTTTTTTTTGCTTCAATTTTTCTCTTACTTCTTTCTTCCATAAGCATCGTAATATTAGAAGGATTATATCCACAATTTTCATGCATCTTCGTTAGTAAGGACTGAGTATTATACTGTACAACAGCAGCGTTTACTCGTACCTGATACGAATCTTTCATACCATAATTTATGCGTTTTCCTCCTACCATTTTAGCTACAATGGCATTAAATGATTCGACATAATTATTGGTCGTTGTAAGTAACAAACTTCCGACGTGGCAACTTATATCAGACACAGCACGATGTATAGAAGGATGCATTCCAGTCGATTTCAATGCTGGAATCCAATTCTTTTTTTCTTTTTTTTCACAGGGTACTTTATATGTTTTGCAGTTGGAATGATCACGAAAAACATGATGAACAGAATTTAAAATTTGAAGCTGCAAATGTTTTAGGTCTTTATTATTATTTGGATCATTCTTTTTTATTTTAATCAATGTCATAATATGTTGTCGAATTGTAAAAGAACGCCTTTTTACAAGCTCTCGGAATGACTTCACATTACCCCTTACTAAAGAATGCGCCATTCGGCTTTTTGACACATCGACAATTTTGTTACACATATTTATTAACAAATGGTTTGTGCATTCAACTTTTTGAACTCGAACTTTATATTTTCTATAAGGATCCTTGTCGAGTATAACTTTGTATACACTGCTGTCACCATCACCTATGACTGTTTTGAATATCAAACAATTTTTTTCGACACTTTCTGTGAAACCTTGAATGATTATGTTCTTTTCCATTCCGCTGGAGCTTTGATCCCGACCCCAATTTTTGAAACATTCATGCTGCTTTGCTGGTCGATCTTGCCTTTCAGCCTCAGAGCAAATATAACAAAATTTGTTACGAACTCCAACATACAGAATCTTTTTTGTCCTATATCCTATGATAGCTGCACAACCAGATAAGGAATCATATTTTCCACTTTTGTAACTTCTTTTTAATCACTATCCATCTACAATGACCGTTAAAAAAGGGATGCCATCTATGGTATCTCCTTCCATTATAGCCAATTCTCTCTCCATGGCAGCTGCTTTTTGCATTGATTCTTCGCTAGCTTCTTCAAAACTTGATACCATATCTTGTCGATATTTTCTATATGATACATCCGTCATACATGGTATGGCCATTGCTCCAAGCTGTTGCTTCAACTCCGTATATCCGATTCCTGCACCTATAGATCCAACAACTGCACTTTTATTTAATGGCATAGTTTTAGGATCATCATTAACTGAACTTATCCATTTGAAATATCCACAGATATTGCATCTATACTTTAATTGTGTACGGAGACCGAAATCATGATGCTTTTCAATGCCTATGTCGTGAAAAGAACATTGTTCTCGAAAGCCATGTTCACAATACATTTTCATTAAATCATCAGAAAAATGTACATGATCAGTAATTCTTCGGCCTATAGACTGTAATTTAGAAGTTTCAACTGCATCATTATGTATAAAATCTGCTATTCGATCTGAAGGCTGTACTTCAGTAGTTTTTAGTCTCGTTGGATCGTGTTGTATGTCGTGTAATTCGTCCGATAAATCCATGTCTTCAAATCCTTCAGTACAACAGACATCTTTTTTGGATCGGCCTCACCTGAGAAGCAATGATTTGAACCTAAAGCATTATCTAGAACATTATTTCTACAATGCTGTTGTTCAGTAATGGATTCCACTTGATTTACAGCGACTATATCGCTAACGTTATCGCCAAAAACAATTTCTTCTTCGATTCTTACGTAGCTACCAATTATATCATTAGCGCTTACAGTTAACCTAATATCGCTCGCATTCCCATGTATACCTTGACTCTCGGTGCATTTTTTGGATCTGTGAAAATTATTTTACATTTACCAAGAAAATAAATCGAACAAATAATACATATTTAATAAAGCACTAAAATTCTAAATTTCTTACTGAGGTAAAATACCCAATACCAAGACGAAAACAGAGGGGAAACTTCAAATACGTATTTTAAAATTAATAAGTGAAATTTCTTAAATCTCTTGGACATAATTAATTAGTTTTAGATCTTTTTTACTATTTTTATACTAAAGGAAGCTTATTTTTATACTTTTTTATATTAAATAAGTAAGTTCAAAGATGTACACAAGAAGCTGCTATAGCGGGACAGCATAGGGTAAGCCTGTTGAATGTAGCACATTCGTCGAGGCAATAACAGAACAAAGTTTAGAAACGATACCGGGACATATATTTTTTAATGTGTCCCGCTCTCGGGATACGATAAAAAAGGTATACGTTAAGTTGGGACAGGATTCGTTCATTTAAATATAACCTTCAAAATTTTTCCTCTGGATTATGATAAATCAAATAATTAAATCAACTCAATATTGACTGAACTACATAGTTAATAGTATAGACAATGTTCATAAATTTACATTGTCATCATATTTGCTAGAAATCGTAGTATTTTTTGTTGTCCAGTTATACGGCCAGATTTTGAGTTTGTCCCGGTATTGAGTATTTTACATTATTTTAGTTAGATATACAACATTTTTTTAAAATAGTGTTGATTAGTTTCTTGTAAGTTTTCAGAATTTCATTTACATTTATTTTACGCATAAATTTGTACACGATTTTTTTTTAGATTTTTGTATACTTTTTTTTTAAATAGCTAAATATTATCCAATTACCTCTGAAAAAATATGTATCAAATAGAAGTTACTAGTAATTTAAGAAAACCAGCACCTAAAATTTTTTTTTTTTTGAGATTTCTCTTTAGCTTTTAGAGAAAATTAATAGTAGTTGTAAGGATAATATGCTTTCATTTTGCAGTGAACTACCAAAATCCACAGCTCAAAATTTTTTCCGATTTTTTAAAATTTCTGTATAGTAGATGAGCTATGGGAATTCGAGCTCACGTGGGGATTCGAGCTCACGTGGGAATTCGGGCTCACGGGGGGATTCGAGCTCAGTGGCAATTCAGGATCGTAGACTCCTGGGGACCTAGGAAACATTAAAAAAATATATATATATAAGGAACAAATAGTTCCAACGTTTGAAATATTTGGTCGCCCTGAAAAGGGCGGATTAAAAAAAAACAAATAACTAAAACAGGTGGCTGGCAACCTTGGCGACCTGGCTCCTACGGCGACTGGCATGCAAAATTGACTCTGCCGAGTCGAGCCAGATCACCTCAGGTGACTGCTACCGCTGCTCCAGTTGCCTTTGCTCCTGTGGATGTTGTTGCTGCTGTAGCGGGCGCTGTTGTGGCTGCTGCGGTTGTTGCTGCGGATGCAGCGGCGGGTGTGTAGCTCGCGGCTTCTCGAGGTACCGCCCAGCCTCGACATCGTATACCAACATATGGTCCGGAGAATCCTGACTATGTGTTGGTATAGGTGTCGAGGCTCGCACCGATGATGTTGGTGCAGCGAGTGATACACTCGAGGGTTGAGGAGAGACCACCTCTCTCGCCGCTACTGCGCTCAACGCCGTGGAGGCAACTTAGCAAAGAATGTTGAATGTACTCATCTTGACGAGTGTGTCGAACTCGCGAAAGCGCCCCAGTTTTATACACGAAGCGCGGACCTGCACGCCGCTGCGCGAGAGCCGCCACCGCCACCGCTCGAGCAAACGCTGTGATTGATGCGGAGCAGCTCTTCGCCGCCACCGCCGCTCGAGCAAACGCTGTGATTGGTGCGGAGCAGCTCTTCGCCGCCGCCGCTCGGCTTGGCGCGGAGAAGATGCGGTCGCGCGCCGATTGATGCAAAATAGTTCTACGCCGCGACCACCGCCACCGACGCCGCTCGTTGACTCGCGGCGGAGCAGCTTCGACGATCCTTATAAATAGGACGCGCCCGGCTGTAACAACACTTCTCTCACGCGAGTGCCCGAGTGCGGGTCGCTGCGCGAGCCCTCGCTACTCTTCAAAAAAATTCCGCCAACGTCATTCGATAGTATAATAAAAGTATGTCCCCCCCCCCCTATTGTTACACACCCAAAATTTCGTTCGTTTTTCGATCCGAGCGCTCCTTCTCGAGATATAAGCGAAGTAGATAAGCTATGGGGATTCTGGGCCAGGGGCTTTCTAGGCCAGGGGCTTTCTAGGTCAGGGGGCTTTGTAGGCCCGAGGCTTTGTAGGCCCGAAGCTTTGTAGGCCAGGGTGGCCTAGGCCGCGTGGGCTGGGCAGGAGGCTTTCTGGGCCATCGGCGGGTGGGTCGAGGGCTCAGGCCAGCATTGCCGTGAATCTCTCCAGAGGCCGTGAACCCCCATAGGGGCCTGGGCCGGCAGCAGCTGACCGTCGACGGCGAGCAGCCCGCGGCGAGCTGCTGGAGGCTAGCGGCGGACAGCCAGCTGTCAGTGGCTCGCGGTTTTCTGTCGAAATATACACTAAAAAAAATTTATTAGTATCAAAGAAATATTGATTTGAATAAAGAAATATTTTCTTGAAACAATTACTGTTTATTTGACACAAAAAGGTTTATTTGAATTAAAAAATAATTATTTGTTTCAAGAAAATATTTCTTTATTCAAATCAATATTTCTTTGATACCAATAAAATTTTTTTCAGTGTATATATTAATAAATAAATTTCTATCTGAAATAACAGTAGTCAGCTTGCGACGAGACAGTCGGCTGTCAATGGCTAGAAGCGTCACAAATTAAATTACATTGATGCTAAAAAAATTTTTTAAGTGCATAAATAAATTCCGATCTGAAATAAAATAAAATATAAATTATTACATAAGGAGGAGCTTTTTTTTTATTTTTTTAAATAATTTGTATCGACGTTTGAATTATTTTGTGGCCCTGAAAAGGGCCGATTGTTTTGTGGTTCTGAAAAGGACCGATTTAAAATAATCGCTTGCGTATATGGTTGAAGCGACTCCTGTCGACCACCGGCCTAGTTTTTTTGGCCAATCGTTCATAAACGATTTCTGAATCGTCCTCCATCTCTTCATCCTCGTCGTTGCAGTCGTCTTCCACCATCTCTTCATCCTCGTCGTCGCACTCGTCTTCCTCCTCGTCTTCTTCCTCGTCATCGTCGTCGTCGAGCTGAACAGTCAAATTCAGCTCGTCTAGATAGACGGGCACAACGTCCATATAGTCTGGAGAAGCTGGAGGAGACGGCCGTGGGTTCTTATACAAGGGCGATGACTTCGGACACAAGGTCAGCTGAGAAGACGGGGCGTGGACCGTCAACGAGTCCTCGAGTGTCGAGGGAAACAGCGGCGGTGGTGAAGGCCACTCTGGCTGTGTAAGTGGCAGACACAGCAGTTTCCACGACTCCTCGCCGAATAGCCACTCGCCATATGTCATGGCAGGCAACGGTGACGGACTTTGTTGAGAAAGTGGTGTCGAAGCGGCCCATACTGGACGAGGCAGCAGCTCCAGAGTCGGCGACAGTGGTCCGGGAGAAAATGACGGAGACATGTTCGGAATCTCAAATTCCACTCCCCAATCTCGAAGTGATATGAGATCTCTCTCGATCTCGTCCAGAATCTCGTCGTTACTGTAGTCTACTCTCTCGAAACTCATCTTGAAGGAGGTCTTGATGACTCAATTGCTTGAGAACAAGTGTGCTGAAACGGCGACACGTCGCCTATTTTATGCAACTCCGCGGAGCTGCTCCGCCGGCGGGAGTGGGGAGGAAGGCAGTGGGGGAAGCCGAGCGCGAGACATAAAACTAGCGGGGCGCGGGCGCCGCGCTCATTTCGCGCGCGGCCCTTCTCGCGCGCACGTCGGCCGCGCGACCGTTACGGTTTCTTCAGTTATAGCGCCTATACCTCTCACGCGGTCGTTTATACTATAGTTCTCTCGCGATAATCGTCGTTCGAGTGTTGTCTACTACGGTCCACGATAGCTCTCGCGCTCGTGCAGTGAAATTTCTCTCTCTCTCTCTCTCTCTCTCTCTCTCTCTCTCTCTCTCTCTCTCTCTCGCTTCTTGTCGCTAATTAATCGCCATACTCTCTTTCAAACGTTGTTTGCAGGCTTCCTTATCGGAAAGCATGAGAAGGGACGGACTGACAGCTCGGACGTAAAAGTCGGAAACTCCAGCTGTCCTTCGCCGAACAATGTTTTGGAAAAGAGTAAGACGATTTAATTAGCGACAAGCAGCAAGAGATCTTAATTTTGCGCCACCGCGTCATGTGATTCATGCCAACCGTCACTCTCTCTCTCTCTCTCTCTCTCTCGCGCTCAGATGCTCTCGACCACACCTTGGCGCGTCATGATGCGGAACGCGTGCGACCGTTACATTTCGCGTCGTCTGGCTCAGGAGAGCCTGTTGGTGTCGTCGCGTCATGTGTGTTTCAGGACAACGGTCACTCTCTCTCGCTCATTCTCGCTCACATGTTCCATAACAATAATTAAACTCCTCGCGATAACCATTGTTCGCGCTTTCTCTCTGGTTTTCGACATCTCTCTCTCGCGTGTGTAGTGAAAATTTCTCTCTCTATTCCTTGTCACTAATTAATTAACGCTACTTTTTCAAACGTTGTTTACATGCTTCCTTATCAAAAAGCATGAGAAAGGCTTGACTGACAGCTGGGACGTAAAAGTCGGAAACTCCAGTCACCTTCCACCAAACTTCGAAAAAGTATTGCGATTTAATCAATGACAAAGAATTTCGAGTCAATCTCTCTTCTCTCTCTCTCACTCATCTAATAACAATAATGAAATAACTCAAACTCTCTTTCAAATGATGTTTGCATGCATCCTTATCGGAAAGCATGAGAAGGGTTTGACTGACAGCTGGGACGTAACAGTCGAAAACTCCAGTCACCCTTCATCGAATAGCTTATTGAAAAAGAGTGTATATTTATTTTAATTATTCTTATTGAATGGGAGATTCTTTTTTTTTAATTTCGCGTCGTATGATTCAACTAAGCGTCATTGTCTCTCTCGCGCGCGCGTCCAAAATTTCATTCTCGTTCAATAACTATAAATAATATTTTTCAAACGCTATTTGCATGCCTCTTTGATGAGAAGGCATGAGACGGGCTTGACTGACAGCTGGGACGTAAAAGTCGGAAACTCTAGTCGCCCTTCACCAAACGTTTGAAAAATTTGTATTATTGCTATTGAGCGGGAAATTCCTTTAATTTTTTTGCGTCGTGTTATTCAGCCGAGCGTCATTCTTTTCTTGCGCGCGCGCTCTCTCTCTCGACCACGTGGTATCGCGATATGTTGCAGTCAACGATCGTTTTCTTCTCGCGCGCATATGCTTTTCTCCTGAAAGTTGAAGGGCTTCTGAGAGATATATATATCATTCTCTGTTATCACAGAGAATTTATAAAATGTTAGCCAAGAGCTATGTTTTTTTAGGTTTGCTGCTGTATTGATACGTAAGTTTTAACATTTTAATATTGACTAAATCCAGGCGCGCTCCGAGCGCTCTTTATTTCATAACCAAATTCCTTTTATGAAAAGTGCTTCCAAAAAAAAAAATTTATTGTAAGTCAGAAACCTTTTACTTTTAATTCGTCATTCATATTAAATATTGTTTAGAAATTTGCCATGTAAATAAATCGTTTTGTGTTTTAAATACTTTTTTATATTTGCTTTAAGAAATAATTAAAATATTTTTTTTTTTCGTAAGCCACAACTATCTTGAATTTAAATATTCTTTATTTAGTACTTTTCCTTTAATCATTTTCATTTCATTAGGTAATTATGTATATTTAATTTTAAATTTGCACACCTTTAATTGAAGAATCAATTAGAAATCAAAATTATAAAGGCTTCCCTTTTCAATCTTCACGTTTTTTAAAGAAGGGAGCGTACAATTGCATAAAATAGCTAGATAGATGGATATATATAAATAGATAGAGAGGAATAAATTATAAAAAATTCTTCTTCTATTCATGTTAACGAGGGGGGCAAAATACGTTTTTTATGCGGACGTATGATATCACAGCTAACCATGCTGTGTGCGCGCGCGTGTTTCCCCCTTCTCTTGCCTCTGCCATTGCTCGAAGCGCTCGCTTATAAAAGCAGCGAGCTCGCGGCACCAAGCATCACTCGCATCGTAGTCATGGTGCGGAAGAAGCGACGCTCCGAGGCCCAGCGCATAAAGCGCAATCAGCGGTGGAAGATAGAGTCGGAGCCGGGGATGTCGCAGCGACGGCATCGGTTGGGCTTGCCACCCGTGCTGCCGCATCCTCGGCCACCCGACTTTGTCACTCCGGCAGAGCCAAAGCAGGAGACACCGCAGAGTGATCTGCTGCCTCCCGCCGAGGCGAAGCCGGAGACGCCGCACGTGGCAGATCAGCTGCCCCAACCTCGTCCGGCTGACTTCAAGAGCCCACCGCCGAAACGTCTATTTGAGACGCCGTTAACGCCGAAGCCTTCGCAAAGCCAACATCACGCGGGAGGTGGCAGCGCGCCCGTAGATGTTGGTTTTGCGCAAGACTGCGGGACTTGGCTCCCTATTCCGCTGGAACCCAGCGTTCACGTAACAGCGCAAAAACGACGATCGAACGGACGTTTCGCGAAGCCGGACGAGCGTTGGAGGCTTGATTCCTCGAGATGCCGTCTTGTCGAGTTTCTGAATGCCTATGAATAGATGCTTTTTTTTTCACAATCGGCCCTTTTCAGGGCCATCAAAATTCAAAAATAATTTTCCCCTCTCTCTCTCTCTTTCTCTTTCTCGCGCGCACACACCTCCCCCCTCCTTTCGTTGTGCAAGAAGACGTGCATGCCACGCGTCGCACGAGTACACGGGCAGGTCGCGCGTCGTGTGTTTATTGTCGACACGCGCTCGTCCTCGATGTAAACATTCGAGTAGATGTCTGGGTATGTGTGTGCGTGCGCGCGCTCCACTCGTGAGCTATATATGTATATACTACCTCGATATCTATCGGTATAGTACTTTCTTTCGTTTGTATATTTTTATATGCTTATTTTTAAGATTATACTTTTTAATTTTTCTTTACAATGGAAGCTTTAAATCTTGAACATGAATATCTTTAATTTATACAATTAAAAACTTTTCAATTAATCTTTATTGTATTTTGGATACATAGCATTTAAATTTAATAATAAATTTTAAAATAAAATTACTAAAATATCGAAAATATAAATTTATTCACTTAAGCACATTTTGATACGTTTATTTTGTTTATACTTATAATTAAATCTTTTTTTCTTTACAATGGAAGCTTAAAGTCTTGAACCTTGATATCTTTCATGTAAAAACTTGTTTAATTTAATATTAACTTATATTCAATTAATTTTTATTGTATATGGATACAAACATTTTCCGATATTAATTCACGATGCAAAGCAATCAAATTGAATAAAAAGTTTTTAAATAAAATTATTAAAACATCAATGGTTACGAAAAAATATAAATTTATTATCTTGCCTTTCATAAACTATAAACATAAAATAATTACAACTTAAATGTACATAAAGTGGAACGATTCTATCATTTCATTCATATTTTTGCGGTGCTGTTGCTCGAGCATCCATTTTTTCAGAGCCATTACATTTCGGAGCGCGCACACGGGGAATTCGCAAGCAGTGTGATTAGTACACGATATTGGCTCCAATGGTAACATTTTTAATGGTGGGCATTCCAGATCCTCGATGTTGACAACCAATTTGGAAATTAACAAATAATTTTATAAAACTTTAAATTAAGAATTTCAAGTAAAACTTTTAGAAAAAAGAATAGCTTACTTCTCAGAAAAAAATTTCTTGAACCATTTACTTTTCTCTAACCTCTTCACATATATCTTCTCTGCAAAAAGAAGTACACTGCTTAGAGTGCTGCTTAATTCTTCATACGGAATACTGCCGGCTCACCACATTATTCCGTGGAAATTTTCCTCAAGCCATCGGTTTTCGCACTTGTTTTTGTGCAACAACTTATCCCACGCGTAAGGCGGCTTGAATAGAAAAACCGACGGCGTAGGGTCTTCTTCGAGAGGAACGATAACTACTTCCTTGACGATAAATTCGTTCAAGGTAGTCTTTAAGCCTTGCACATCGACAATGTACTTCATCTTGCTGCTGAGACCGTTCTCCAACGAGAGCGAAGAATCGAATGAATTTTTCGACGTCTTGTGGCTTCTTTTATAGCCCGCGATGCACTTCTCCCCCACCACAATCAACCGCGTTATTTTTTCCCCCACCATGCTGCCCCCCGGCCAATCAGAAGCGACCACTTCTTGCACATTGCGTATAAAAGAAGGTGCGCACGCGACAAAAAAATCAGTCGACCTCCTCGAGCGGTCTGAATCAGTTGTCGAGATGATTAACTCTTTCAAAGATGCAGCTCTAATACTACGGAAATCATACCAACATGTTTTGGATGGTGTGGCTAGTCAAGATGATATAAATAGGTGGATAGTGATGGGACGTGAGGCCCTAGTGCAAGCTCAAAGATTAGCTCAGGCTGCACCAACAAACTTAACAGTGACTGAAAGACAGAAATTGCAAGCCAGTATCGCTCTTATCAAAACTGTTATTAATTTTTTAAGTGAAAATCGTGTAGGCGCTGGACTGCAAATGAGTGATAATGGCCCGTCAGTATTTTGGGATGACATTCAATCGGCTTTTGCGAATCGAATAAGAACCGGTGTAATTACAAATAGAAAACATCTCGATTTATTGCCATTTATGAAAGATGCTCAAAAGGAATTCGTTGCAAAAGTGAGTGAAGTTGTTGAAGAACTACTGAAAATTAATACAGTATTAGCGGCTGAATATGCGATAGTAAAAGATGGCGAAGAAACTATCGACATTAAATATTTTAATACAAAAACAGTTCCAATATTTTCGACGACTGATTTAAATGAATGGTTTCTCATAAACGTACAAAATCCGATTGACACTAAGATGGAAGAGTTCCAAGAGCGAGAATCGGGCTGGTCGCTTAGATCAATTTTAAACTTAGTTATTAATATTTATAAATATAATCCTATGACGGGAAGTTCTTTTATCGACTTACCAGACTTTATTAAAAGAAAACATGCTTGTGTAAAATGAAAAATACGGATGATCAATGCTTCAAATGGGCCATTATATCAGCGTTGCATCCTGTAACAGAACACACATATCGCGTATCATCTTACTTACAACATGAAGATAAGTATAATTTCAGTGGAATTGAATTTCCTGTGACTCCAAAACAAATTGGAGTATTCGAAAAACAAAATGAAGTTTCGATAAATCTATATTTCTTAAGGAAGCTAAAGAAAGAAAAACACGTTAATTTACTTATCGTTGAGAATTATTACATAGATGAGAGTGAAATAGAAGAAGTCTCTCAAAATGAAAATTCTGACGTCTTGCCTCAACAAGAGAAAGAAAATTTGGTGTACAAGTGGCATTATGTATGCATAAAAGATTTATCAAGACTTTGTCGACAACAGTTTTCTTCGCATAAAGGTAAAGCATTTATCTGCGATAGATGTTTGCATCATTTTTGGTCGAATGAAAAATTATCTGCTCATGTTATTGATTGTGAGAAAATGAATGAATGTAAAATCACGCTCCCTACAAAAGAAAACAAAATTTTAAAGTTTAAAAATTTTGCTTTTAAAAATCGTGTACCGTTTGTCGTGTATGCCGACTTTGAATGTATTTTGGAGCCAGTGCAAGACAGTGAACGTGCTTATCAGCATCATAAACCATTTAGTGTTGGTTATTTTGTAAAATGCAGTTACGATGATAGTTTATCAGAGTACAAGAGCTATAGACAAGAGAAGGAAAGCGACGTATCCCCGGCAAACTGGTTTGTGCTCGGCCTTCAATCTCTGGCTTTGCAACTAAGTGAAAAATACAAAAATCCGAAAGCTATGAATAAACTCACAGCACTGGAACAATTCAGATTTGATACTGCTCGAGTATGTCACATTTGTGAAAAACCATTTACTGAGAAAGACAAAAAAGTTCGTGATCACTGTCACTTCACAGGAAAGTAAGTATTCATATTATTATCTAAAGTTAATTAATTACTAAATTATAAATATTACAGATATCGAGGGCCCGCGCATAACGCATGCAACATCGCTTTTCATGATTCAAAAATGATCCCTGTTATTTTTCACAATTTAAGCGGATATGATTCACATCTTTTTATTCGAGAAATCGCAAAGTGTTTCCGAGGGCGTATCTCTCTGATTCCACAAACTAAAGAAAAATACATATCTTTCACTAAATTTGTGGAAAATACAGAAATAAACTTGCGATTTATCGACTCCTTCAAGTTCATGGCTTCATCGTTAGATAAACTGGCCTCATATCTGGAGAAGCTGGATATTTTAGAAGACACATTTAAAAACTACACAAATGAGCAAATAGCATTACTGAAAAGAAAAGGAGTTTTCCCTTACGATTATGTCTCATCGCTCGACAAACATAACGAGACTCATCTTCCCTCAAAGGAGGACTTTTTTAGCACATTATATGATGCTCACATTAGCGATGAGGACTACGAGCATGCTCAAAATGTTTGGCATAGCTTTAACATTGAAAATTTGGGGCAGTATTCTGATTTATACCTCAAAACTGATGTTATTCTGCTAGCAGAAGTTTTTGAAAATTTTAGAAGCAACTGCCTTCAGGCTTATGAATTAGATCCTGCTCATTATTATACAACACCAGGACTGACCTGGGATGCTATGCTCAAATACACAGAGGTAAGTAATAATAAATATTATTTGAATTTATAACTAAAAATTTTATTTTCCTAGGCCCAACTCGAGCTTTTAACGGATGTGGATATGTTGATGTTTATTGAACGAGGTATACGTGGCGGAATCAGCCAATGCTGCAACCGTTACGCTAAAGCAAATAATAAGTATATGAAAGAAGGATATAACGATGCCGAGGATGATAAGTACCTCATGTACTACGATGTAAATAATTTATACGGCTGGGCCATGACGGAGTCTCTGCCTTACGGAGATTTTAAGTGGGTGAAAAATGTCAATCAGCCAAATTTTTTTCAAGTTCCCGACGATTATGAGTTTGGGTTCATTCTCGAAGTAGATTTGGCATATCCCGAGCATCTTCACGATACCCATAAAGATTTACCGTTTTGTGCAGAGCATATGGCCCCTCCAGGATCCAAACAGAAAAAGCTTATGACTACGCTTTATGATAAGAAACGTTACGTGCTTCATTATCGAGCGCTGAAGCAAGCGCTGAAACACGGTTTAATACTAGTCAAAATTCATCAAGCTCTTCAGTTCAAACAGCGTCCGTGGTTGAAAAAGTACATCGATTTAAACAGTTCTAAACGTCAACAAGCTAAGAACGAGTTTGAAAAAATGTTGTTTAAACTATTCAACAATGCTGTTTACGGAAAAACAATGGAGAATGAAAGAAAACACGTTGACGTTAAGTTAGTGTCAAAATGGGAGGGGCGCTACGGAGCCGAGGCATACATTTCTAAACCAAATTTCCACAGTTGTGATGTATTCGATGAAGATCTTGTTGCCATACAATTGTTACGAAAAGAAATCTGTATTAAAAAGCCGATTTATATCGGGCTAACAGTCTTGGATTTGTCCAAAACTTTAGTATACAGATTTCATTACGACTACATGCAAGATCGTGTAGGAAATAATAGCAAGTTGTTATACACCGATACTGACAGTTTGGTGTATGAAGTTACTGGCGTTGATATGTATGACTTGATGCGCCAAGATCTCCACGAGTTCGACACCTCTGACTACTCGGAAAACAATCCTTTTGACATGCCTCGAGTGAATAAGAAAAAAGTTGGTTTAATGAAAGACGAATGCAACGGAGAAATAATGTTGGAATTTGTTGGACTTCGAAGCAAAATGTACAGTGTAAGAGTGCAAAATTCGAAACCTATAAAAAAGGCGAAAGGAGTCAAGAGCTCGGTGGTATCTAAGATAGATTTCAATGATTACATCAAGTGCCTCCATGAAAATGTTACATTAACACGCCAGCAACGAAATATCAGATCTCGGCACCATCAGCTGTATTCTGAAAAACAATACAAAATAGCTCTGAGTGCTCATGATGATAAACGATACCTATTGTCTGGCACCACGGATACGTTGCCCTGGGGCCACTACAAAGTGGTGGAAGAACAGGCCAATGAGGAAGCAGGAGCAGGAGAGGGGGAAGTCGAGCCGCCGAATACCGCAGAGGTAGAAGTAAGGATGGCCAATGAGGAAGCAGGAGCAGGAGAGGGGGAAGTCGAGCCGCTGAATACCGCAGAGGTAGAAGTAAGGATGGCCAATGAGGAAGCAGGAGCAGGAGAGGGGGAAGTCGAGCCGCTGAATACCGCAGAGGTAGAAGTGGGGATGGCCTTATATGAAGAGCTGTCCCGAGAGCAGGAGCTCATTCCTCAAGTCGAGCCTCTCAGGAGTATTCAGACTCCCAGCGTTGAACATCCGGTTCTCGCAGCTCAGCAGCTACTTCCTGCAGTCAGCAGTCTCACAGCTCAGCAGCTACTTCCTGCAGTCAGCAGTCTCGCAGCTCAGCAGCTACTGTCTGCAGTCAGTAGTAAACTTCCCGACGGCGAGCAGCTTGTGACATACACGAAAAGACCTAGTGAGATCGACGACGACGACAGGAAGAATAAGAAATTGAGAAAATTCTAAGGTTAGTATCTTGTTGGAAAAAAAAAATATTTCTTTCACTACTCATTTGAAATTCAACACTGTCAAACATAAGAAAATTTCTCTCTCTTCAATACTCATTCTATTTGGAATTCAACACTGTCAAACTTAAGAAAATTTCTTTTTTTAATGCTCATTCTATTTGAAATTCAACACTACCAAACTTAAGAAAAATTTTTTTAATACTCATTCTATTTGAAATTCAGCACTACCAACTTACAAAAAAAAAAATTCTTTTTATTGATACTCATCCTATTTGAAACTTAACACTACCAACTTTATTTTTTGTTACAGATGGATCTTTCAAGTCTGAATGTGATCGCTCGAGGAGGATTTCTTCCGACGAAGAAATTGACCGATCTCAACAAAGATCAATTGTACATGGTGAGCAAGTTAAAACTTGTCTCAACAAAGTATGGCAAGAAAGCCGTACTAGAGCTGGAGAACGAGTTTGACGTCTTCATGCCGAAAAAAGTATCCGAGACCATCGCAAACGATGAAAATTTGTTCAATAATCTTCAAGATGCCGTGAACAAGTATCAATTATTCATTACGTACAAAGGCGGGTTTAATGTCGAGTTTAGCAATAAATAAATGTTGTAAATATTAAGTGTTGTAAATAGGTTGTAAAATAAACAATGTTCCTTATTAACTCGTAAAAATTTGTTTTTATTTAATCATTCTTACATTCTTTGCATGTTTAATTTTGAAGAAATAAAACAATCAAATCATAAATTACATATCTGTTTTATTTATCCAACTATTATGTGAATTATCAAAGCCAAGCCATTTTACAAAAATTTTACTTCCTCTTTTCTTGATTACTTTTTCTACAAGATAAATATTTGGATACTTGGCTTTGAGTAGTTCTTGTTCATAGAAGCCGCCAGAGACGGGATGATCTTGATAGTCCTTCAGATGGTAAGTTGTTAGTTTTGTAGCTGCTATACGTACAATTGTAAATATCTCTGTAGACCAATTGGGAGTATATCCTTTATCAAATACTGCTTTAGCCTTGCTGACTCGAACTTTATCACCAATTTTAAATTTTGGCTTAATCTTCTTAGTTATTTTACGAGCAAATTTCTGTAGTATATCTGCTTCGTTACTGGTTGTTACATCTTTAGGTTTCACACCGATAGTACGATGTTTACGATTATTGTACGTGGTAAGTAAATCGGGTAAAATATCTAGCCACTTGTAGTTGCCTCTCAAACTGAATTTTTTCCACATAGCACTTTTTAGTGTGCGATTAAAACGTTCACATATCGATGCTTTTAGATTACTAAAAGTTGAGTACAACTTTATTTTGTATGCGCTCATAAGTTTTTGAAAATCTGCGTTATAGAATTCTTTGCCTCTGTCGGTATGGAGATTTTTCGGTACTCTGCCTTTAACCAGCACAGATTTCATAGCTTCTGAGAGATCTTTGCCTGTTTTTCTCTTTACAGGAACAGCCCATGCGTATTTGGAGAAAATGTCGATTATAGTAAGCAAATATCTATAGCCCTTATTATCCTGAGCGTAAGGAATCATTTCGACGAGATCTGCTTGCCAAGTCTCGTCCAAACCACGCACGTCAAAGCTTCGACGTGTATAGTTACGCCTTGCAGGTTTGTGCAGTTCTTCAACTAGTCTTTCGTGTTCCATGTTTGTGGAATTACTGATTGAATATTTGTGCCATAGCCTCTTTTATAGTGAAATTGTCAGCTTTTATTTGAGATATCTGTGCATCAACTTGAGCTCTGAGAGTGTCAACAGTCTTATGTATGTCATCCAGACTAGCTCTAAGTTTTGTAGTTATGTCAGTTATTCCTAGAATTTCTATTTGAATAATGTTTCGTAGTGTCTCTAAATTTACAACATCGCTTGGTTGTTGAGGTTCAGCAACATTGCATAATTTTTTATTTCCTATGTCGAAGTGTCCTTCAGATGTGACTTTAAAGCCAACGCCAGGTGGCCCTCGACTACCGTCGGTTTTTCCGAGGTTACGTCGAAACACGTCAACGCTCATTTTGAGAATGAGTCATATATTCGTGTACGCTCAATATATATAGCCTGCTGCACGCAATTCTTCGATTATAGAGTGTATCTCATTTACATGACTTGGATTTCCGGCAGATCTTTCTGCTACTAGTAAGTGAAGCCGGTCAACGAGCTCGTTTGGATCATCCCAGTAGACGTAGTCTAAAGCCGTACGCTTTTCTGCAATTTTATAATGAGGTAATGAGCCACCTTTAATCGATTCTCCGGTAATTGTTTTCGAGGTAATATTGAACATTGGAGCAATAATATTATTAAATTTATTACTATTATGAAAACGAATCTTTTCGTTCTTGTCATATCGCCTTTTATGAGCAGAGGATAGTACTAAAATTTTGCGATAATTTTTTATATCATGTGAACTTATATTATTTTTACTTGGTTGTTTTGCTATCAGTAACTCGAGTAATCCTATAGTTCTCGGGTATGCTACTCCATTAATTTTAATTTTATTATTATGAAAACTAATCGGCAAATTCCCAATAAAAAATTTGCCGTTTTCATTTCGTACTCCATAAATTTTGTCAAGATACTGGGGCTGATTGAGCTTCAGGGCCTTGACGTATAAATCAGAGTCATCGTCGATATCACTATCTGCGGTTTCGAAAGATGTCTCGTGGGCATTCTGTATCGTATCATTAAACTCACTGTCAAAACTTTCATTTTGTTTAACGCTACTTTGTTCGACGATGTTATCTTCGACACTATTTTTTGCATCGGTTTTCTGAGCTACAAGTTTTTGAAGCGGATCAAATATTGGTTTGAATGTTTCATTTAAAATCTTTTAGACATTGTCTTTCCCAAATTTTAATATTCTATATTTGCGTTTAATCGCAGCTCGTGCCTTAACGAGTTGACGAAGTACGTTTTTTTCTCGTTGAAAGTCAGCCATGTTGTCGTTTCAACGTTCAGTCAGAAACTGGTGATTGTTACCTATGTGCATGTTATATTTATAGCAAAATTGTCGAAGCCCTTGCGAAATCTGCCATCATTTATTCCTCTATCTTTATCGATTACTAGAAAACCATGCTTATCATCTCTCCAACACTTGGAGCACAATTCTTTAAACTGAATATAAGTCATATCAGTATTTACGTGATCGTCATAGATATGCTTTAAATTTACTTCATCTTGTCTAAAAATAGCAAGTAAGTTCACATTATCTCTGACAAGATGTTTGGGGATGTGAGCATAAGTTTGACATAGATAAAAGCAGTCAACCTTTTTATGTCTGCCCATGCAGAAAAAAGCTCTAACATTATCCTGTTTTTCACAAGCTATATCGTCAAATATTATGATAGAGTTTGGAAGTGCGTGGTCAGGAGCGACAACTGAAATGTGCTCACTGAACGGAAAATATTGTACACCTTCTATAGGTTCTAAGATTTCATTTAAAAATTTATATTTTGCTTGATTGAGAGACTTTGAGTAGACGTATACGTTTTCAAATCTAACGCCATTAGGGTGTGTTATGAGAGTAAGTAGACTATTTGTTTTTCCGCAGTTTGAGGAGCCGCAGAAGACGGCTCGTATACTATCAGGAAGTAGATCGCCGTGTCGCTTTGCTCTTTTATCATGCTCTACAAGTGCATCAAAATTTTCTATTGGTAGCTTGACCGATTGTTCTTTAAAGTTCATGATCTTTACTCTATGACAATCAAATTATGACTGATGGCTATGAGTATAAATAGCAGTCTTATATAGCTTTCACCATCAGTTACCCGTTGACTTTCGAAGAGTGATGATCATTCACAAACGTGGACGCGGTTTAGTTAATAAAATTATCAATAAACTTCCATTTGAACTTCACATACCCGGTTATCAGTACTGCGGTCCAGGCACTAAGTTGGCAAAACATTTAGCTAGAGGAGATCTTGGAATTAATCCGCTAGACGCTGCTTGCAAGGAGCACGATATAGCTTATTCTAGAAATCGTGAAAACTTTCAAGCAAGAAACGTCGCAGATAAAATTTTAGCTGAAAAAGCTTGGAATCGCGTTAAATCAAAAGACGCTAATTTTGGCGAAAAAGCGGCTGCATACGCTATAACTAATACTATGAAATTAAAATCTAGATTTGGTATGGGTTTGAAGAACAAGAAAAACAGTAAAAAGAGAAAGCGAAAGAACGCTAAAAAATTAGGAATGGGTTTAAAAGCTAAGAAGAGAACCCAAGTTCCCTTGAAAAAAATTATCAAAGCTGGTGCCGTTAAATCAACGTCAAGTAACTGCGCTCTAACAGTCATACGATCAGCTTTGAAAAAAGCTCGGAGCGCTGTTAAAGAAGCTGGAGGTAAAAAGAATATTAAAATTCCACGTATTTTACCAGTCCCCACGAAAACAGGAGGGGTATTGCCATTTCTCATACCTCTATTTGCAGGCTTGAGTGCAACTGGCGCTCTAGCTGGTGGTGCTGCTGGAATAGTAAAAGCCGTAAACGACGCAAAAGCCGCTAAGGAGCAGTTGGAAGAAAATAAAAGGCATAATAAAACTATGGAAAGTATATCGTTGGGCAATGGCTTATATCTTAAACCACACAAAGTAGGGTTAGGTCTTCATTTAAAAAAAAAAAAAGTTCATGAAATTACCTCAGCGAGCACTTACCGATGCGGACATATTAAAATATGCAAAACTTTTAAAAATATCTAATTTTCGGGGAGTATTTATGAGAAATGCATTACCGGCTTCTGGGCCGCGCTATAGTGAATCCGCTATAGTTAATCTTGATGACGCTAGCGGCCCTGGGACACACTGGGTTGCATATAGAAAAAGAGGCAAAAATGTTATATATTTCGATAGTTGTGGCGATCTCCGACCGCCTTTAGATTTAATATTATACCTCGGAGTAGACGAAGTTCAATATAATAATGAAAGATATCAAGATTTTGATACATACAATTGTGGTCACCTCTGTCTAAAATTCTTGTGCGGGGCTATATGAGAGGTAGGGGAATCATTGTGTCGTTCTGCTTCAAGCTGTCATGGAAGACTCATTGACTGTAACGCTTTCAGGCACATCATCTACACTAGAAGCACAGTATTTTCCACCAATCGAGCTATCACCAAATAAAAAATACGTTTTAGGGCTTGTAGAACTTTTAACATTTAATTCAATCCCCAATATAGACAGTAACAATAATAAGTTTTACGTAGGTGGAAACGTTGTCCCTCTTCCAGTAGGAAGTTACGAAATTGAAGATATTGACAAATTTCTTCGTAAAAAATTAGCGCACACCGACATTACTTTTAATTTAAAGCCAAATAATAATACTCTTCGCTGTACAATCAAGTGTAGCCAACCTATAGATTTTCGACCTGAAAATTCACTCGGTCGTCTACTGGGCTTCACCAGACGTATTCTCGAACCGAACGTTGTCCATAATTCTGACTTACCTGTTACAATTCTCAAAATCAACGCTTTGAGAGTCGAGTGTAATATCACTTCGGGAGCGTACATAAACGACAAAAAAGTACACACGATACACGAGTTTTTTCCTGCAGTACCTCTGGGGTATAAAATCATCGAAGTTCCCTCGCACGTCATTTACCTACCGATTGCCGTAAAGCGTATAGATCATTTACAAGTACGCATCGTCGATCAAGACGGGGATTTAGTAAATTTCCGCGGAGAAGTTATAACTATAAGATTGCATATTCGTCAATCATAATGGGAATCGTCTACAACAAAAACTATATAAGCAGAGAAATATGTCCACAACGCATCAGTCATCAACGAACTGTGAAGGCGCTAACACGTCGGAGCATAAAAAAACTAAAAAGTCTAGGCTTAAAAGTAGTACTTGGTGGAAAATAACTTGTATCATCTTTTGTTGCTTTCAACGAAATGGAAGAAATTCTAAGCATACAAACACCTGTAACTTTCGATGAATCCGTAGCGCACTACGAGGTTCACGCTCATCAACCGTATACAGCATCATTCAACAACAGCGATGAAATTCGCATATCTATTCAACATCAAGATTTATGTCTTTTACCTTCCCGCAGTGCACTACATATCTGCGGAAGATTGGTTAAAACTAATAATACTCCCACTACAAATACAAAACTTGTGAATAATGCCATTTGTCATTTGTTTGAAGAAATCAGATATGAGTTGAATGCCATTGAGATAGACAAGTGTAAAAATGTTGGTTTAACCACTCTCATGAAAGGCTGGGTGTCACTCAATCCGACTCAGAGTTTCATCATTGAAAATACGGGCTGGATCGATGTAGAAGAAACACAGAATATTGTTGATGATGCTGGTTACTTCAATGTATCGATTCCATTGAGCCTAATTTTTGGCTTCGCAGAGGACTATCGTAAAATTGTAGTAAATGCAAAGCATGAACTCGTTCTCATGAGATCGAAAAACGACTTAAACGCCGTTAAACAAACAACTATAAGAGTAGACAATGCAGAGGGTTACGAGGACTTTAATGTTGAAATAACTAGAATCGAATGGCTAATGCCATACGTAGTTGCATCGAACTCTAACAAAATTCGCTTACTCGATTTCGTGGGGAAAGATCGCCCTATTGCCATGAGTTTTCGCACGTGGGAATTGTACGAGTATCCACTACTTCCGATTACATCGAGGCAGGTATGGACTGTAAAAACATCAAATCAACTTGAAAAACCACGCTTCGTCGTCTTAGATTTTCAAACTAATAGAGAAGATCGAAGAGCTGCAAATGCTAGTCAGTTCGATCATTGCAATCTTACAAATGTAAAACTCTTTCTCAATTCTCAGTCATATCCGTATGGCAATCTTAACCTGGATGTGAATCGTAATCAATTTGCCATGCTCTACAATATGTACGCTAATTTTCAAAATTCTTACTATGGTAAAGATCCAGAACCTATGTTGAAAAAGTCACAATATCTCACTTACATACCGCTGATAGTGATAGACTGCTCAAAACAAAACGAATCATTAAAGAGCGCTCCTGTAGACATTCGTCTAGAATTTGAAGCAAAGGAAAATTTTCCTGCTGGAACTTCAGCCTACTGCTTGATCTTGCACGATAGCATAGTTCAATATAGTCCCGTAAGCGGCGACGTGCAGAAACTTTAAGGAGTATATAAGGTGAGCGAGCCTCTGGCTCCTTGTCATTCGTCATTTGGAATTCGAAGCGAAATTGTGTACAGCCATGGACTACGCAGTGGACATGCAGGGCTTTAAAAAGCCTGGCAATGATTTCGTTCTAAAAGAGTTTGCTTTTGTGTCTCTCAACGACGACGATGTGCCAGTAGTGCACCTCTTCAAACCACCGTTTCCTTGGCGAAAACTAACAGACAAGTACAAACGTGAAAATTTGTGGTTAGAATTTTGCTATCATGGACTATCGTGGAATAGTGGTGATTATGACTATACTGAAATTGGTAAAATTCTTCAAGATGCATTCAAAGATGCTAAAAGAATTTTCGTTATTGGCAAAATAAAAAAGTTGTGGTTAGAGCGTTTTAATTTTAATGTTACCGATATCAATGAAATGAACTATCCATCTTTCGACTATCCAAGATCAGTGACTATATGTACTAACCATAATGGAGCGTGTAAAACTACTTCTGCCCTGTACAACGTAAAGCGCATGAAGCAATTTTACCGCAAGGATCCTAACATGTAGTGGGAAGACGTTATGGAATGGGAAGACATAGGAGAATAAAATTTGAGGGGTAATGGAGGGGTTGATAGACAGGTAGAGCCTCACAGGATCGGAGCGAGGTGGGGCTCCTATCCCCCTTCAAATTTTTTTTAATAGTTACCTAGTTGCCCGCTATGTGGCGGCGGTACTCCTGCAAGCAGTCAGTCGAGGCATGGGTTATATATAAGCGTGATGAAGTCGTTAGAGGCTTTTATTCCCTAATAATGGGTCAAACCAGCTCGACCGTTGCTCCTGAGCAACAACAACTGATACAAAACGATACAAAAAAGTCAGAGTGGAAAAAATGTACGGAAAAATTTTCCACAAACACCCATTCTTTCCCTGAACAAAAGGGTTATAAAAAATTCTAAATGTTTATTAGTAGATAGACTTTAGGGCAGAAAGCCGCCAGCAGCTCGCCGCGGGCTGCTCGCCGTCGACGGTCAGCTGCTGCCGGCCCAGGCCCCTATGGGGGTTCACGGCCTCTGGAGAGATTCACGGCAATGCTGGCCTGAGCCCTCGGCCCACCCGCCGATGGCCCAGAAAGCCTCCTGCCCAGCCCACGCGGCCTAGGCTACCCTGGCCTACAAAGCCTCGGGTCTACAAAGCCTCGGGCCTACAAAGCCCCCTGGCCTAGAAAGCCCCTGGCCTAGAAAGCCCCTGGCCCAGAATCCCCATTGGCCGTGAATTCCCATAGCTTATCTACTGAGAGAAAAACCAAAATTTCTACCCCCACCACCGGTTTTCAAAAATTCAGCCAACGTCATTCGATAGTATATTAAAAGTATGTCCCCCCTATTGTTGGACCCCCAAAATTTCGTCCGTTTTTCGATCCGAGCGCTCCTTTTCGAGTTAGAAGCGAAAAACCAAAATTTCTACCCCCACCACCGATTTTCGAAAATTCCGCCGTCATTCGATAGTATATTAAAAGTATGTCCCCCCTATTGTTGCACTCCCAAAATTTCGTCCGTTTTTCGATCCGAGCGCTCCTTCTCGAGTTATAATCAAAAAAACCAAAATTTCTACCCCCACCACTGGTTTTCGAAAATTCTTTCAATGGACAAATATGAGATATCCCTGAGAGGTAGATAATACACCCCGGCCCTGCCAGGTGTACGGCAGGCCTTGAACAGGTTGCCTTAAAATTTTGATGCTTGTTCAATGCTTATCTAAACATAGGCATATGCCCTATTAATTTTCGAAGTATCATCCAAATAACGCTTCCGAATTTGACAGTCCCATATACAGAATGTTCATAGGGAAATTATAAAAAAAAAAATGGGCTGGCACTCGCTTGGCAACATGGTATGAACAGGCCGCATGACTCAACTGATGTGGTTAGGCGCGAAAATTTAAAATATTTAAATCACAATATAGAAAATAGTTTGAGACCTTTGTATCATAAAAATAATACTGATATTCTTTTACGATTACTCCAACATTTATTGCATCACAGAAGTTTAAATTAATACTTTTTTAATATTTAGAAAAGAAATATAATGTATTAAAATATATATAGTGTGCGCTTGATTTCAGCTAGTTCTCTCCCTTTTGAAAAATAATACCTATGTTTGAATGCAAACTATTCAGGTCACATATGATTTATTTATAGTGTTTTAAACCTTCTCAAAGTGAAATAAAAATTGCAGCAAATAGTTTATTTATTTGATTTCACAAACAATATTACTAACATATTACACAAGTAAAAAAAAAAATACATAGGTAGTTCCTTTAGTGGGACAGGATTTTTGAGCAAAAGTTAGACAAACAGCCGGTAGTAGGATAATTTGAAGTTCTGCTAGTCAATATTAGATTTTCAACACTCTACAAATACCAAAAATAATATTTTTTTGCCCGCAAATAATTATTGCAAAATTATAGTAAAAAAAAATATCATTGAACCACCTCTATTCAGTGTATAAAATGTATTTAGCGATTCATTTATATTATCCTATTATATACAGTTTATACATGTTAAGTCTTATAAAATAATAAATGCTCAAATTTATTGTAGAAAATGGCAATGCTATCCGTAAAATAAATAAATAAATATTACTCAATTATAGACACCCTACATACTTCAAATTTAGCGAGGCCTTCAATTTTCGTATCTTGAATAATAGTTGAATGTTTATAAACGAATTGAAAGTATAAACATTATTCAAAGAAAGCAAGATACATAGTTTCTCAGATGACTTTTATCGTTGTAAAATTGAAATGAATGAGGTGGTTGAAAAGGGAATTTTTACTTTTATTTATTGGATAATCAATTTAATACTGTCCCGGTCACCCACCTGTTCTACAGATTAGGGCTTAACATGTATAACTCGGAAAACTCATGTACGCAAAACGTGAACTGCTACGCAGTTGAAAATCTGAGTTCGTGATCTGAGCTCGGCAGTCACTGCAGTTTTTCCGCGACACTGAATCCTATATATCATTCACCTTAAATAATCGGTAATTCCAGGCTCTTCATTTGTCAACAGAGCATGGCGGGAAATAGAAAAAAAAATGACAGGGTATTTGAAAATATTTGTTTACCAAAATAATTTTATTGAAAATCAACATGTGGCTTAGCCAATATCTCAATTTTTAGATAATCTAGTACAATATAACATTGAAAGATTAATTTATGATACTAGCATTGCGAAGTTCACTAAGAATAAAACGGATTTCACCATAGTTAGTTCTTATTCCCATGTTTTGCTCAGCAACGAGTAATTGTAAGCGATCAACTAATTTGTTAGGATCATCCCAGACGTCGAGTTCGTATGCAGTTGTAACATCTACTCGCGAGATTTTGAGAGCAACTTCTTCCTCTTCATTATCACTAGTCCACTGTCTCTTTTTACTTTCACGTTGATATCTCCAATTAATAAAGTTATAATTCTTACGAATTCTTCTAGGTAAATATTCATTGGTTGAAAAATTTGATGCATCTTCACTAGAATGATCAGCTTCATAATAATTATCGGTCTCATTAGAATGCGAGTTAACTCGTGTATCAACAGTTATGAGCTTCTTTAGAGGATTGACTATTGGTTCATGTACCTTTTTCGCTGCCACTGGATTAGTTTGCTCAACCCTTTCACTTTTCTCTCTTCCGTTAACATTATCTTCTCGAGATAATGGCGAGATACTTTTTACAGACGACTTTTCGTACATTGGAGCAATAAAATTATAAAATTTGTTACTCTTTAGTTTTCGAATCGACTCATTCACGCAATAGTGCTTTTTGTGAGCGCTCAAAACTTCAATAATCATACGATAATTATCCAAATCATCTGAATTGATAATACTTTTATCCGGAAGTTTTTTGAATAGTAATTGCAGTAATCCTACGGACAAATGATAGTTTCGTTCCTTTATCTGGACAAAGTCGCCTTCAAATTTTATTGGAGAATTTCCGATCATAAGTAAATTTCCTCGCTTGTAAACACCATAAATATTATCCATAGAGATATCTCCTAGAATTTCCGTTTAATTTCGTTACATATTTCTCGACTAGTTTTGCAAATTTACCATTATTGGAGCTAGCTATTTTATTATGGTCAGGGCTCATATTAGATAGTTTGATTTCAGAAGTTTCCATAACACCAGCTGTACCCAGAGATTCAGCACTTTTTGTCAAACCTAATAAAGACTGTGATGTTTGTACTACTGCATCCTGAAATTTGCTAATAACATCCGGTGTGTTTGCCATGTTTATGCTTCAATAGTTAAGTATCAACTGAATAAATATACCGCCAACATCCTTTTTTATAATTTTATGCTATTATACAGTAACATCTTCTATATCATACAGTCAAAACTTTTAAACTTTTATGCTATAGAATAACACCTTTTTGAACTTTTATTCTATTATAGAGTAACACATTTTCATGTTATAGAATACCACCTTCTATGTCATACAGTTAAAACTCTTTAAAGTTTGTGTCATAGAGTAACACCTTTTCTATGTCATAGAGTAACACCTTTTTATGTCATAGAGTTACACCTTTTTCATGTTATAGAGAAACACCTTTTTTATGTAACAGAGTAGCACCTTTTTGAACTTTTATGATATAGAGTAACACCTTTTTGAACTTTTATACTATAGAGTAACACATTTTCATGTTGTAGAGTAACACCTTCTATGTCATACAGTTAAAACTTTTTAAACTTTGTATCATAGAGCAATACCTTTTTTATTTCATAAAGAAGCATCTTTTTATGTCGTAGAGTGACATGTTTTTTATGTCATAGAGTTACACCTTTTTTATGTCATAGAGTAACATCTTTTTATGTTATTTAGCATCATCTTAATAAATATATCGCCAACATCCTTTTTATACTTTTATACTATAGAGTAACACTATCTTGAACTTATCTGCTATTATAGAGTAGTACCTTCTATGTCACACAATAACATCTTTTTACACTTTATGTCATAGAGTAACACATTTTTTATGTCATAGAGTAAGACCTTTTTTATGACATAGTGTAACACCTTTTTTATGTCATAGAGTAACACCTTTTTTATGTCATAGAGTAACACCTTCTTTATGTCATAGAGTGACATCTTTTTTATGTTACAGAGTCATACCTTTTTTTATGTCATAGAGTAACAGCTTTTTTTATGTCATAGAGTAACATCTTTGTGTGTCATAGATTGACACCTTCATTGCTATAGAGTAACACCTTTTTGAACTTTTATGTGATAGAGTAACACATTTTATGTTATTTAGCATCATCTGAATAAATACACATCCAACATCCTTTTTATATTTTTATACTATAGAGTAACACCATCTTGAACTTATCTGCTATTATAGAGTAGCACCTTCTATGTCACACAATAATATCTTTTTACACTTTATGTCATAGAGTAACACCTTTTTTATGTTATGGAGTAACACCTTTTTTATGACATAGTGTAACACCTTTTTTATGTCATAGAGTAACATCTTTTTTATGTCATAGAGTGACATGTTTTTTATGTCATAGAGTTACACCTTTTTTATGTCTTAGAGTGACATGTTTTTTATGTTATAGAGTCATACAATTTGCTACCTCATAGAGGAAGCTTTGTAAGAGTAAAATTTTAATTTTCTTTAAATTGCTCTAGAAACATGAATAAAGGTGTTAGAAGTTTGTGTCACATGATTTTACAAAATGTCTGAATGGATGTGTGTGTGTGTGTGTGTGTGTGTGTGTGTGTGTGTGTGTGTGTGTGTGTGCGTGCGTGCGTGTGTGTGTGTATGTATACCGCTTTATTTGCGGATCTACGCGGTCGATTTTAACCGAACGGGTCCCATTTTTTTTTGTTTTCTGATTGAGAATTCGGGAAAAAAATAATTTTGTACGACTAACTGATTCGTTTTTGTTTTATGTCAAATTTTTCATTTTCGAAAAATTTATTTTTGATTTTTTTTAATGATTGGATTTAAATTTTATAATCCGATGGGTAGCGTTCGTCAGAGCATAAAAAAACCTATATTTAAAAAAAAAAATTCTCTAGCTATCACGGTTATTTTGTTATTAACAAAAACGTGTTTTTTTTTTAAATGCTTATAACTCCCAAACTAAATGGTCAATTTTTTTGAGAAAAATCATGATAATGGAGATTATGAATAGCTATAATATGTATAAAATTGAATCCATTCTATTGGTTAGTTTTTAAGAAAAAAATTAAAAAATTAAAAAAACGTGTTTTAGGTGGCGACAATTTACGGGAGTAAAATTGTGTTAATCGCTTCAAAATTTCTTGTAGAGGTAGAATTTTGGTTGCCACCTGCACCTTTCTTTGGGATAGATGATTGGTTCATAAATTTCAGAGATTTTTGAGGTTAAAATTTTTGTAACCTCTTCTTCGAATAGTAATTTCTCGAGAACGGCTGTATGTATCAGAATGGGATAGGTAGCATTTAAAAGAAAATTAAAATACCTATATTTTCTAAAAAAAAAAGTTTCTAGCTATCACGGTTCTTTGGTTATTAACAAAAACGTAAAACATAAAAAATGAAAAAAATGAGTTTTGTATGTCCAACGATTCCGGAGGGAAAATAGTCGTAATTTCTTCAAAATTCCTTGTGGAGGTAGATTTTGGATAGCTCTTGGTCGAGTTCTTTGGGCAAAATAATTGGTCCATAAATTTCAGAGGTATCTGAGGTTAAAATTTTTTTAAACTTTTTTTTAAATCGTAATTTCTCGAGAACGGTTCTATGAATCAGCTACAGATTTCTAGACAATTTTGTATGTGATATAGATATTATTTATGTGAATTTTCATCAAGATCGTATGATTACTTTTTGATATACAAAATTTTCACATTTTACAAAGTTATTTTATTTGTCGCCTGATAACTAGAGAAAACTTGTTTTAATTTTTTTTTTAATTTGGCGGAGATGTAGAATGTATATTATTTATTATATGCGTTTTTAGAGTAAAAGAATTCGTTTACGAATTTCAGAGATATTCGAGGTTAAAACTGATTTAGCCTTCTTTTCAATTCGTAATTTTTTGGATATATCTATACTAGAAAATGGAAATAACACGTGCTATGCGTGCGTGTTGTTCACTTGCTTTTGTTTTTTATTGAGAGTAATTTACATCGCGATCAAGTTTTAACCTTATTAGACTCATTGAAGAATATATTTGGTTGAAATTTCAAAAGATTATCTTTATTTTTTACTCAAAATATCGAAATTTTTTGTATGGAACATTGATTGGGAAAAAGTTTGCATTTTACTTGCAGAATATGCCAGTATTTTTGTTGTAACCTTTTTGGAAAGTCTCTTGACTGATTGACTTGATTGGTGACTTTATAATAAACATTCATATGTGTAATAAACGAATATATGTAATACAGAGTTTGGTAACTTGTTCGAATTTATTTTTAAGTTTTCAAAATATTATGGATTTAAAATATTACCCAAAGTTGAAGGTGCACGCGATAACAATATTGCTCGGGAAATGAGAGTGACGTCTTTTTCATGTCATAGAGTGACACCTTTTCGAACTTTTATATTATGAAGTAATGCCTTTTTAAGTCATAAAGTGGCACCTTTTCAAACTTTTATGTTATAGAGTGACACCTTTTTTATCTTACAGAGTGACACCTTTTTCATGTTATAGAGTAACACCTATTTTATGTTATAGAGTGATACCTTTTTTATGTTTCAGAGCAACATCTTTTTTATGTCATAGAGTAGCAGCTTTTTATATCATAGAGTAACACCTTTTTTATTTGATCGACCTTTTTTGTTATAGAGTAAAACTTTTTTGTCATAGAGTTATACCTTTTGTATCAGAGAGTAACACACTTTTGAACTTTTATGTTATAGAGTAACACCTTTCTGAATTTTTATGCTATACAGTAAAACCTTTTTTATGTCATAGAGTAACACCTTCTATATCACAGAGTAACACGTTTTGCAGCAAAGTAGTCGAATTGGGCAGAGCACCTACTAATACAAGCGTTCGCTTGGAGGATTGGCTTCTATCCCCGTCGTAAGCTCACCATCACCACTACCATCGCCATCATCACCACTTATTATATAGGAAAAGCTTACGGGTAAGGAGACGCCATCATCACCATCACCGCCATCATCACCACTTATTGTATACGAACAGATTATGGGTAGAGAGACATCATCATAAAAGGTGTTACTCTGTACCATAAAAAGGTCTTATTCTATGACATAAAAAAGGTGGCACGCTATAACATAAAAAAGGTGTCACTCTATGACATAAAAAAAAGGTGTTACCCTATGACATAAAAAACGTGTGACTCTATAACATAAAAAAGGTGTTACTCTATGACATAAAGTGTGAAAAGCTATTATTGTGTGACATAGAAGGTGCTACACTATAATAGCAGATAAGTTGAAGATGGTGTTACTCTATAGTATAAAAATATAAAAAGGATGTTGGATGTATATTTATTCAGATGATGTTAAATAACATAAAATGTGTTACTCTATGATATAAAAGTTCAAAAAGGTGTTACTCTATAGCAATGAAGGTGTCACTCTATGACATAAAAAAGGTGTTACTCTATGACATAAAAAGGTGTAACTCTATGACATAAAAAACATGTCACTCTATGACATAAAAAACATGTCACTCTATGACATAAATAAGGTGTTACACTATGACATAAAAAAGGTGTTACTCTATAACATAAAAAAGGTGTTACTCTATGACATAAAGTGTAAAAAGTTATTATTGTGTGACATAGAAGGTGCTACTCTATAATAGCAGATAAGTTCAAGATGGTGTTACTATAGTATAAAAGTATAAAAAGGAAATTGGCGATATATTTATTCAGATGATGCTAAATAACATAAAAAGGTGTTAGTCTATGACATAGAAGTTAAAAAAGGTGTTACTATATAGCAATGAAGGTGTCACTCTATGACACAACAGATGTTACTCTATGACATAAAAAAAGGTATGACTCTGTAACATAAAAAACATGTTACTCTATGACATAAAAAAGGTGTAACTCTATGACATAAAAAACATGTCACTCTATGACATAAAAAACATGTCACTCTATGACATAAATAAGGTGTTACACTATGACATAAAAAAGGTGTTACTCTATAACATAAAAAGGTGTTACTCTATGACATAAAGTGTAAAAAGTTATTATTGTGTGACATAGAAGGTGCTACTCTATAATAGCAGATAAGTTCAAGATGGTGTTACTCTATAGTATAAAAATATAAAAAGGATGTTGGATGTATATTTATTCAGATGATGCTAAATAACATAAAATGTGTTACTCTATAACATAAAAGTTCAAAAAGGTGTTACTCTATAGCAATGAAGGTGTCACTCTAATACACACAAAGATGTTACTCTATGACATAAAAAAGGTATGACTCTGTAACATAAAAAAGATGTCACTCTATGACATAAAAAACATGTCACTCTATGACATAAAGAAGGTGTTACTCTATGACATAAAAGACATGTCACTCTATGACATAATAAAGGTGTTACTCTATGACATAAAAAAGGTGTTACACTATGAAATAAAAAAGGTCTTACTCTATGACATAAAAAATGTGTTACTCTATGACATAAAGTGTAAAAAGATGTTATTGTGTGACATAGAAGGTACTACTCTATAATAGCAGATAATGTTCAAGATAGTGTTACTATATAGTATAAAAGTATAAGAAGGATGTTGGCGATATATTTATTAAGATGATGCTAAATAACATAAAAAGATGTTACTCTATGACATAAAAAAGGTGTAACTCTATGACATAAAAAACATGTCACTCTATGACATAAAAAGGTGCTACTTTATGAAATAAAAAAGGTATTGCTCTATGACACAAAGTTTAAAAAGTTTTAACTGTATGACATAGAAGGTGTTACTCTATAACATGAAAATGTGTTACTCTATAGTATAAAAGTTCAAAAAGGAGTTACTCTATATTTTAAAAGATCAAAAAGGTGCTACTCTATTACATAAAAAAGGTGTTTCTCTATAACATGAAAAAGGTGTAACTCTATGACATAAAAAGGTGTTACTCTATGACATAAAAAAGGTGTTACTGTATGACACAAAGTTTAAAAAGTTTTAACTGTATCACATAGAAGGTGTTACTTTATAACATGAAAATATGTTACTCTATAGTATAAAAGTTCAAAAAGGTGTTACTCTATATCATAAAAGTTCAAAAAGGTGCTACTCTATTACATAAAAAAGGTGTTTCTCTATAACACGAAAAAGGTGTCACTCTATGACATAAAAAGGTGTTACTCTATGACATAAAAAAGGTGTTACTCTATGACACAAAGTTTAAAAAGTTTTAACTGTATGACATAGAAGGTGTTATTCTATAACATGAAAATATGTTACTCTATAATAGAATAAAAGTTCAAAAAGGTGTTATTCTACAGCATAAAAATTTAAAAGTTTTGACTGTATGATATAGAAGGTATTACTCTATAATAGCATAAAAGTATAAAAAAGGATGTTGGCGGTATATTTATTCAGTTGATGCTAAACTATTGAAGCATAAACATGGCAAACACAACAGATGTTATTAGCAAATTTCAGGATGCAGTAGTACAAAAATCACAGTCTTGATTAGGTTTGACAAAAAGTGCTGAATCTCTGGATACAGCTGGTGATATGGAAACTTCTGAAATCAAACTATCTAATATAAGCCCTGACCATAATAAAATAGCTAGCTCCAATAATCGTAAATTTGCAAAACTAGTCAAGAAATATGTAACAAAATTAAACGGAAATTCTAGGAGATATCTGGATAATATTTATGGTGTTTACAAGCGAGGAAATTTACTTATGATCAGAAATTCTCCAATAAAATTTGATGGCGACTTTGTCCAGATAAAGGAACGAAACTATCGTTTGTCCGTAGGATTACTGCAATTACTATTCAAAAAACTTCCGGATGAAAGTCTTATCAATTCAGATGATTTGGATAATTATCGTATGATTATTGAAGTTTGGAGCACTCTCAAAAAGCACTATTGCGTGAATGAGTCGATTCGAAAACTAAAGAGTAACAAATTTTATAATTTTATTGCTCCAATGTTCGAAAAGTCATCTGTAAAAAGTATCTCGCCATTATCTCGAGAAGATAATGTTAACGGAAGAGAGAAAAGTGAAAGGGTTGAGCAAACTAATCCAGTGGCAGCGAAAAAGATACTTGAACCAATAGTCAATCCTCTAAAGAAGCTCATAACTGTTTCATACACGACTTAAATCGCATCCTAACGAGACCCATAATTATTATGAAGCTGATCATTCTAGTGCAGATGCATCAGATTTCTCAACCGATGAATATTTACCTAGCAGAATTCGTAAGAATTATATCTTTATTAATTGGAGATATCAACGTGAAAGTAAAAAGAGACAGTGGACTAGTGATGATGAAGAGGAAGAAGTTGCTCACAAAATCTCGCGAGTAGATTTTACAACTGCATACGAACTCGACGTCTGGGATGATCCTAACAAATTAGTTGATCGCTTACAAGTACTCGTTGCTGAGCAAAACATGGGAATAAGAACTAACTATGGTGAAATCCGTTTTATTCTTAGGGAACTTCGCAATGCTAGTATCATAAATTAATCTTTCAAAGTTATATTGTACTAGATTATCTAAAAATTGAGATATTGGCTAAGCCACATGTTAATTTTCAATAAAATTATTTTGGTAAACAAATATTTTCAAATATGTAGTTTCAAATACCCTGGCATTTTTTTTTTCTATTTCCCGCCATGCTCTGTTGACAAATGAAGAGCCTGGAATTACCGATTATTTAAGGTGAATGATATAAAGGATTCAGAGTAAGGGAAAACTGCAGTGACTGCCGAGCTCAGACCACGAACTCAGATTTTCAACTGCGTAGCAGTTCACGTTTTGCGTACATGAGTTTTCCGAGTTATACATGTTAAGCCCTAACCTACAGAACAGGTGGTTGTCGGGGACAGTATTAAATTGATTAGCCAATAAATAAAAGTAAAAATTCCCTTTTCAACCACCTCATTCATTTCAATTTTACAACGATAAAAGTCATCTGAAAAACTATGTATCTTTCTTTCTTTGAATAATGTTTATACTTTCAATTCGTTTATAAACATTCAACTATTATTCAAGATACGAAAATTGAATGCCTCGCTAAATTTTAAGTATGTAGGATGTCTATAATTGAGTAATATTTACTTATTTATTTTACGGATAGCATTGCCATTTTCTACAATAAATTTGAGCATTTATTATTTTATAAGACTTATTACATGTATAAAGTCTTTATAATAGGATAATATAAATGAATCGCTAAATACATTTTATACACTGAATAGAGGTGGTTCAATGATATTTTTTTTTTACTATAATTTTGCAATAATTATTTGCGGGCAAAAAAATATTATTTTTGGTATTTGTAGAGTGTTGAAAATCTAATATTGACTAGCAGAACCTCAAATTATCCTACTACCGGCTGTTTGTCTAACTTTTGCTCAAAAATCCTGTCCCACTAAAGGAACTACCTATGTATTTTTTTTTTTACTTGTGTAATATGTTAGTAATATTGTTTGTGAAATCAAATAAATAAACTATTTGCTGCAATTTTTATTTCACTTTGAGAAGGTTTAAAACACTATAAATAAATCATATGTGACCTGAATAGTTTGCATTCAAACATAGGTATTATTTTTCAAAAGGGAGAGAACTAGCTGAAATCAAGCGCACACTATATATATTTTAATACATTATATTTCTTTTCTAAATATTAAAATTAAAAAAGTATTAATTTAAACTTCTGTGATGCAAAAAATGTTGGAGTAATCGTAAAAGAATATCAGTAACATTTTTATGATACAAAGGTCTCAAACTATTTTCTATATTGTGATTTCAATATTTTAAATTGTCGCGCCTAACCACATCAGTTGAGTCATGCGGCCTGTTCATAACATGTTGCCATGCGGGTCCCAGCCCATTATTTTTCTTTTTTTATAATTTCCCTATGAACTGTCTGTATATGGGACTGTCAAATTCGGAAGCGTTATTTGGATGATACTTCGAAAAATATGGCATATGCCTAGGTTTAGATAAGTATTGAACATGCATCAAAATTTTAAGGCAACCTGTTCAAGGCCTGCCGTACACCTGGCAGGGCTGGGGCGTTTTATCTACCTCTGAGGGATATCTCATATTTGTCCATTGAAAGAATTTTCAAAAACCAGTGGTGGGGGTAGAAATTTTGGTTTTTTGATTATAACTCGAGAAGGAGCGCTCGGATCGAAAAACGGACGAAATTTTGGAAGTGCAACAATAGGGGGGACATACTTTTAATATACTATCGAATGACGTTGGCGGAATTTTTTTGAAGAGTATCGAGGGCTCGCGCAGTGACCCGCATTCGGGCACTCGCGTGAGAGAAGTGTTGTTACAGCCGGGCGCGTCCCATTTATAAGGATCGTCGAGACTCGCGGCGGCGGCGGTCGCGGCGTAGAGCTATTTTGCATCAATCGGCGCACGACCGCATCTTCTCCGCGCCAATGCCGAGCGGCGGCGAAGAGTAGCTGCTCCGCACCAATCACAGCGTTTGCTTGAGCGGTGGTGGTGGCGGCGGTGGTTGTGGCGGCTCTCGCGCAGCGGCGTGCAGGTCCGCGCTTCGTGTATAAAACTGGGGCGCTTTGGCGAGTTCGACACACTCGTCAAGATGAGTACATTCAACATTTTATGCTATGTTGCCTCCACGGCGTTGAGCGCAGTAGCGGCGAGGGAGGTTGTCCCTCCTCAACCCTCGGTGTATCACTTGCTGCACCAACAGCATCGGTGCGAGCCTCGACACCTATAGCAACACATAGTTCGGATTCTCCGGACCATATGTTGGTATACGATGTTGAGGCTGGGCGGTACCTCGAGGATCCGCGAGCTACACACCCGCCGCTGCATCCGCAGCAACAACCGCAGCAGCCACAACAGCGCCCGCTACAGCAGCAACAACATCCACAGGAGCAAAGGCAACTGGAGCAGCGGCAGCAGTCACCTGAGGTGATCTGGCTCGACTCGGCAGAGTCATCACCAGAGGTCCTAATTTTGTATGCCAGTCGCCGTAGGAGCCAGGTCGCGAAGTTTGCCAGACACCTGTTTTAGTTATTTGTTTTTTTTTAATCCGCCCTTTTCAGGGCGACCAAATATTTCAAACGTTGGATCTATTTGTTCCTTATATATATATTTTTTTAATGTTTCCTAGGTCCCCAGGAGTCCACGATCCTGAATTCCCACTGAGCTCGAATCCCCATGAGCTCGAATCCCGCCGTGAGCCCGAATCCCCACGTGAGCTCGAATGCCCACGTGAGCTCCAAACCCCACGTGAACTCGAAACTCCACGTGAGCTCGAATCCCCATAGCTCATCTACTCTATATTATTTCTAAACTTAATTTTGATCCAATTGTCTAAAAAAAAATATGTAAAAAAAGGAGATTACTAGTAGTTTAATATGCTCTAATTTCTAGCAGATTTCCGAACCCCGCGATGAAAAAAATATTTCACATTTTTTTAATTTTGTTTTCTATCTTTTTATTAACCAACTTCATATTATGCGAAAATATGCATGGATATGGGAGCGTCCGCCAGAAACCAGCCAGCGGGCGCGCGGGACGCATTTTTCATGCAAAACACGCTCTGTTCAACTCACTCGTAATCGTATTCTGAGTCTCTCAGAAAAAAACAAAAGACACATATCGATAGATTTTTTCCTGCTCTTTCCAATGTGCTATTGTTTTTACTCCGAAACTTTTGTTCTGGTCGAAAATTCAAGATGAAAGTTTAGAGACATTTTTCTCAAAGTATATCATGTTTTTTTTCCAAAATGCATATGACCATTCGAAAGTACAAGTCTTAAGCTACAAAACCCTAAATTTTCAAATTGGAGAAATGAAGGGCTCAAAAGTAATAAGATTAAAAAGACAGCGGTGAGTGGCCGCCCGTGCTCTTCGCGCTGCGCTCGGACGCGCCGCACGCTCGGGCTTGGTATAATGAGCTCGTAATCGTATTTTGAGTCTCTCAGAAAAAACAAAAGACATATATGGATAGATTTTTTCCTGCTCTTTCCAATGGTGCTATTCTTTTTACTCCCAAACACTTTCTTCTGGTCGGAAATTCGAATGGAAAGTTCAGAACCATTTTTCTTAAAGTATAACATGTTGTTCTTCAAAATGCATAGCACCATTCGAAAGTACAAGTTATAAGCTACAAATCCCTACATTACAAAAATTGTTTAACGATGATAATTTGTCGAAAAATGAAAAAATGTTGTTTTTAGAATTACTCCCAAAAAACTGGAGTTCTCGTAAAGTTGCTAATTTTTCTGATTCATCCCGTTGGCTTATAACAAAATGTTTGTTAGATAGTCAATTCCTTTTAGTTGATAAAAGGGGAAACCGAAAAATATCATGTGATACTGTAAACGAAGTAAAACTTTTCTATCAAAATGACGATAATAGTAGAATCATACCAGGTTTTAAAGATAATAAGTGTATACGAAATGATGATGGCACAAAGACCTATGTTCAGAAACGACTTGTTTTGTACAATCTTAGAGAGTTATATTTAAAGTATAAACAACAGTATCCCGAATCAAAAATAGGATTCACTAAATTTGTCGAATGTCGTCCTAAATATTGTGTTTTAGCTGGTGCTAGTGGTACGCATTCAGTGTGTGTGTGCATTTATCTTCAAAACGTAAAACTCCTCTTAGCTGGTTAAAGAAATTCAGGAGTTTCTTTTGATAAAATGGATACTTACAAAGATTGTATAGCTGAAATAGTTTGTAAAACACCAACAGCGAAATGTTACTTAAATATGTGTCAAAATTGTCCTGGTATTGAACCTCTAAAAACGGAACTTGAACTATTTCTTGAAAGGTCTGGGGTTAATTGAATAAAATTTCAAATGGGGAAAACTACTGATAGATCAACATTGCAAACTGAAATTGTTTCTAGTTCTTTATTTACTGATATCTTTTTTCCTCTTTTACATAAACTCAAAACTCATTCTTTCATTTCCAAACAGCAGTCATCTTATTTTCAAATCTTACGAGAATCCTTAAGCAAAGGAGAATTTTTAATTCCCCTAGATTTTTCGGAAAACTATGCGTTCATTGCACAAGATGCGGCACAATCATTCCACTATAATAATAATAATCAATGTAGTTTGGCAACAATAGTTATTTACTACAAAGGTTCAGATTCTAAAATTGAACACAAAAGTATGGCGGTTTTCTCAGACAACTTAATTCATGATACTGTGGCAGTTTACCTAATTCAAGAAATTATAATCGATTACCTTAAAAAATCTTTTGATTTCGTTAAAAAAATCATTTACTTTACTGATGGAGCTGCACAACATTTTAAAAATAAACATAATTTTCAGAATCTTTTTCATCATTATGAAGATTTTTCCGTTGAAGCTGAATGGCACTTTCATGCGACTGCTCACCGAAAAAATGCATGCGATGGAATCGGTGCTTCTATAAAAATTAATGCTAGGCGAGCAAGTTTGCGGAAAGTATCCGATAATTATATATTGACACCGCAAGATCTTTACCAGTGGGCAACTAAATACTTTGAAAATATTTTGTGCTTTTTTTCATCAAAAGATGAATATGCTAAGGTTACAGATAAATTAAGACGAAGGCTAGATTCAGCGAAAACAGTGCCTGGATCTCAATCGTTTCACTGTGTTAGATTATTAGCGAACACTAAAAAGTTAGAAGTAAAACGATTTTCAACATCCAAAGATTCTCAATTATATCCACCAGTTAAAAAAGCCGAACCCTCTAAAACTCGAATTAAGAATAACATGAGTATCGTGAAAAGACCAATAAAAATAATCGCAAATAAAAATAAAAGAATTAAGGTTTAAATAAAAAATTAATATATTTAAAACGTAATATATGATGCACTGATAAAATATTGTGTAATGCTTTTAAATAGGAAACAACGAAAATATGCACTACGTTTATAAAAGCACACTCGGGTCCAGTGCAAAAAGTTTGCGCAGCCGCTCGCCGCTGTCTTTTTAATCTTATTACTTTTGAGCTCTACGTTTCTCCAACTTGAAAATGTAGGGTTTTGTAGCTTATGACTTGTACTTTCGAATGATGCTATGCATTTTGAAGAACAACATGTTATACTTTAAGAAAAATGGTTCTGAACTTTCCACTCGAATTTCCGACCAGAAGAAAGTGTTTGGGAGTAAAAAGAATAGCACCATTGGAAAGAGAAGGAAAAAATCTATCGATATATATGTTTTGTTTTTTTCTGAGAGACTCAGAATACAATTACGAGCGAGTTGAACAGAGCGCGTTTTGCATGAAAAATGCGTCCCGCGCGCCCGCTGGCTGGTTTCTGGCGGACGCTCCCATATATGAGGCGTTTCACGTCAGCTATCCAGGCGCGGCGCGCGAGCGCGAAATCATGCTGTTTTCAGCTTGTGTTTGAAGGGCTAAGATGTATCTAAAAAAAATAATCCCCAAGTGATTTCGATGTATTTTTTCCTCAGCTTTCCGATGGTGCTATTAGTTTCTCAAAATTTTTCAATTCTAACCTCAAAAAAACATAAAACGTGTTATATCTCAAAAACTATATTTTTAATATTTTTTTTTACCTGCTAGATCGAAAGAGGAGGACATTTTACATGGATATAGCCTTTTCTACACAGGGGTTTTTTGATTTTTTCGAGATATTATTCAAGAAATACTTAGAATTGAAAAATTTTGAAAAACTAATAGCACCATCGGAAAGCTGAGGAAAAAATACATCGAAATCACTTGGGGATTATTTTTTTTAGATACATCTTAGCCCTTCAAACACAAGCTGATAACAGCATGATTTCGCGCTCGCGCGCCGCGCCTGGAGAGCTGACGTGAAACGCCTCATATATATGAGTAACTTCATGCCAACTGTTCAGCTCAAAATTTTAAAATTGCTCAAAATTTTTTTACTTATTCCAAATTAGCCCCAAAACACAAATATAAAGTTTTAGAGCAAAATATACAATAGTTCTATTTAATTTGTATATCATATATAAAAAAATAATTATTGTGTACTAGGGCATATCCCCGAGAAAGTCATTTCAGATTGAATCCCGCGGCAACGTGTACTAGGGCAACGATAAAAATTGACTTTCAAAATATGAATTTCGTAAAAATTTCATAAAAATATAAAATATCTTTAATCGAAAAAGTCAGATTTTTTTGGGCAAAGAAATCGATTCTTAAATATAAAAAAGCTACCTCTCTGTTAAATTTCAAAATGATTCATTGACTTTTGTTAAGAAGAAGTATAACTTAGTTATTATATTTGTATGATTGCTACAATGATGGATTAACCACTAAGTCGAGCAGGATAGTAATTAAATACCTGTTTTAAAACAAATATTTATTAGATTATTGCCAATACATACTTTTCTTTCTCAAACTAATGTATTTCTCTAAAATTTGTTATAACAATAATTAATTGTTTGTGTAGGATACGTAAATGAAAAAACAAAAAAGATATTTTTTGTATTAAGTCAAATTGTTTAACAAACAACAAAGAACAACAAAGAAAACAGTTTTATTTATTAGTACAGTTTTGTTGGGAGAAATTTATTTTTGTTTTTTAAATTTAAAAAATGGAATCGATAAATTAGTGTGAGGAAGCATCTTGCCAATGAATTGGCAATGGCTTTTATATTATAGACTATAATTAATTATATTTTAGAAGAATATGGTGTTTTGATTACAGTGATGTAATAAATATTTAAAAAAATAAATAAATAAAATTGATTACAGTGATGTGAATAAATGCAAACTGTAAAATCGTTTAGGCTCATCATCCTCGTCCGTATGGAATTTTACTTGGGATTTTCCTTTTATTTTCTTTGCGTCTAAATAAACCAATTAAAGGCTTTTTTGCGCATCCCGAATTGTATTTTCGTGTTGTAAATGGTACTTTCGGGTATAGAGTTAAGCGATATTCTAATTATTCTTGGAATAAAAATGTTTTTTAAATTGTATCGCACCGAATAATTCGAAATTGTACTCTTACTGTTGAGATATTTGATTGTTGATTAACATTTAATCAATAATATTATTAGGCCTCACAGAATGGGAATATGTATTATTATATATAAATATATTTCTGTTCACCGCTATGTTTCAGGACTTTTCATTGGTTTACCGCTGTCTTTCAGGACATTTGCATGTTTTCAGGACTGTACCGAATTAGGAATATGTTTACCGCTACTTCTCAGGACATTTTTGTATTATTCAGGACATTTAGGGTTTCTTTCACAACGTTTTTTTCCGTAAAATTTTTCCGAAATCAACGTAAAATACTGCGGAACTGAAAGGGGGCGCCGCAGGCGTCGTGGTGTTAGTCAACACCCTGAGGGATATTATTTTTTTAGTCACTTATATACTGTTTAACGTTTTATACCTACTTCTATTGCAGAAAACCTGTAGGTGTCCTGGAAGGTAGCGGTGTACTAAGTTATATATATATATATATATCAAAAGCGCTTATAATCGGAACGTATACTAGCACGCGACAATAACAAAGTCGACGAAAGTCGGAGCGCGGTGAAACATATAAACGCTCGGCTGGTCGAGCGAGCCGCAAGCTATAGGTATAGTTAGAATCTATAGTGGCCGAGCCCAGCAGCGCGGGAGCCGCGGAGAGAGAGGGATAGCTGCCGCATAGGCGTAGAGAGCGCAGAAGACGGGCGACAGCAGGGCCTGTGCTCGAAGTGCGGCGACGGCGCAGCGCACGAGACGGGAGAGCCAAACACCTACAGTATATAGGCATAGATATACGGCTCAACGGCTGTCGCAAATGCACGCGCACCGAGAGCGCCGAATCTGCCCACGGCGAGACAACGCCGACACGCTAGCCAGTAAACGAAGGTCTGAAATCGGCTTTTTCGGGGGAATAGCTACATTTTGGATAGTTGGTAAAACCCATCGTCTAAAAACGATGGTAAAAAATGCAGCCTCCAAAAATGCCGGCGTCACCCCTTATTTGTCAAGAAACCACCCCTGAAAATGGTTTTTCGCCTCTAACTCGCGAACTATAAAAGATATCAAAAAAAGTCCCAAACAAAAGTTGTAAGGCGTAAAATTTTACATAAGAATGACCTGTTACTTTTTTGTATTATTTCAGTTTCTAGCGATTCTAGCTGGCCCAGGCGCCGGAAAATTTTTCGCTTCTGTCTCCCCCTCTACACCGGCTGATACAATTGAATAAAGTAACCATCGTTTTGTATAGATTTTGATTTGTAGAATTGATTCGTAGAATCAGGTTAAAATACTATAAAAGAGTCTATGGTTTGATTACCCATAACTGCACTTCTGGGTCTATCGTTGAGAATAAATTTTTTCCGATTTTTTTGTTATAAGTCTAAAAATAACAATAAAAGGCAATAAGTAAAACGTTTTTTTTTCATTAAATGTTTAAAAAGAAAATGATTACTATAGTGCTTTACACAAACGGATTTCGATTTAAAAAGATGTTTATCTAGAGTCAACTACCTATATAATCAATTCTAATACCTATATAATTCCAGAAGAATATCCTCTTGGGCGAAACGGACTGTTCTTAGACTAACTGAAAAATTTTCTCAATGATCGATAAAAAGTTTATGCATGCGCGAGTAAGTGTGAGTAAGCGTAAATCTTTATTTCGTTATAGAGACACCAGGAATTACTTCAAGAAAATGTGTGTAGAAAAAAGAAGAGCAATACTGTAAGTATTACTATACTGGTTTGGTAACATGCATTCTGGAGTTTGGATTGCTCAACATATTCTACATTTATCTTTGTATATACACGGAGAAAAATTGTGTAGGAAAAATTACTATTTCCTATAGTAACCGTGTGACACTCAAATTTTCATAAATATTACTACAATTTATAGTAAAAATAGCTATGATTTTGTAACTTACTAATTGACATTTTATTTTCTGAAGACGAAACAGTTATGCACTGCGAGGAATTTATGAGTCGTGTGAAGTGTTGCTGCTATAAACATTTTTATGAAGCTATCGTTAAAGTACGTTCGTTATATTTAAGTTTATTTGGAAAAGGCGGACATCAAACGAACCAATGAATAAGCGAATATTATTTATTAGCCGACGTTTCGGGAGCGTTAGATATACTCCCCTCTTCAGGGCTACAAGATATGTAAAAATGGTAAATGTACAACGTCATGATATTTTTTTAAATAAGAAAAACAAGTCGGAGAATTCCATAAAATTTTTTACCATAAACAATTATTCAGTCATTATTAAAACATTCGGTCCTGCCGCACATACATCCACGAGAACTACACCAAACTTTGAGGAAAACGTTAAGAAAATTCAAAATTTAAAAATAATATTGTATTGAATTAAGAATAAAATAGATATCAAACTGTAACTTACTACCAACTTATGCGTAATTCTCTCATGATTACTATCGGATAAGGCGAGTGCCATCTCCGATAAATAAACTAACAATGAGAGGCATATGTGACTTGTTAAACGGGGGAACAATAGGCGATTTGGAAAAACTGTTGGGGATCAAGGGTAGGGAGGCAAGAGCTGGAAGTGGGAGAAACGGCACACGGAGCTGTTCGAGTGATATAGGAGAGCACGAAACGAGGAAGTGGGTAGAGCTAAGCCTATACAGCGAGAGAGTCCTCGCTAAGTAAACGTGCTCGTGTGTGCCACTTCCACGTTCACGTGTGCTCCCAATCATTCGGCAGGCTCATGGACGTATAGAATGGGGAAAAGGAGTATAGAAAGGCGAATGCACCGACACACAGCACCGAGCTAAGAATTGCAATGCAGTCTGATCAATTTCACAGTGTCTTTATATGATTTTTTTAGAAATTGGGTGTCTTCTATGCGGTTAAGAGTATTGCTGTGATAGTAGATGTTAAGCATTTCCGAAAAAGAGCATCTAAAAAAGTTAGATTCTTTGTCAAGGATTTTGGCTTTTTCGAAGTCTATATTGTGTCCTGTTTCTGACACATGCATGGCTAAGGCAGAAGTATTAACGCAATTTTTTACGTCTCTATTGTGTTCATTAATACGTAAATTCATTTTTCTTTTGCTCATTCCAATATAAGTTGAAGAGCAGTTATGGCAATCTATTTTATAAACAATACCACTGGTGTCAAGCTTACGGAGGTGGTCCTTTCCTAAGGTTATTATGCAGTTGAATTTATTAATGGTACTATTGATTGGGATAATATTATTTTGGAAAAGGATATGATTAATTTTAGGAGTCAGATGTTTAATAAACGGTAAAAGTATTTTTGGCTTTAACAAAGTAGCGCGTGAGATTCTATTAGTGATAGTGTTATTATTATGACTGTTACGGATGTATTCGAGTCTAATCCCGAAGTATTTGTTTATTATTTCGCGTGGATAGTTATTGCATAGAAGATAGTGGAAAGAAAGGTCGAGATTACTACAGTGGAATTGTGGGTCGGAGAGTTTTATGGACTTGTCAACAAGGTTGTAGATAATGGCTATTTTTTGAGAGTGAGGGTGGTGGGAAAAATAATTAATGTAGCGTCCGGATGCTGTGTTTTTTCTGTACCAGTTGGTGACGATTCTATTGTCACGTGATCTTATTAATTCTATGTCCAGAAAACAGATGCTGTTGTTATGTTCGCGTTCGATGGTGAATTGGAGGTGACCATTATATCCATTAAAGGAGGAAAGAATCTCTTCCGTTTTGTCTTTTTTAGGAATAAGAATGCAATCGTCCACATATCTTCTATACAGCAATAACTCATTATTATAACTATTAAGACAAGTAGTTTCAAGTGACTCAAGAGTAATGTCAGCAAACCAAGGGCTAGTGCAAAAACCCATAGGGGTACCCATGATTTGTTTATAAATTCTATTATTGAACTGTAAATATGTTGAATCCAAAAGAAGTTTTATACCATGCATAAATTCTAATTTAGAGAGGTTGATCTTATTGTTCAAGTATATCCATTTGTTGGCGACAGCTTGTAAAACAAGATCAGCTGGGATGTTGGTAAACAAAGACACTGCGTCAAAAGAAACTAACTCATACTCATCTGTAATTTTTAAATTGTCGGTTATTTCTTTTAATTCAAAGCTGTTTTTAATTGAGGATTTCGGGCGTGGAAAATATTTATTAAACAGAAGGGAGAGGCTTTTATCTAAGGCATAAGTAGGACTACCTACGGCTGACACAATGATTCTTATTGGATTGCCTTCTTTATGGATCTTTACTAAGGCGTAAGCTCTAGCAAGATTAGTGACGTTAATATCTGCCCGTAACACGTGTGAGAAACAGTAAATTTCCTTCAACAGTAAATTTGCGAGTGCTAAGACTAACCATCTGTCGAGGTATGTTCGGAAAAAGATTTTGAATATCGAAATCTCTGACCTTAACATTCATCTGCAGTTTTTGCTTACACAAATCAACGCGTCCATAATTAACTTCACAAATGCAACTTCTGAAACATATGCTAAAAAATTCTTACAATTTTACAATAATACCTTGGATATCATTAGTGATAAAGTTTCACATATCCACATTAATAAATTTAATAGTCTGTTAAAAGCTTCTGACAAAAGTGTAACGGTTGGATCAGATTTTCGAAATTCAGAATCTAACGTTAGTTTGACTACCCTAAACAATAACATTACAAACACCAAGGATAGATGGTTGGTCAATCTCTCACACACACAGTTACCGAGTTTTGCAATTGAGACGCTCAACCTTGGCGACAAATTCAATTTCACTTTGGATTTAGATAGACGCTCTATGTTCGAGTATGTTAAGGCAGTAGAAAGCAATTTGAGAAATCTTGAGAACAATAAAGAAGAAATCAGAGATAACTTGCTTTCTACTTTTAATAACTTTATCAAAGGTAGTAAACGCTTACATCTTAGTCACAGTGATAGAATAATCAAAGACAATTTCATTAAAACCAAACGTTTTTAAAAAATAATCCCAGTATTTTCGTCACGAAAGCGGACAAGGGTAATGTTACAGTAGTGATGGAAAAAAGATGCCTACATAGAGAAAGTGGAATCGGCGCTATCTGACACAAATTTTTATTGCAAAATTAATAGATCCCCTCTAAATTCACTACAGAAAAATATCAAAACTCTAATTAAAGACTGGAAAAACAAAGGTGTTTTAGATACAGACGAATGTTTCTCACACGTGTTACGGGCAGATATTAACGTCACTAATCTTGCTAGAGCTTACGCCTTAGTAAAGATCCATAAAGAAGGCAATCCAATAAGAATCATTGTGTCAGCCGTAGGTAGTCCTACTTATGCCTTAGATAAAAGCCTCTCCCCTCTGTTTAATAAATATTTTCCACGCCCGAAATCCTCAATTAAAAACAGCTTTGAATTAAAAGAAATAACCGACAATTTAAAAATTACAGATGAGTATGAGTTAGTTTCTTTTGACGCAGTGTCTTTATTTACCAACATCCCAGCTGATCTTGTTTTACGAGCTGTCGCCAAAAAATGGATATACTTGAACAATAAGATCAACCTCTCTAAATTAGAATTTATGCATGGTATAAAACTTCTTTTGGATTCAACATATTTACAGTTCAATAATAGAATTTATAAACAAATCATGGGTACCCCTATGGGTTTTTGCACTAGCCCTTGGTTTGCTGACATTACTCTTGAGTCACTTGAAACTACTTGTCTTAATAGTTATAATAATGAGTTATTGCTGTATAGAAGATATGTGGACGATTGCATTCTTATTCCTAAAAAAGACAAAACGGAAGAGATTCTTTCCTCCTTTAATGGATATAATGGTCACCTCCAATTCACCATCGAACGCGAACATAACAACAGCATCTGTTTTCTGGACATAGAATTAATAAGATCACGCGACAATAGAATCGTCACCAACTGGTACAGAAAAAACACAGCATCCGGACGCTACATTAATTATTTTTCCCACCACCCCCACTCTCAAAAAATAGCCATTATCTACAACCTTGTTGACAAGTCCATAAAACTCTCCGACCCACAATTCCACCGTAGTAATCTCGACCTTTCTTTCCACTATCTTCTATGCAATAACTATCCACGCGAAATAATAAACAAATACTTCGGGATTAGACTCGAATACATCCGTAACAGTCATAATAATAACACTATCACTAATAGAATCTCACGCGCTACTTTGTTAAAGCCAAAAATACTTTTACCGTTTATTAAACATCTGACTCCTAAAATTAATCATATCCTTTTCCAAAATAATATTATCCCAATCAATAGTACCATTAATAAATTCAACTGCATAATAACCTTAGGAAAGGACCACCTCCGTAAGCTTGACACCAGTGGTATTGTTTATAAAATAGATTGCCATAACTGCTCTTCAACTTATATTGGAATGAGCAAAAGAAAAATGAATTTACGTATTAATGAACACAATAGAGACGTAAAAAATTGCGTTAATACTTCTGCCTTAGCCATGCATGTGTCAGAAACAGGACACAATATAAACTTCGAAAAAGCCAAAATCCTTGACAAAGAATCTAACTTTTTTAGACGCTCTTTTTCGGAAATGCTTAACATCTACTATCACAGCAATACTCTTAACCGCATAGAAGACACCCAATTTCTAAAAAAATCATATAAAGACACTGTGAAATTGATCAGACTGCATTGCAATTCTTAGCTCGGTGCTGTATGTCGGTGCATTCGCCTTTCCATACTCCTTTTCCCCATTCTATACGTCCATGAGCCTGCCGAATGATTGGGAGCGCACGTGAACGTGGAAGTGGCACACACGAGCACGTTTACTTAGCGAGGACTCTCTCGCTGTATAGGCTTAGCTCTGCCCACTTCCTCGTTTCGTGCTCTCCTATATCACTCGAACAGCTCCGTGTGCCGTTTCTCCCACTTCCAGCTCTTGCCTCCCTACCCTTGATCCCCAACAGTTTTTCCAAATCGTCTATTGTTCCCCCGTTTAACAAGTCACATAGGCCTCTCATTGTTAGTTTATTTATCAGAGATGGCACTCGCCTTATCCGATAGTAATCATGGAGAATTACGCATAAGTTGGTAGTAAGTTACAGTTTGATATCTATTTTATTCTTAATTCAATACAATATTATTTTTAAATTTTGAATTTTCTTAACGTTTTCCTCAAAGTTTGGTGTAGTTCTCGTGGATGTATGTGCGGCAGGACCGAATGTTTTAATAATGACTGAATAATTGTTTATGGTAAAAAATTTTATGGAATTCTCCGACTTGTTTTTCTTATTTAAAAAAATATCATGACGTTGTACATTTACCATTTTTACATATCTTGTAGCCCTGAAGAGGGGAGTATATCTAACGCTCCCGAAACGTCGGCTAATAAAAAATAATATTCGCTTATTCATTGGTTCGTTTGATGTCCGCCTTTTCCAAATAAATTTTTATGAAGCATTTGGCCACAGCGATACTGGTTTGGTAACATGTATTCTGGAGTTTGGATTGCTCAACATATTCTACATTTATCTCTGTATATACACGGAGGAAAATTGTGTAGGAAAAATTACAATTTTCTATTCTATAATAACCGCAGGACAGATTCAAATTTTCATGAAAATGACTAAAATTTATAGTGAAAATTGGTATTTTTGTAGTGAAAGTTACAAAATCATAGCAATTTTTATTGGTATTTTCCCTAGCGGAAATATTTTTGTTCAGAAAAGTTAAAAACTGTTAATAAGAGTTATAGACTGTTAAAAATAGTTATAAAATGTAGGGTCTTGGACGTTACTAATTGTTTATAACTGTTTGTAACATTCTTTAATAGTTACTTAATATGAGTTATTAAATTATTTTGTGGATATTTAATATCAAAGGGTTTGTTTAATAAACCACTCTTGTTAACAATAACAACTTCAAATCTTTATTAACACACCTTCTTTTGTAGTACAAATCTCTTACGTGGTTTACAATCGCATCGTGCGGACAGCGGAGGCCGACAGTCGAGTGAGCTCCCGCTCGGCCGCTCACCGGTACAATCATCCCTGTGATGGCGCTGCGCATACATTCTCTCTCTCTCACACGCCGACATAAATGTACCTCCTATCTTAATATATTTATTAATTATTATTATTAATATAATTGATGAGATTTGGATTGGAGATGAGTGCGAGTGCGGGCGATAAATAAATATTCTCTCAATACTATTTAAGGATATACTGATTAAGTTTATTGTAAGCCATTTTACACGTGGTCTGGGAAGACTAATTACAGAAGTACATCCTGAGGGTTTGACGGTAGAGCCGGTAGTGAACGAGCGCGGCGGGTGAAAAAGATTCATCGTACGAGTTACATAAGCGAGCACTACTTAAGTCAAATACTTAGATATACTTAGGCGGGAAATACAAAAAGATAAATTGTTTGATTGAAATGTGAACTTTACAACACGCCTCCTCAATCTAACAATTTGATCTGTTCTTAGTACGCTTCAATTCTAATTACATAAGTACATTCGCTTTATTTTACAATACTAGTTCTACACCCTTTTTACGCACTTACAAAATTTGAGGTATATTTTTCCTTTCTCTTCAGACGGTATAAAAAATAAATTACTTTAAGTCAATAAATAAAATATATATATTAAAAAAAAAAAACTATTTCTCTGCGATTTCCTTCAGGCCTACGGCCTTGATGAATTCTTCTAGTTTGTTTCGACTTGTCGCCTTTGTCAGCGCATCTGCCAGCATGTACGTAGACGGAACGAATTTGACATCGATCTCTTTTCTACTGATACTGTCCTTGACAAAATGATGACATTAATGTGTCTTATACGTGCGCTGAACTTAGTATTGCGACTGAGGTCGATGGCTCCTTTGTTTTCGCAGTAAATTATTAGAGGCCTTCCTTTTGGAATTATGAGTAATTCCTAGGCCAGTCGGTTTAACCATAAGGCTTCTTGGGTGGCTGCCGTCAGGGATAAATACTCCGCCTCGGTGCTAGAGAGCGCAACCGTAGCTTGCCTCCGACTGTTCCAGGTGATGGCGCCTCCTTGCATCGAAAAGAGATAGCCAGTATTAGAACGAGGGTCTTTAGTGTCCGGTGCCCAACTAGCATCACAATAACCAATTATGCTGTTCTCTCCGTCCTTTGAATACCTTAGACATAAATTTTTATTATTCTGTAAATATCTAAAAATTCTTTTTACCGCATTCCAGTGTGATTCGCCGAAAGAATGGTTGAAACGGCTGACGTAGCTGACCGCGTGAGCGAGGTCCGGTCTGGTGGCTTGTACCAGGAACAACAACGAGCCCACAGCATTCTGGTATGGAATGTCGGCCGCGTTAAAGGTTGACTGCGGTGATGTGGTTATACACGGGCTACCATTGACCTCCATAGGTGTGCTTGTACCTCTGCACTCTCCCATGCCGAAGGTGTTCAAGAGCGATGTGATGTAATCAAGCTGGTCGAGCTCTATGATCCCATTAGCTTTGTCTCGTCTGATGTTGATTCCCAGGCACCTTCTTATCGGTCCTAAGTTCTTGATCGTACAAACCTTCTCTAAGCCATCTTTCAAAATCTTGAAGAAATCAATACTGTTTGTGATAACTATCAAGTCGTCCACGAACAGAGCTACAATGATACATTTATTACGAGTATAATAGCTATAAATACATAAATCAAATTTAGACTGAACTAAGTTCATGGACTTAATGGTTTGGTCCAACTTCAGGTTCCAATTTCTGCTCCCTTGTTTGAGGCCGTACAAGGCCTTCTTCAAAAGCAAACCTTGTCCTCCTGATCCGGAACCACAAAGCCTTCAGGTTGTTGAAGATAGACTATTTCTTCCATATCCCCATGAAGAAAGGCGGTTTCAACGTCCAAATGATAGATTTCAAGTTTATTCCTAGCAAGCATATGCAAAAAGTAGCCTCAGGGAGATAAAACTGACCACTGGAGAGTACGTCTCTTGGTAATTCATGCCTTTGATTTGAGTGAATCCCTGGGCAACGAGTCTAGCTTTGTAACGAGTGGCTCCCGCCTCAGAAGTCTTCTTCTTGTAAACCCATCTGCTGCCAACTACTGACTCTCCTGCGGGAAGATCGCACAGCTCCCAAGTATTATTCTTTAAAATGCATTGGTACTCACATTTCATTACTAGTCGCCATTGAGCAGATTCTGGTCCCGTGACAGCTTCAAGGTAACTGTTTGGCTCATTTGGCGAACTCATGGCAGAGTAGGTCACGTAGTCGTCCAAACGCTTGGGTGTAGTCCTTTTCCTCTGGGGCCTGCGTGTGGGAGTCGCCACAGCTTCCTCCTCTGAGCTTGCATCATCTGGAGAATTTATATTTCTTGATACTGATCTTGTCATGGGTCGAGAAACAATTCCAGTCTGCTGCTGAACTGATGATCTTGATGGGACGATGACAGTTTCTTGCTTTAGTTTCTTCGTTTTCTTCTTATTGACTTCTAATTCTTCAGTCTTCTTTCTTTTTGTAGGTACATTGGCGACATTATCGTGTACAGGTAAGTGTTCACCAGTTGGGTTTTCAATTTCATTATTTACAGGTTCTGCTTCAAGCTGGTCCATGGATAACTCGTCTGCTGCTGAGGGAGATTCCAAAGGGAAGTATACGTATCTGGACTTAATCTCTGTGTAGTCTTCTTCGAAGAATTGTACATTGTCACCACAGACTACTTCCTGTTCTCCTTCACTCCATGATCTGTAGCCTTTTTGCGTGTCACAGTATCCAAGCATGATAACTTCTTTGGATGTTGGTTGTATCTTGGATCTGTGGTTCATTGGAATGTAGACTCTGGCTGTACATCCAAAAACCCGTAAGTGACTCAAATCAGGCTTACAATCTGTCCAGGCTTTCTCTGGAGTAATGCCTCCCAGGCATCCCTTGGGACTTCTGTTGGCTAAATAACATGCAGTGGACATGGCTTCGGCCCAAAATTTGAGTGGCAATTTGGCTTCAGCTAGCATGCATCGACTCTTCTCTAATAGAATCTTATTGACTCTTTCGGCTCTTCCATTCTGCTGGGGCTGGTATGCTATTGACGTTTCATGCTTTACACCAAGTTCTTCCAATGTGTGACTGAGCTTTGAATTTACATACTCCCTGCCATTGTCCGTCCTAAGTACTTTAATTTTGAGCCCAGATTGTCTCTTAGCATACAATATAAACTTCTTCACAATGTCTGGAACCTCATCCTTGCGTTTCATAAAATATACAAATATTTTTCTAGTGTGATCATCTAAGAATGTCACAAAATACTTTGCCTGTCCAATTGACGGCTCGCTGACCTGGCAAACATCGCTGTGTACCAATTGAAGCTTGGACGTGGCACGCTTATCACTCCTAGTGAAAGATTTACTGGTTAACTTGCCTGCCACGCATATCTGACACTTATCCAGTAGTTTATCGTTAAACTGAATTCCAGTAGCTGAGTGCGTAAGTTGATTCAGGTAGGCGGCATTTAGGTGAGCTAGTCTCCTGTGCCAGAGACTAATGCTATGATGCGCTGTTACCTTGAAAGCATCATCAGTTGGGCTTGGTTCCTGATCATTAACTGTACACACTTGGAGATTCAGCTTGTACACATTATTTGTACTGAGCACTCCTTCCAATATAACTGTTCCATCTGTTTTTGTCACTATACATTTATTGTTTTTAAAAGACACCAAGTAACCACTCTTCACTATGGCACTGACTGATAATAAGTTGCAGGTTATGTGAGGTACGTACAGCACTTTCTTCAAAATAATTTTTCTGTTAGTTACACGCTGTTGAAGAAGTATCTCACCTTGGGCCTGCACTGGTATTCTAGCCTTGTTCGCTGCAGTGACACTTATGATTTTGGAGTTGCGCATGTTCGTCATGTGAGCGTTGCTGTTGCACATATGTTGTGAGGCGCCGGAATCCAAAATCCATTCTGATCTGCTGCAATCTTTACCGAAGTCGGCGGCAAGTAACGCAGAAGCCGGAGTAAAAACTCTAGGTTCGGCATCGACAAGAACGGTGTCGATAGCAACCGTGTGAGTAATTCAACCAGAGCACGAGGTAAGAAGCGCACACACGGTATCCTCTTCCTCGCTGTCATCGTTGGCCACTGTTGCTGTACACGTTTGGCTGTGCTTACTCGGTTCGGGACACTTATTAGCGAAGTGACCAAAGCGATTGCAGTTATAGCATCTCACTTGGCTATTGGGGTTATGTTGAGACTGTGAGTGTGAGCTGCGCTGATGCGGGCCGTGTAGCCCTCTTTAGGATCTGCGACCACGCCATGGCGGTCGTCCGAACTGTGGAGCTGCGGGTGGCGCTTGCGCGTAGAGCCCGCGCGATTCAAATTGGCTTCCGGTGGTGTCGCTGTGCGATTCTTGTAAGAGCTGTACCTTGACTAAATCCGCCGTAATATCTTTTCCGGAGCTGCTGAGCGCCATTATCATGGGTTTGAACGACGCTGGTAATCCGGCCAATAAGAGAGCTCCTACCACGTCTTCTTGAAGTTTGGTACCAATCGCTGCCAGCTTACATGATGCGGAGATGATTCTCGAAACGTAGTCTTCCATTGACTTGCAATTTTCGAGTTCTGTGGTAACGGCCTCTAAGAGTAAATGTACCTTGCGCCCCAGTCCTTTGTCGTCATATGTTTTCTCCAATGTATCCCAGACCTCCTTTGGAGATTGCGCATCTTCTATGTACGCGTAGGCTTCGGGCTCGATTGCTAAAATCAAGCGTCCGCGAGCTTTTTATTGCTTCTTCGGATCGGAGTTGAACTGACCGTTAGCTGGTGCTATAACTGTGTCCCACAGTTCTTCTACTTCTAAGTAAGCACGCATTGCGATTGCCCATGCTCTATAGTTTTCGCATCCTGCCAACTTCTCAATTGGCTGAAACGGGCTTGTAAAATTCCTATTCGCCATTGTTACTGCTCCGATTTAACTGCGCGTCTGAGGTCTCACAAAAACTTAAAAACTGTCGCTTTTCACACTCTCACTTCCGGCGACGAAGAAAACTTTTTCAGAATAACGTCGATCCATATCTGGGCCCATAACCTGATGAGATTTGGATTGGAGATGAGTGCGAGTGCGGGCGATAAATAAATATTCTCTCAATACTATTTAAGGATATACTGATTAAGTTTATTGTAAGCCATTTTACACGTGATTTGGCAAGACTAATTACAGAAGTACATCCTGAGGGTTTGACGGTAGAGCCGGTAGTGAACGAGCGCGGCGGGTGAAAAAGATTCATCGTACGAGTTACATAAGCGAGCACTACTTAAGTCAAATACATAGATATACTTAGGCGGGAAATACAAAAAGATAAATTGTTTGATTGAAATGTGAACTTTACAACAATAATAATAATCTATTATAAGTAATTAATAAAAATAAAAACTAACTAGGGGGGCCGAGCCCCCCTGCGTGTCTCGCTGCGCTCGACACGCCAACCCCCGCGCCCCCACACACCTGCTCCTCGCTTCGCTCGTCGCCCGCCCTCTTCCTATGTAAAAACTTCGTTTTTACATAATAGGCACGACTGCAATGCTCAGAAAAACCTTATAATTTTATTATTGAATTAATTGTAATACCTATTTTCATTGTTATTATCATTAGAATACATATAAATACATCTCTGCAGTAAAATTTAAATGGAAATTATGCATTTACTATTACTTATTTATTATTTTTTGTAGAAAATTTGCCTTTTAATATATGTAGATAACTTTTCAAATAGTCTATGATTCATATAAATAAATTAAGTATTATTAATTGATATGATTAACGTACAGATAGGAATATTAAATGTATAAGTACTACGATTGCAATTATATTTAAAATTAAAAACATTGTTTTCATAGTTTCTATTTGAATTATAATGATAGTTTTTATTTTTATTTATGCAAATGTTGAATAGAAAAGTTTTATTTCAATGTTATCCACAACTTTTGTACCTGAAATTTTTGTGTTAAGTAAAATGCTTTTGAATAATATAAGAAAAAATACCGTTTCATTACTCCCGATTAAGGGGCAATGTAGGGTAGTGGTCCGTATTAGTGTGCCTGTCCATATTTGTGTGCCCTATTATTAAAACATATCCTAGAAGTGAACGAGTAAAAACGTAACACTAAAATATTTTTTTTCATAAAGTATAGTTAATTAAGTTTAAATAGAATTAATTACTTAATTTGTTTTCATTTACTATAATATTAAAAAAGAACTTTCAAAAATATGTTTCACGGTTTGCGGTATGTCACGGTGTTTCCTTGTCCAAACTTGCTAAGAAATGACATTTTTAAAAGTAACATTAAATAATGTTTCGGAAGGATTTTAATGTGGGATACAATTGATTATATCATAAAATAATATTATGTTATATAATAAACCTTAATATAAAGGTTTACAATTGATTTTAATATTTAATTAATGGTGTCTACTAATAAGGCAGTGAAAAACGACTTGTCCAGATTTGTGTGTGCACAAATACAATACGAGCATGCTCGTATCGGCGCTTGAACAGAAAAGTTAGGTTATGTTGTCTGCGTACAAACGTTGTTTCATATCGCATTGACGACCTTCAGCAGTTTTTACCGTATTGGAATTAATTAACATTCAATGTAAACAAGGGTTAGAAATTGATTATAAATGCACTACAGTTAACAAAATAATTTTGTTGGCAATGATAATATTATCAAGACACACTAATGTGGGGCACACAAACGTGTACATCCACATTAATACGGGGCACACAAAAATGTACTTTGTTGTCTGCTAGGGCACACAAATGCGTACAAAAATTTTTTTTTTTATATTGCTTGTAACTTTCGTAAATATTAATATTTTTCTATAAAAAAAATTGTTTCGTGTAGATTATTACTTTTATTATCTATATAAACCACCCGGAATTTCTGATACAGCTTAAATAGTCTATTATTATGCGACAAAACTGAAGAGTTTCTTAAACCCACACTAATACGGACATCTACCCTACATAAGCCCCGTTCCACGCTGCTCTGCTCTGCTCTGCTCTGTTCTGCTCATCTCCGTTCCGCTCTATTTCGGTTCAGAATTCGGAAACAAGTAAAGGAAAAATAGCTTACAAACGGAACTGAATTCTGCTACTAGCCCTAGTGAGTCTGTGTTGACTGCGGCCCTACGGCGGCGTGCGGGCACATATGTCCATGGTGTTTGGTCAACAATCGCCGGCTCCCGGCGTTCCCAGTGATGACGGTAGCTGCTGCAATACGCCGCCCTGGAGAATGTCGTCCCCTTCATCGTGTTACTGGTTAATGATAATATTCGTCAGAGACAGGAAGGTAGCGTGTCGACGGCGAGAGCAAATTTCGTAAGCCCTTTCTCGTTCATAACCTCTCTGATAGGTAAGCTGATGGTACTTTCTCTTGTTGCAGGTATCTGGCGACGAGAGTAGTGTAAACGATTGGCACTGCTGCAGAATCTTTCTTGAGTGTGGTGATGTTGCTTGGTTCATTTATTTATTAGTCATATGTAGTTTTCAGATACTCAATTTTCCATGTGTGTGTTTGACTCTTATACTAGTGGCTCTGTGTATAGTTAATCTACTGCTGGTGCCTGCAGCGACTCTCAGGCTGGAGGTGTATTCAGCAATGAAACAACCAATGAGGCTCCACCAGTCTTTCCTCTCTAATTGTTACAGGTAGCTGGTGCAGCGAGAATAGTGAATAACAACCAAACTTTTCTTTTATATGGTAATGTTTTTTTGTGTCATCTATTCATTAGTCATATATGGTTTCTAGGTGCTCAACTCTCCTCGCTTGTCTCCCAGATCAGTGGCTGATCTGTTCATGTGTTTTGTTCATCCTTACTGTGAGGCAGTCCTTGAGATTGAGACACACATGACAGTCTCTATCAGTATTTTCCTCCCAGATGGCTATTAGATCATTCTGAGCAGACTTTCATCCTAGGAGTAGTGCCCGGCCTGGGCCATCTAGCCTCATTTTGCAGCTTCTCCAGCTCTATCAATGATCTTCAAGTGTTAGTGCTTTAGAATGTGAGGGGATAGATAAGTAGGAATTGGGGGATATCATAAAAGTGATGTGTGTGTGGTTAGATGCGATACGGGTCGGCAGTTGTCGCTGGTCATATTAGCTCATCTAGTTAATTTCTGAGTTTAGTTAGGGTATACGAACTCATTTCAGGATATCTGTTGTTTTAAAATACATCCTTAGGTATTTCGCAGACTTTTACTAAGTGAGACTTGCTATTTAATAGTTTTCGAGCACACTGTAAGACTTGCAAATTCAACATTGCATTCTTTATACATTGAACTTTACTATATTACAAAATCTATAAGACATACCTTACACTAGTTTTCTTTACGTAATATAATATTAGTTTAACATGTACTTTTATAATATTAGACAATTTTGATTCTTTTAGTTCAATCGCTTAGGTTCTGTGAACATAATTAACAGGTTAAGCTGTGTAATTTTATATGAAATATCTATTTGTTATCAAAACAGTAAGATAACATAATTATAGATTTTTATCAAGCGAATTTTTAAACATTTTTCCAATTTTGATTTACTACATATTAAGTTCCTTTAGATCATTGACAAGAAATTGTAAGTTTAGCAGGTTTTATGTAACAGTTTTTGTTAGTTATTGTTTTAATTTTTTTTATAGGTATTTAAACGATATCTATATCCTTTGTATTTAAAAGTTCCATTGGAAATCAATTCTTTGTACGATAAGCAAAAATCGTCTATTTTATGTATATTTTGGCGTTTAAAATCGTTTTTATAAGCATAACTCGTCAGAAATTGATTTTACACAAAAATGTTAAAAAGGAAAAAGTTTTATTTCAATATTATTTACAACTTTTGTATTCAACATTTTTGTATAAAATCAAATTCTGTCAAGTTACAGCCGAAAATCGTCCAGTTCATGTATATTTTAGCGTTTAAAATCGTTTTTATAAGCTTAACTCGTCAGGAATTAATTTTAGACAAAAATTTTAAATAGGAAAAAGTTTTATTTCAATGTTACCTACAACTTTTGTATTTAACATTTTTGTGTAAAATCAAATCCTGTCAAGTTATAGCCGAAAATCGTCCATTTTTTAACTTTTTTTAACGTTTTTCGCAGTTGTGTTAGGCAAATATTGCTCGTAGAGAAAAGTGTACAACAGAAAAAATGTGTATTTTAATTAGTTTTAGCAGATAAACCGGTACGTATTAGCTTAAAATTAATTTTTCTATATATAAGCCTTGAAAATCGATTTTTTGCAATTTTTCTTTGTGCCTGCATTTTGAAAATTTTTGATCGATCTTTCTCGTTAGAGAACCAGCACTTATAGTTAGGTATAATTAGAGGAGTATTTTCCCGCAATCCCGATGAAATCGGTCGAAAATTCGCTGAGATAATCCGTAAACTTGATTACATACGAACGTACATACATACATCATAGAAAACGCTTAAAATGAACTATTTCTGGGAGGAAAATAGTTTTTATACAGTAAATTGCTAATTTTCGGGAAGTTACAATTTTCACTTTGGTGAAAATATAAGGCTCTCCCGAGTAGCGGTCGTGCCTAAAAACTAAAAACTATTAACTAATATAATTAATTATTAATTATTATGAATAGGATAATATGGCTATTAAAAAATTATTAATAATTATTACATATTTTTTAAATATATCAATTTCAAAATTATTTGAAACTGTTTGAATCTGCGTTTGAAACTATTTGAAACTATCACAAACTATATATCTGTATAATCTATAGAATAATAATAATCCTTAAAAATTATATTTACGTTTTATTTTATGAAAAGGGATTCTACGAATAAATAATAAATTTTTGTGTTTTCTATTTAACAAACATTGTTTAATGTACTTTTACTCTTAAAAAGTTGTGAAATCAGCTCCCTAAAAGAATTTTTTTACAAAAGTAAAAATTAGTCAATTATACCTACACAATGTAATTATTACTAATTCATTATCTAATAATCAACTTAACTTTTGCAAACTAGGTATATAAAAATCTTTTCAAAAATTTTTTATGAAAATAAATGATTTTTTTAACAATAATTATTTTGAAAGATCTACAGAATCTATGGAAAATGTTTCTTTTAAAAAGAAAGCCTTAACATCTTTTTCTCGAAAATATATTTGATTTATCATTTATCTAAAACTAATTTATAGTAGAAATCAGAAAACTTTCTACGAAAGTATAAAATAAGACAAGTATAAGATTTTCCTGGAATCTATAAGAATGAAAAGATTCATTTTCATATGACTTTACAACTTCCCTCCCTTCCCTAATTTATAAAATAATAATCTTTATGATTTTGTAAAAAAATCAAATAAATACTAGCGAAAAAGTCTTTTACTTCTTCGAGCCAATATATGCTCAACAAATTGTATTTAAGTACACTCACATTGTTCACAGCTGCAAATTAAACAATAGAAAGTTGTGATATCAATTATCGATAGTCAAGTAATGCAAACAACTCTGCAAAATAACTGTATAATGACTGTTCTCAGAAATGTATTCAAATTTGTTCATTCTTCTATACAAATTAAACACAAGAAAGCACTGAAATCAATTTATTGTAGTCAAGTATCCGTAAGTTAACTTGACTGACATTCACTTAGTTACTTCAATTACAATGCATTACGTAAAGCTGATGTGATGATTGAAAAAAGATTGATATTTAATATTATCAGATACTTATTGGATTATCGCTAGTAGCAAATTATTATGGGAAGTTATAATTTATTGTAGTAACGATTATTCTTTTAAAGTAATAATTTCAGTGTAGATAATTTATATTCTTGCAAAGATCAAATAGGTAAATGCCAGTATTTATAAGATGTCGTCGTTTAGAAAAAAGACGAAATTATTCTTTATAATTTTAGATTTAAAAGTAAATAATTTTGTTGACGTTCAGAAAGGCTTAAGAAACAAGAAAACTTTGTTCTGCAGATGTGCCTTTAAAAAAATTTTTAATTTTTTTCGGGAGATAGGAGGGAAATAACTTTTATAGTACTGTGACACATCTATCGTTCTCATATATTTAGCTAACTATAAATCAAGGAAATAATTATATAATCTACTTTCAGTAAAATGTTCCAGTACATAGAACTCATTGTTATGCAAGGATAAGCTCATGGGACATCAGAAGAGGCCTAAATTTAGATATTTCCTCCGCGTACTGAAGAAAATTGTACCCTAAAATGACACGTTTAAAAAAAGTAAAACTTTGACGAGTATAAGTGTATTTGTAATCTCTCTCCCTCTCTCTCTCTCTCTCTCCCTATCTCTCTCTCCCTCCCTCTCTCACTCCTTCTCTCTCTTTCTCTCCCTCTTTCTCTCCATCTCTCTCTTTCTCCCCCTCTCTCCCCCAAAAGAATATCATAGTTTAAAACAAACACATGAAAGAAGTGGAATCAATTATTTTATACAGACAAGTACATTTTTGTGACATAGAAATATGGAATTATTTTTATAACAAAAAATCGTAAGTACTACTAAAAATAAACTCATGAAACTGGTGGAATCAATTAAGTGCAGGTAAGTCAATTATTATAATAAAGAGAATTTTTAAAATAAAATTTGTTTAATATATATTTACTATAAAAATTTGTATAAAAAATAATTACGTCTAACAAAAAATATTACAAAAATACTAACATAATAACTGTAATTGAAACACAAAAAGTTAAAAAATTTTTGCGTAAACATTTTCGAAGTATAGATCATAGAAGTCAACACCCTCTAAAATAGTTTAACGATGAGCTGTTATACATCATAAATTCATGTAAGTTTTTCTTACACAAGTCAATCTACCTATTATCTGCAAATATGAATTTTAATTAAACATCTTCTTAAACTGTTAATGTAATTTTTTAAATTTTGGGAAATTTTCTTTTAAAGACAGAAGATACTTGCCGGACGCATCGTTTTGTAGTATTTAGGTAATCTATCAAATATTTATTTTTATATCATTATTCTTTGGAATAAGATTTATGTATTATATTTTATAAAAACTTTTCAATTATATTACCCACAAAAAATGAAATATTTCTGAAAGGTTTCTGAAAGGTTTCATGAAAGGACCGAAACATTTCAAAAATATTTCCAAAAAAGGTTTCTGTAATAAGTTATGTCCGCGCATAAAACCTATTGAAAGGTTTTTAAGAAAGGTTCCTGAAAGTTTTTTTAAATTGATTTCATGAAATGTTTCTAAAATATTTCTAAAACTTTTCTAAGGTCCTTCGAACTATAACTAAAAATTTTTCTGAAATATTTCAAAAACATTTCTTGAAATATTACTACAAATATTTCTGAAATATTCCTAAGAAAGGTTTTAGAAATAAATTATGTCCGCGCATAAAACCTACCGAAAGGTTTTAAGAAAGGTTCCTGAAAGTTTTTTTAAAATGATTTCATGAAATGTTTCTAAAATATTACTAAAACTTTTCTAAGGTCCCTCGAACTATAACTAAAAATGTTTCTGAAATATTTCAAAAACATTTCTTGAAATATTTCTACAAATATTTCTGAAATATTCCTAAGAAAGGTTTTAGAAATAAATTATGTCCGCGCATAAAACCATCTAAAACTTTGCCAGAAAGGTTCCTGAAAGTTTGTTTAAAATGATTTCATGAAATGTTTCTAAAATATTTCTAAAACTTTTCGAAGGTTCTTCGAACTATAACTGAAAATGTTTCTGAAATATTTCCAAAACATTTCTTGAAATATTTCTATAAATATTTCTGAAATATTTCTGAGAATGATTTTAGAAATGATTCGTGTCCGTTACAGATGCCTACAAAAAGTATTCCAGAAACGTTTCTGGAAGATTTTTTGGAAATGAATTCAAGAAATTTTTCTGAAATATTTCTAAAAGTTTTCTCAAGTGCTTAGAACTATCACTCAAAATGTTTCTGAAATATTTCAAAAACATTTCTTGAAATATTTCTATACATTTTTCTGAAATATTCCTAAAAATGATTTTAGAAATAATTTGTGTCGGTTATTGGTGCCTTCAAAAAATTTTCAGCAAAGTTTCTTAAAGATTATTGATATTCGCAAAATATTTCAAGAAATATTTCTGTAATATTTTTGACTTTTTTGAAATCGCTTAAATTAATAGTCGAAACGTTTCAATAATACCTTCAAAATTTTCTTGAAATATTTTTACAAATATTTCTGAAAAATTTGGAAAATATTTTAGAAACAATTCATATCAGTGATAGAAACATTACAAAAAGTTTTAACAAAGATTCCACAATGATTTTTTAGAAATGATTTTAAGAAAGTTTCTACAATATTTCAAAAACGTTCTGAAAGTCCGTTAGATGTCATGTTTTCAAAAATGTTAATGTCTCCAAAATATCTTCGATATTTTTTATGAAATATTTCCAGAAATATTTCTGAAATGTTTGTAAGAAACGTTTCTTAAAAAAGAACCCATGTTAAAAAGTGAAAAAGTAATATATTTATTTCTTGTGTTCTAGGTAAAGTATTTCTTACCTTTGAAAGTATTTCTTAGTTTCACGTATTTTTCTCAGTATGTTGCCAAGCGCCTATGATTTTTTTTAGTAGTTAATGATGAAGGAAAATTGATAATAAAAAAATACATTATTAAAGAAAAACTATTTATTTCTTCTCAATTATCATTCTATAAAACATTAAATCTAGAATTATTATATAAAATACAATCTTATAGATTAAGTCAAGATGTCGAGAGCTCACTTATAACAATATAAATAAAATTATTTAATAAATTTTTTTTATTTTCAAATCTATTCTATACTTCTTCAGCTTCATCATCAATTAAATCTTGGATCCGTAAGGGTTCAAAAGTCTTTCTGGATCGTTTTCTGCAACATACATATTATGTTATATTTTGAAAATATAAAAGTCGTACACTATGCAACAAAGAATTAATCAATGTTGCACACATAGTGCTTTATTTCCGACTCAACATAGCAGCCATTTTACTGATTTGAAAATTATGACAAGGGAAAAATAGCGGTGGGTCGAGTAGTTCGAAAATGTCTTCCTATTTTTTTTTTTTTCAAATAAACTTGAATATAATAGTGTAAATGATAAAATTGTGTATTGAAATTACCTGCATTTTCTAACCAGTACATTAATTTAATAAATTAAGAAGGTTCAACATTATTTAAAATTATTGATAAACTCACGAGATTCATGCGATCAAAATCTAACTTTTTTTAAGTTTTCACTCGGAAACACCATTTTTTTGTCAATATCTTGAAAATAAAACAAACAATTTTTATTACCTTCATATATGTCCAAACATTGCAAATTTATACGCTTAAACACTTTATTATCATCTATATGCATTTTGTAACGCAAAAAAAAAGAAATAATAAGTTTTCGAACTATTCGGTCACACCTCGAGAAAAAATATTAAATAAGAGAAAGACAGAGAAATCCAAAAATAACTATTTCATGGTATCAATAAAGTGAACATTTTTTCTATTGTTAAGTTGAGAATAAACCATTTTAGTCAATATGACATTTATACTTACTCAGTCGTTCTAGAAATACGAGTGTTGGCAGCATCAAGCCATGAAGACACTCCTCTTTTGATTTGATCGTCTGTGACGCCATTATGAGATTTTTTAACAGCCTCTGAAATATTATTATTTAAGGTTCATAAAGAAATTATTAATTAGACATACAAGCAATTGAAGGGTACGTTTCGATTACAGATTTCTACATCGAATTTTACATTATTAAAATTTACTTTTAAGTTATTTCAAATTCATCTGTTGTTTGTAATTACTTTACAAAAGTCGGGTGATTAAAAACTTTTCAAAGCGTTAAGTAAAAAGTAAAATGTTGATAACTAGGGTAAGGCCGTATATTACGATGTGCCCTTAAAGCTTATTAACAAATAATATATCAAATCGAGTAATTTATGTGATGAATAGTCATTTACTGTTTCTTGCAATAGCCATATATTATTGGTAGGGTTACAATTTTTTTCTTACACCGAACATAGCAAAAAGGGCATACAATTACGGAAAGGCACACTAATCCTATGTAATGCACACATGTATGTAACATGTATATAATGTAATGTAACATGTAATTCGACTAAATGCCAGCAATTATACCTCTATATGGAGTCTCTCAATCAGGGAAAAAGATTTTTGTGAAAACATTTATTTATAAACAAAATATTTACCATTAAGTCATTTGCATAACAACAAGTCCTTAAATTTCTTGTTTGGTTCACCCGTAACTTTATTACGTTTCTGCCCCATATAGCTATACTGTATTAGAACCTCATCCTTCACAATGCGTGAAAGTATATTTTTGAAACTCCGTGCGAGAAGTTCGATTTCTCGCACGCTGCGTTAAACGATGCGAGCAAAAATCTCACTTCTCGCACATCGTGTCAAAAAATACGGTTCGACACTTGTGTGAGAAGTTGATTTTGTCCTCGTGTGACCTTTTTACCCTCGCTTCGCTCGGGTGCAAACAGTCACACGAGGGGAAAATCAAATCCTCGCACTAGTATCGAAATGTACTATTATGATGAGATCGTGGTAATCTTTACCACCGATACCTCTCATATATTCAATCTGAAAAATCGTATGATATTTATACTAAAAGAAATTATGAATACTATTTTTTAAAAGCTCAATAAAAACGCAAAGTGAAAGGAAAGAAGTAATTTTTGCAATTTATTATAAGGTTATTATTAGGTAAATTACTTATAAGGCAAATTATTTTTTTTTTTTATTGCGAAGCTTGATTTGCGAAGCTTATTAAAAAATGCAAAACCAAATAAAAGTAAACATTCTAAGTAAATCAGATAAAAAATCATGCTGCACTCAATGTTATTAATTAATCTAAACTTATGAGATGATTACCAAACAGTACATATTATGCAATTAGTTTGTAAAGTGAACTTTTTGGCGAAGTCGGCCACGCTCTTGTTGCTCGTCAAAAAAAAAATACGCACAAGTTACGTACGAGATTTTTTGCATGTTCTTGCACGTGCGAGCGCATACACATAGTACATTACACTACACATAGTAAGAAGAAAATATATTTTTCACACCTTGTGTGAAAAATGAATACATGCAATTTGTACGAAAGGTTGGTGATCTCGCCCGTGCGTACCTCACTACTTCCCACACTAGTTGCATAATGTACTATTACGTATCGAAAAATCAACGTTTATGTACAACCGTGAAAAAATTTATTTTAATAATTTTGATCATAAAATTACATATTTCAAACACTAATCTAAAGAGGTCTAACCTTCCTCTTTTAATTATATCTACCACTCAACTACTAAATCTCTCGTAAGATATATCAAAAAATATTATAAACCAATTATAAAATTATTTATTATAAAATTATACATATTCAATTATGAACGTTTTAAAATATTTCTAACTATAAATAATATTTGAAATTTTACATTAATATTAATGAGTAGTAAGAAGCCCCATATGGAGAGACAGCCCCTTCCCCCCCTCCCCCCTTCCGCCGGTGTAGTCTCTCCATATGGGGATAGCGTAAGTTGGGGTCCGTATAGCGCTCCCCCCACCACACGTCTATGATGAGGGGGCCCCTCGATATTGATTTACCCGCTTTCCCTCATGCTCCGAGTAAGACAGGTGCGGGTCATTTTCGCTTCTTATCGCCACTTGCCTATGGATTTTTATGGGGGAGAGAGGAGTGTGGATGGGATGGTGTTTATAGGATGTTTTGAATAGAAAATATAATATTTGCATATTACAATTTATTTAGCAAAACAGAATATTTATACATAGTAAATAAATTATTATAAACTGATGTAAGTATGAACTAGAATTTCTTGTATCCATGGCGTTCTGGTGCAGAGTGTGTATTCGTGGAGTATTTTTCTTTTATTTCTTTCCAGTGTTGAGCGACGGATTTTTTTCCTCCTTGATGAGAGGTGTACGATCTGAGTTTTTGCTGTAGTTCTTCTCCATCGTGAATGATGTGAACGACTGATGAGCTGAGTAGGGTTGCAATGATATTTATCGTAATCATTTGCCTGCCTTTTGAAAGAGAGAGAGGTCGAGAGAGAACGAGAGAGAGAGCGAGAGAGCGGTCGAGAGAGAACGAGAGAGAGAGCGAGAGAGCGGTCGAGAGAGCGGTCGAGAGAGAGAGAGAGAGAGAGAGAGAGAGAGGTCAAAAGGGCTGGAGAGAGAGAGACTGGTCGAGAGAGCTAGAGAGAGAGAAGGAGATAGAGAGCGGCAAAGATAAGAAAATAGTGTGTATACCTTACAGAAGAGGAGTTTGGATGGGTGTGATGTTTATAGCGTGTTTTGAAAAAATTGTTTTAAATATCGAGTGTAGTGTATGCGAAAAATTTATGCAATATTCATTTAGACAATAAATAATCGCGTATGTCTTTAGCAACCATAGGCAGATCGAAAGCGTGTATTTCGGCAAGAACAATATTTAAATCTTCACTTTTATACTTATCGTTGTCGTCGTCGACCATGTTTTCAGAAATGAACGTTTCTATGTTGAGTTTGTGACTGGTGTAGTATTGTTTGAACGCTTTAAAGTCTTTGAGAATGATCTGTATGTTGTCTGCGGTTTCTTCTTGGAGTTTATTTTTCAGGTATGCGAGTATGTAGTCAAGGGTGCGATTGACTTTATCAACTCGTTGCTTGAGCATGGCTAAGCGATGGTTGATTAAATTACCCTGTTTTCGAATACTTTCGAAAGTTGTTTCTTGCATCACGATGCCTGGTGGGTTATTGAAATATGTTCTCTTCTTCTTGCACGATGGCTCTTCGTTTACGTCTTGTGTTGAATGTGGCCGCTCATCGATTGTGATGGATTTGTTACCGTATGTCGATGTAAAGTTTAAATCGTGGTTGTCCAAAAAAATTTTAGATGGTCTTCCAAAGTCTTCATAAAACGTGTAAGCGTCACCAAAATAAGCTGTGATTGCATCGAATCGGTCTTGCAAATCATTCCAGCTATTTTCGTTGAGCGTGACATTTTTGTAAGAGGGTCCAGATGTAATAAACTTGATAACTGACCGATAGTATCCGTGACTGTGTTTTAGTCCGACGCAGACTCTTTTTGTGTTGGATTTGTTGAGAGCGTACGTAGTGGCTAGCAGAACATTGGGCACTTCTGCGAGAGTGCCGGGCTTTCCGTGGCAGTTTTCCATTTTTCAACACTGATTTTAATCGCGTACAATTCTTTCGCCAACTATTCAGGAGCAGGAGCTGCCTGCGACTGGCAAGCGTTGAGTGCTTGACTGTTCTTTTAGTCAATCCCCACCATCGCTTTTTTGAGGATAATGGGGGAGGGGAGAGGAAAAATCCGTTATTTTAGATTAGAGAAACGTATCAAGACTCGGTGGAAAAAGTCGATGGAAAAGGAAAAGGACAGAGCTAGAAAAAAAAAAGCCGAAACTCTTTTGACTGTTAAATATTGATTTTTATTAGACACACCTTAATCTAGGAGTACATGATTGATTACATATGCCAGAACCACGAGAACGTTCGTTTGAAAAAGCGAATGCTTTTTTACATTTTTTTATACTTATTTCTATTGAATATTTTTTTATAATAATTAATAACTAATGCATCGTTCTTTATTGTGTCATGCGTAAAGAGTCGACAAAAGGTATCGAGGCCACCAGCCCGACACATGTGATACAAAAACATGATAGTATATTGGCCGCAGCACATTGAATCGGTACTTTGAAGCGTCTTGACGTTCCAACGGAAATTTTTGCAGTTTCTTCTGAGTCGTTGGAGATGGTGTCTTGAAACAGGTGGGAAGCCATAACTGTCAAAGTACGTTCCAAATCGATTTTTGTCTATGTAAATGGCTACCCAGTGTGAACCTGGTCTCGTGTGATCATCCGTATTGCATACAATGGCAGTTGGAGTCGCCATCACGTTTGGAATCCTATCAGCCGCGTACACTCCGATCGTTTTCGCTTTCAGACCCTTCATTGCTCTCGCTATCTGATTCGTGTTCATGTTCTTCGCGTACTTCCTCGGTTGTTTCGTATTCTGTCCCACTTGCGCCGTCGACTTCGTCCCTGCCTCCGATTCCTCCCAATCTGATGCGGCCTCTTCTACCCCAGATGAGATTTTCTACTGCGTCAAAAAACAGGTCGCTGCTTCTTTCCGGTAATTTTGTACGCTTCTCTTCGGGTAGTAGTGAGTAAAGCCACCTTCTGAGTACATGTGCGCGTTGGAGAGCGCAGTATGACTTTTTATACGGATTATCTATACAGCCGTGAGCGATACATACTTGTTCACTTTAGAATTTTCTCTGCATATCTGTGAAACCTTTGCTGGTGTAGTCTTCGATGTCAACTATACTGCGTGTCATCATGGATTGAACGAATCGACTTGTATCGCTGCCTCTTACATAGATTTTAGCAGCGTTTCTGGCAATGTTGTAAAAATGGTGCTGTAGTTTGCGTAAGCCGATATCACCCTCGAACCAGTGTATTCCAAGTATTTTCGATGAAAGATAATCGTTGGTCGTTCTAGCCTCCTTAGGCAGCTCATCGTATGTATGAGGTGGACTTATTATCCAATGTCCCGAGATGCGCCCTTGCAAAGAGACAACCTCCTTGGGTAAAAAATTATTATCCTTGTCTCTCAATCCCTGAATTTCTATTACGTAATCCATGATGGGAAATGTCGATGTGTTCGTCACGAAGCAAAAAGCCGACTGGACTGCTGGCGATGGGATTCATCGGCTTATATTCGCTTCTCCCCCCGCTACTGAGCACTTACCCCTCTTATGCGTTAAAGTCTGTGATGATTTGACGGTTGGAATCTACTTCCAGTACGTTGTCGAATTCAGCGTAAATAATGCAGTTGACCGTTTCGGTTATTGCCTCCTCGAAACGAACTTCTATTCGTAGAGACCCCGAGCGCACGAGGTTCCAGTGAGAGGAAAAATGTGCGGATAAGTCAGGTGTTAGATCGAATGCAAACAGGCAATAGCCTGACGGGTAAGAAACGCGACTAACGTCGATCCCCTCATTGAGATAGTGAATGCCGGTGCCGCTGAAGAGAGGGTGGAAAGAATCAATGTACAATTTATTATCACCTGTGAAGCGTGGTTGAAGGGGCTTGCTCGGGATTTGTACACCGTCAACGTAGAGTGATAAGAAATTTACGTTAAAGTGTTGAAAATTAAACGGGTTCAGTTGGCGATTGCCGTTAAATGCTTTGTTTTTCACAAAACCCACGATGATTCTTTTCGGTAATTGTCCTAGAATAACGTTACCGAGCGTTTCTCCCATGACACCACTGTGCATAGTGAAAGCCTTTACTTCAACCCTGGTAATGGGATATTTTGCCGTGCTCTTAGCTAGAGCATTGGCATGAGCGAGCAATACACCTGGACTAATTTTAGCTCGACGTACGATAAGCGTTGCTTCCTTTATGTTGACGGAAAATTTTCCATTTTCCGATGAATCCATGAGACAGAAGGCGTCCTTACTACGTACCAGTCTCACTCTCATTTCTACGCCGTTGAGGAGAAATTTGGGCTGATTGAACACGTCACAGTGCAAATGCCCAATTAGATCGACGGATTTACCTCCAAGGGTAAAGTATTGACGGTTAAGGAGCCCGATGTTAGCCGTGTGTGCGCCGCGTGCAACGGTCGAGTTCGCATCCATGTTACCTGCTGAATCAGCGTACCACAAAGCAGCCGTTAAATGAGACTGCAAAGCGGGTGGGGCGTAGTTCAGTAAAGTTTTTATGTATGCTCTATATGGGTAAGCCTTGTTTGACGGTGAAACCAATTTTTGATTGAAAAATATATCCACTTGATCAAACAATGAGTGAATAAACTTTTCATTTAATTTTCATTAATCCAACTTTTACATTTTCTTGCTCCGTGTCAGCCGGTAAAATCTGCACGGTGACGTGTAGCATGGTGTGCGCAAGATCAATATAGTGTTCGGTAGAACTGGGCACCAGAAATTCGAGCGGTGAATCGCTGTCATTGCTGAGCGATGACACGGGTTTGTAGTGGAGAAAAGCACTGTTTTCTATAGATGTCTGAGTGAGAGGGAGGCTAAAGAGGTCTAGCTCACTCTTCATTCCTTCTCCACTGCACGCGTGTAAGTATGCCATATTTACGCAGGCCCAAAAATATCTGTGGCACTTCTAACGGTTTTCTTGTTCTTTCTCCTTTTGGCCTTAGTCTTCTTACCAGTTTTGGCTTTTCTTAATCGCTTGACTCTTTTCCTTCGCGATGCGTTGCGTGCTCTCACACGACTGTTCGTCGACTGCCACTTCCGTCTAACTGTCGTTGATTTATATCCGTGCCCTTTCATCGTTTCCGAGACCTTCTTTTCCGCTTTCCTTTTTAAATTTTTTCCAGATTCTCGAAGACGAGTGTTGACCGAATCTTTGAAACTCACACCGTCATTGGTTATGTCATCGAGTACGTTTAGACCTGCGCGAACGGCTTCTTTACCCACAGCTTTAGCACCACTACTCAGATATGGGACAATTTTTCTAAATATCGCACCGATGAAACTTCCAATTCCAGACCCACGCTGATAGGTTGAACCAGCGTAAACGTTTTTCACGCCGATACCACCGCCGGTTTGTTGATTGTAGTACGTGATATAATGACTCATTTTTTGCGAGAGGGTAATTTTACCGATTACGCTTAAAATGAAGCGTCACGGTCAACGTTCCATACTCGAATGGTATGCGTCGGCCGTGTTGGTCTCTTATATCGATGACTGTTGTGAAAAGTATGTTGTAAGAGCGAAATGTAATGTATAGGCGCAAAATGCCTTACGAGGTTGCTGCCAAATTTATATCTTGAATTCTCCAAGGAAACTATGCGAAGCAGTGTTGTTTGAGTATCGCCGACCGTATAAGGCTCGCAAATGTCTGTGTAGACGTACAGTTGATCGGGGATAGCATGCGCCAGACATACAGGTCTGGTACCCACGTTTCTATCTTTCCCTGTTTTGGAGGTAATAAATGTGCCCGTCTGTCTGTGAATAGTATCCTCAAAACCAAAGATACGACGTATTTTTTCGTTAAACGTTGTGTAATGTGGTTCTGCGCAATCACAGGTTCGTCTCAAATCGTAGTAGCCTTTCTGAAAATCCGTTGGGATGAATTGTTGATGATCGCGTACAATGTGTACTCTATTGATTTCTTCCGCGAGTTGAGCAGCAGTATCGTACACCCCGTACGGAAAATTACAAATTACGTTATTTTCCAAAGGTTTCAGTTTAGCCGAGCCTAGTTTAAATGTGTAAAAAGATTCGGATTTTTGAATATGCATGATTGTGCAGGGTACGTGAATTTCTGCTAGTCCAACTTGCCAGTCTCCTGTTAATCTGATTTCACGGACCAGATGCGTTGTAAAACAGGTGGTAGTATTTTCCGGAAAATACGTCATACTACTGTTGCTGGGTAATACTAGATAAAATTCGTCACTGTTGTTCATCTTGCTAAACGGACTTGAGATCTGTAGCTTTTATCCAAGAGTTGAACTTTTCTGGATATCCTACCCACTTTACCAGCAGCTGCTTCTTTTTCCCCTGTCCTTTGGATTGAATGATGCGCTCGATTTTAAATTCTTGTTCAGCTGTTAATCGACTAGAGCCTACACGAGTCAATTCTCCGGTGTAGAAGAAACCGTCGATATTCTCGCCGTTCAGATCCTGTATCTCGTACAGATAAATGTGCTGTCTTTGTGAGACACGACAAACTTTGAATATCTCTTCGGAGTAATTTTTTTCGAATCCTTTCTCGAAGGTTCCCTTTGAGCGACTGATTCGAACGTAATCACCGACCTTGTATTTAGGGTATTTCACTGGTCTTTGTTTGGTGCGCCGTCTTTGTCGATTGGTTCGGGCTTGTGCCGCATTGTACAAGTCTACGTGCGATGGTTTCATGCCTATGGTCGAGTGTACAGTGTTGTTGTAAGCACTGACAATTTTCTGTATTACGTCGATGTATCTGTGTGTGTTTCTATGTGTGAAATATCTCCAAAGACGTTCTTTGATCGTACGATTTAACCGCTCGACGACAGCTGCTTTGATGTCGGCATTTCTTGCTACTCGAAAGCGTATGCGACGGTTTTTCAAAACATTTTGTACAGCTGACCCTACGAATTCCTTACCTTTATCACTTTGTAAATAAACAGGAAGGCGGCCGTTGGACCGTTTAAAAATTTTTTCAAAAGCCGTTGCGACGGTCTGCGCCGACTTGTCGCGTAACGGTTCCACCCAACAAAACTTACTGAGTACATCTACAACGACCAATAGATAGATATAACCATCATTTTCATTTTTGAGTGATGACAGTTGACACAAATCAGCTTCCCAAACGTCGTCAATGTTTGTAACGTTGTATCGTAATCTTGGAAATTTTCTGCGTATTGGCCTATGAAGTGTGTAGGCATCTTGATTACTCAGCCATTCGTGTATACGCTCCTTCTCTTTCTTCGAGATGGATTTACCTTGCGTATTGACACGTATGAGATTGTGTGCACCTGCGTAACCAGCCTCGTGCGAAGGCTCGTAATATTGATTTTCATAAGACATCAGATGGCTAGTTTTAACCACTTTTATCTTGCTGCGTGTCTGGTCAATGCTGGCGAGGAGACTATTGGTGCTTGTATTCGGCGTTTTGCTGTCTTCGAAGGAGCTGTCAATCTGTTGGTAATTTTTAATATATCTGCATTACCGACAAGATTATTCGGTGTGTCGGTACTACCGATGAATTTGGCGAATTGAAATCTGCCTGTTGGTTCCTCCTCCTCCTCCTCTTCGTCTCGTTTTTTCTTCTTCTTCTTCTTCTTTACAACGTGGTTCAACAATTCTGCGATATTTGACTGAGGGACAAGTTTTCCATCAATGATAATGTTTCCTGCGCTATTCCACTTTAAGCGCTCGGAGTCAAATGTGCGCCAGTGTCTCAATAGCATACGAGCCCTTTTGGAGTAAATTATAGGAATACTCTCCAGAATATTCTCCTCTGTCGGTGGTGCTAACGTGGCTTGGATTTCGTCAATTTCGTGCACACTGTCTTTGTCATCTAAACGTTCGTTCTCTTTGAAGAATAAGTAACGTCTGAGCACTTGCAAGTAATTTTTACACTTTTCACGCTCGTCCGAAAAATTTTTCGAGTTTAAAATCTCAAACATATCCGCATCCAAACGCGATAAATGATCACCCGAAGTTTGCACTGTGTTGTCAGCACTGTCTTTAACAGGCGATTTGGTAACATTGGATGAGGTCAACTCGTTAGGCGATGGATTGGCTGGAACGAGGATCATTTTACGTGCCCGATCCATCGTCTAGTTACCTAAAATCTTTGAAAATACCGTACTTATCAGAGGCCCCAGGAGAATAGGTAAAAACGAACCACCGTTTTGAAGTATTGTGCGTTTCTTGCTTCTCCAGCCGATATTGCCAGTCTCGCCTGTCAACTTACGCAGGACACTTCTATGTTTCTTTAGACGTCTCTTTTCCGTATTTTTCAGCTTTACAACACCTTGTAGTACGTTCAACGCGCACTCGCAGATACACTTGACCAAATCTTTATTGGCCGTACGGAGCAGCGCTCTACGTTGCCGACTGTCAGCGTGACAGAGAGCGTTCAAGAGAGCCACTCGTTTCTTTGAGAACTTTTTACCTGGTGACGATGTTATCCCGGCCATCGCTACGATGAAAATGACTGCTGCACACTTCCATACTCACTTTTATTAATTTTTACTTTGACGAATATTTAGGGACGTACGCGTACTGTGTCGCGTCGTCAGGAAAGATGTTGGTACGAAACCGATATTCATCCAGAGTATCCTGTTTCATATCTAGCAACAAGTAACTGTACGGCTGTGTACACGCATCGGTGTAAGCCTCTTGCAAAAATTTTGGGTCTTCGGGGTAAACTTGCCGCGCCAGATACTGAATTTGAGCACGATCTCGTGGATTTTTGAAAAGTACAATGTAATTGGAGTTGAGTGACAAGTCGCGCTGATTCTGACCTTTGTGAAAAATGTTTTGCGTTATAAAAATTACACTTATATTCTTGTGATGACAACCTTTCGTGAAGAGGTCTAGTACAACACTGGTGCAAGACTCGCGCATCAAGTCGTCGAGAACGATCAATTTTGTCTTATCGCTGTCGCGAGAATAGTCGTTGGGCTGTGGCACACCTTCTCGAAACTCGATTCTCTGTCCTTCTCCTGGCCTGTAGTCAGTCCGATATGTTTCTTGCCACTCTCCGTAGTAAAAGAGAATTCGATCAAAACGTACGTTACACATTTTGGGCAGGTGTGTCAGAAATCTCTTGACAAAAACCGACTTTCCGGCCATCGTAGGGCCTGCGCAAATGCAGGTGAAAGGATGTTTCCACGTCGTGTCCATGACCGTTACTAATTCAGAAGTCGACCACCCCACCACCTTCTAGACGTGATTTGCGCTGGCGGCGGCGGCGTGATCCGATGCGCGCGCACCCATCATGCGGTAGCGGTGGCGGCGCACTAATCACTTAGTATTAAGCTAGACTCCCGTGGATAAGCCTGATCGCTGCGTTAGTCCAAACTTATCACTTCTGCAGTCAACAGCAGACTTTCAGCATCATACTTCCAAAGTCCCGCTTCCAACGTCCCGCTTCCCACGTCCCGCTTCCAACGTCTCACTTCTAGCATCCGACAGTCTAATTCCGGAAGATCCTCGCCAAAGGTTCGAAAAAAAACCTCGCAATCCTCACTCTATCAACGAATCGAGAAAATAGATTTTAAGAATTCTAAGGTAAGCATCTTATTATTGAAAAAAGGTATTTTATTCTTTATTCTTTTTTCTTAATTTAATATTAATCAGCAAATATTTTGTTACAGATGGATCTTTCAAAGTTAAACGCGATCGCCCATGAAGGATTTCTCCCAACGAAAAGGTTGGTCGATCTCACCGAGGGACATCTTTATACGGTAACAAGCTTGAAGGCTGTGAATACCAAATTCGGAGTAAAAGTTGTGGCTGAATTAGAGAGTGAATTTGACGTGTTCATGGCAAAAAGAGTTTCGGAAGCACTTGTTCAAGATGAAAATTTCGTCACCAGCCTTCAGGACGCCGCGAATAAGTATGAACTATTTATGATTTACAAGAGTGGTTCGAGTGTCGAATTTAGTGGCAAATAACTTTTTTTTATAAATAGTTGTGTATTATATAATAATGGTACGATAAATAAAAGTGTATAATGTTACAAAGTTGTGCTCAGTGATATTTGCTTTTGTTGAGAATCTATTTCTTTAAGACACTTAAAACTGGAGGGGTAGTGGTGGTGGTGAGAAAATAAGTCTAGTGTTTTTTTTTTTAATTTTTGTAGATTTTTTTATTTTCAATGAAATTTTAAAATCAATTACATTTGTAACCAAACGGTAAGGACTGACTGGCAGATATATAGCGCCTTTTTTTCAAAACCGTGGCACATGTTTTGACTTCGTCATGCGTTACAATCTCGTGTGTACAAGTGCGTTTGATAGACTTAAAATTAATTTTGATCATGTTTTTATCGCCAGGTTCTTGTTCTTTGTTGTCAAAATTGTCCACGACCAGGGCATTTATAGAGTCAAAATTTATTTTTAAAGAATTTTTGAAATTTAAACTTATTCCCTTAACTTTACAACATTCTACAGTTGTACCCGAGGGTGTGATCGCGCGATAAGCATAAAATTTTGGCGCCGCGGAGACCATTGTGTCGATATAAGTATCCTCTCCGTAACACTCGAGTTCGTCCGTCATCTCACCTAATAAATTACCCAACGGTGGCTCGTATTCCTCGGGTTTGTTTTCATCTTTTACGAAAATACACGAGTCTGTATCGCAGTACAACAGACGTGTGCCTAGCTTCTCCATGTGACTGTATAGTTCTAATCGCGCTTGAGCCGTTGTATAGGCAGCTATGACAACATTTGTGTGCGGGGCTGGAGCCACGGCTTCCTCGCGAAATTGCCAGTTGACAAATAGGTTTTCATCATTCACAGGTAAAATGCTCAACACTTCTTTATCCGGACACGTTAGAAGACTCAATAACATCTCACGGGTTTTTACAATCTCTGTTTGTTTCAAGTTTGACCGATGACCGAATTTACCCCAGAATGAATTTAAACAGAGTTTGGCGACAGCTCGTAACCCACTGTTTTTAACGACTTTTTCTCTTTCCAATGCGATCCCATCGTTTTGCTTGTACTCGTCTAAATAACGTCTTTTTGACTCTTCATTCGTGCACCATTCCGGCCAACCGCTCGCCTCTTGTTTAATTTTCAAAAACGTATCTACGTACTCGGCAAAGAGACCCTCACTCTCACCGTCGAATCTCGTTACCTCGTATTGCCAAATAATGTAGATACTCGTCACACGATAGCCGAGATCAATAGCTTTCCGCAGTTCGTCCGCGACCCAAGTACCTGTAAATTCGCGATCGGCAATTTCCTCGTGATTACAGTCGTTTTCACGCGCTTCTTCGCAGCAGGATCGGCAGAGGGCAAACAAAAGACGACCATGCATTTTCATAGGAAGTAGTGGTAGATATAAGTTGCGTGGAGGTAAGACTTTACACTTAACCAATCCCTCCACAAGACTCAGATTGTTATCATCACCGCCTGTAAGCTCCTTACACTCATCCCCAACATATACACACGGATGATCGGCAGGGAATTTGCCTCGCTTACACACGTACGGATAGAGAGAGCAAATATCTGTATATTTTATCTTTTCATCATCTTTTACCTTGTAAAATGGTATTATGTTCTCGGTACGTCCCCCAAAAAAAGCATCGCGCGGATTCAGCGTTATACGACTCATTATCGGATGATTTTTCACGTATTCCGCAATTTCAGGATTGTCGCGTTTAATATTGTCAAACTCGCATTCCCAAATACACATAACGTCGTAGCCGAATACTCGAATTTTGTGTAACTTGACGAGTGTATTTTCGTATGCCTCATCGAAAGTATTACCAAACACTAGACGATTATCACGATTTTGTACGAAACATTTTGGACATCCGTGCACGTAGCAACCCTCGTATTCAAATACAATACCTTTTTCGTTAGAGTTGTCGACTGGTGGCAAATAACCATCTACTAAAAAACCCTCGGGAAAACGGTACTCACGTGCTCGTCCGGCGTGAATTATTTCTCGACCAAATTCGCGCTCGCACTGAAGCAACCACTCGATTGACTTTTGCGAGTGATTGTCACTTCGACGGTATCCACGCGGCGGCATAATACCAATAGTTTGCGGTTTTAAAAACATTTTTCTATAGACTAAAGAGCACGCACTCGCTATGGTTGACGCTTCGGTAAACGGACAAACGTTACCGACGTTTAAAAATATTTCCCTGAAGGCTATACACGCGCGCCTCAAAATTTCGACATCCATACGACAATAATCTTCGATCTCTTTCTTAAAATCAAAAACATAGTCGTGCGGTATTTTATTGTACCACTCGTAAAAGACATAACGCTCCTGCTCAGACATAGAATCCGGCGCGTAATACCGAGCATTCGGTAGTGCACCGATGTAATCAGCATGCTCCACAGTATTAAAGAAATGAGGGAAATACCCCTTCTTAGCACTCGGTGGGAGCCCAAACGCCTTTGGCAATGCACTCAACTTCATGTGAAAATAATTCAAACTATCGCTAAATGTTGTTCGCCCACATTGTAGCGTCACAATGTTTCGACCGTTAAGTATAAGTGCAGGTATAACATCTTTGTGCGTCTCGACAATCTCTCTCAAAATGAATTCCGCGTCGAAACCTCCGGCATTGTGCGCGATACATAAAATTTTTTGAAAATTTGTTTTTTCTCGTAAATACAGGTCTAGAAATTCTGTTACGGGTTTTTCTTTAAACACGTGCTCACGCGTGCCACAAGTGTCGCACCGCTGGGTCATATTGTCGTTTTGTATGCAATCTGAGCATACCTGCTGCGCGATACAAAGTGTAGGCACGTGCTCGAGCGTCGTCGGATGATACATATAGATATTTCTTATCTTTAGGCCACCCCGAGGAAGTTACAGGCTTTATGAAACACAGGCTATTGGTCGAATGTCTTATTCGACAGAGCTTACAATAGAAAATCCCGCACTCGTGTTTACCGCGATGAGTGTGAAAACGCTTGTTACATACAGTACACATTTTTATCAAATCGCAAATGTTCTTATTTCTCGTTTTGTACAACCCCTCTGTTTTATGATTATTATAACAACGCGCACTTAAAAAATTTCGCTTACAATCTTGACATTCCACTACCTCACCCTCTGCTTTACAAGCTGGCGTCACAAAACAACATGCACAAACCGCGCAACAACTTTATGGCTTTCTCTTTTTGGAGCGGTCGTCTTCCATCGCGAATATTTGTCCATAATTTTTTTGTCTCTTTTGTCACGTTCGTTTTTGTCTCTGCATGCATCTCACCCACTACTAAAGCCCGAGGCAAACACAAATTATCGGTATTTTTTATCGCGACTAACGATCGTTGTCCAACTACATCTACATTTAATTTTTTTCGTTTGCGGCCCTGACCCACCGGCATTTTAACGTACGTTGCTTCTAAAATAAAACTTTCGTCCACATGAAACTCTGCGTTGCTTTGAACCACACTACTTACAAGATCCCACAAATCATCATGTGTAAAATTAGCGATTGGACGTAAAGACATTCCCGTACTACCCTGAGTAAAGTACTCGCTACTAATGGCTACACCCAACAAATCATCAAAATCCCCTAAAGATATCAAAAACGCGTGAATGTCTCGCATTGCTAACTCCATCCATAAAATCAAGTTGAAATTTTCCGGCGGATTTAAGACTCGTAGTGTAAATCTGCGGGCATTTACGCGAAACCGCTGAAGATAATGATTTCTCTCGTCGCTCACCATAAATCTGGTACCTGGCGGCTCTATCGCATTGTCGTTTGCCAGATATTCGACTACACGCTCGCCGCTAGTATTGTCTCTACCACCGCCTGTTTGCATAGGACCAGCAGTGCTGTCGGTCCCCGATGTTATCGCGCTGAGAGAAGACTCGCTCTCTACGTACGCTATAAAAGAAGGATAATAATATAAAAACAAGACGAATAACAAAAATTTTTCATTTTTTATTAGTTGGAAAATATAAAATCATGATGTCAAATTCTTTTTTTTTATTTTATTATTCTTCTGGATGCCCGTCAAATGCTTCGTGTACTCTGTCCAATAAATCTTCCAAATCACTCTCTGTGTAGAGCGGAGAGTTTTGATTTTGTATTTGCGTGTGAAACCATCTCAACTCTTGCGCGCGACGACAGTAACGGATTCTCTCCACATATACTTCGAGAGTCGCCGAATCGTGGCGCGCGACGGTGTCCACACCGTTTTCTTCGCGACGAATTACTTTATAAAAAAAACACTCTATCACACGAGAAATAACTTTTATAAATAAACTATAATTCTCTCTACTTACACTCATTTATACGACGATCAAGGAGCCTATTTGCGTCGAATCGATGGTAAGTCATTCGCGTTCTATCGATGACTTGATGGTAGGATCGATCTCGCTCTCTCTCGCGCCGGGTATAAAAATCATGCATTCTCAAGGCCCTCGGCCGTCTTCTATTTGTCGAAGTCGAGGGTTCGGCCTCGTCCGTTTCTCCCAAGTAACCAGGGTCTTGGGAGGCATTGGCCTGTGCAACGTTGCTAATTGCTTGAGCCACCTGCACAGTTGGCTCTAAATAGTTCATTAACAACATTCTGTTTAAACGCCCCCCAGCTGTATGACCTGCGATCCTCGAGTCGTCCCCATCATTCTCGTACTCGCACTCTGACGATGAGATATTGTCCTGTTCGGGTGTCTCTTCAACGATATCGTCCTATTCTTGTTGCTGCTGTTGCTGCTGCTCATCTTCTATGTGCTCAGCCGATTCTTCTTCTTCTTCTTCACTCTCTTCTATAGGTGCTCTTTCGGCCTGCTCCATAGATATTTCTAGACGCTGCGCTGAATCTTCGTCTGTGTGTTCAACGACTTGCTCTTCCGTTACACTTTCCGGCCTTTGCACAGAATTTTCAGCAACAGGTTCATAGCATGTTGAGCAACTATCGCTCGTACCGGAATCATTTCTCTCTGCGTCCTCGTTACTCCAGTGCCCACCCGCGACAACATCGATTTCATACTCATCGGAGTCGTCATTCAACAAAGAGTCAAGAGCTGTAAAAATAAAAATTGTATTTAAATTTCATTAGAACAAATAAAATACACATGTACCAACGAAAATATTTGAATAAAACAGGTTATTTAATCATATATTTTAAAAACAATAGTCTTTTTTTTTAAATACACCGTAATAGTGTAAATATCGAGATAAATGCGCAACATTATAAAACATAAAAAAGGCTTATTTATTTTTGCATTTTTTAAATTATAATCTTTTTTAAAAAACAAATCGTTCTTAAAATCACATTGCATAAATAGCGTACTATTGTGATCCCATAAATTACGGCCGGAAAATTTTATAAAATTATAAATGTAAATATCTGTTTTATTTACACTTTTTTTTTTTTAAAATAAGAATAAACTACAATTTTCAACACAGCTGTTGATAATGACTAATTGGAAATCTTACGACTGTTTTTTTTTTAAATAAATATCTAATCAGTGTTCAAAACTTACCACAATATTCTTCATATTGAATCATTAAATTTTGGAGACCAGGTATGTGTGTCATCTGCACAGCTGTCAAGTATTCAGCCGTAGCTCGCACCGCCAGTTCATTTTTACGAAAGAAAATTCTATGAAATCGCGCAATTTCACGAAAACTCGAACATGACAGCAAATAGTTTAACTCGCGTTTTAATTGTACACACACCATACGTCGAACTCTTCGTCACCACTCGAAATCACACCGTCGATAAACTCTCGAATTCCTATACCTCAACGCAATCGCGATGCGGAAAATCACCATACGCAAACTATCCTCGCTTATATTTCTCATCGCGGAACTCTAGCACTGTTCGAATTTAAGCAGACTCTGTTCATTTAACCCCGAACTAGTGCTTTATATACGAAAATTTTTTGGATACAACACTATGGTAAATACCCAATATAGTGTCGATACCACAAGGAAAAGGTGTAGGTACACGACCTATTCAACACAAACAGTTTTTCCCCATTTTTTTTCACCTACAGCCTTGAGTAGCAAGAGCCAAGTGCACCCCTCTTTTTGAGCGGTAGCATACAGATTAAGGGTTATCGGGGCTAGAGTGGATTAAGAAAATCGGATACACCGCTATGGCCGTTGTCTATCACAGCTTTCCATTTACGCTCCTAAACACCCGCAATCTCCACGTTTACCAATATTCTCGCCACCACATGTCCTTTGCGCTCCACAAAAACGATAAGACAACGCTTCTTCAGACTAATACGGAGCAAATCGTGCGGTTTTTTACGACACAACAGCATATTTTCCCCAAGACGCTTGGCCACCGATAGACAGCTGCGGATCTTTTTCCAAGGGCCGTTGATAAGACTGCAATTTCCCTCACCTCCCCACCCCGAGGTATCCTGCCAAAGAAGAAGAAGAGGATCGTCTCATTTGTAATTTCGTTTTCGTGGGTAACAGAAGGATCTCCACAAAAATGGAACTTTTCGAACTCGGAAATCTTATAACAGATTCCATCGAAATTTTTAATCCACTTGCGTACCAATACACAGGCCAACCCGGCAACATGGAAGAGAAAGCGAGCCAGCTACCCTCATTAGGCACCGACGAGACACAAAATTTCGAGAGCTTCCTAGATGAGTTTCTGTGCGAAGATGTGAATAGTGAGCCAAGTGTTACGCAGAATTTCGAGAAAGGTGTCGATCAGATTCTTGAAAGCGATAGTGATAATAGTGTGAAAAATGCTGCGGAAAATTTCGAGATATCTGTAGATGAGATGCTGAAAGGTGATAGTGCTCAAGTTAATGACAATTGGTTATACGAGCTGGTTTCTGATGCCTATGAAAAAGTCGAGCCATCTACAGCAAATACAGAAATCCCATTAAATGTGGTAGATGAAATTTTAAAAAATTTAGACCCTGCAGATATTGACAAACTCTATCATGAGAGTTTGATAGAAGACAAAAACAGTGAAGCAATGGAAAGTGATCGTGAATCGTTTAAAGTGCTGGAAGTGAATGAAATTCTCGAAAATTTGAATTCAACGAATACAGACGAGATCGGAAGTTTAAATGAAGAAAGCAAAGTGCTCGAAATTAATTTAAAAAAAACATAGACCCCATTGGCCACCGTCGCGTAAAACGTAGTTCTGCAAACATGAATGATGATGATGATGATGACTCCAGCGTAATCGAACCTTCTGCTGGTACAAGCCATAAACGAAAAAAACGCATATGCAGTCCTTTCACGCAAGCAAACTCTGAACTAACGTTGCCTTACATAAAGACTTATAAGGCATATGAACTGACGATGCTTATAATAGATTGTGCGGAGCGACTAGATAGTGGTATTCACAAAAAAACAATCTGGAAATCGGTTCAATCGGACTATAAGTGGGCCGAACAAATTTTAAAAATAAACGAAAAAATATTAACAACACCTTTATTCGAATTGAAAGAAGAGGAGTTTTACAGTGCAATTCAAATAACTACTGGATCACACGGAAGTCTATCGAAAAAGCCAAAATTAGACGGAAACGGAGCCAAGATGACAAATAAGGATGTACTGAGGATATCAAAGAAATTATTCGATTTGCAGGTATACATTCAAGGATAGTAAGTATATGTTTCGTGTGTTATAAATTTGCTTTTTTTTTTCTTAAATAATTTTGCTTTTATATATTTGCTTCTTATAATTTCTTAAAAATGTAGACTTTTTTAATCGAAAAATAACATTTCTTTTATATTTTTTAATTTTTTAATTCTTAAATAAAATTTTTACTGCTTAATATTTTTTCATAATCAAAATAAAATTTGCTTCTTATATTTTCTTAAATATAGACTTTTTTAATCGAAAAATAACATTTCTTTTATATTTTTTAATTTTTAAATTCTTAAATAAAATTTTTACTGCTTAATATTTTTTCATAATCAAAATAAAATTTAAATAATTTTAAAATATAAAATCTTAACGCTATTAATATTTTGTTTACAGCATGTTCCATTTTACATCTGGTATGTTCCGCAATGCACTACATAAGAACGTTCTACAGGGTGCATGGAGAACAAAAGGGGCACAAAACGCGGACGGAGAAAAATCTCTAGCACACGACAGATTGTCAAGCTTGTACCGTTCGGCAATCCTGCTTTCAACTGCATCGCCGATATGAAAACTACAATGGACCTGACTGACGAACTAGGCGGCCGTGCCTTAATGATTCGTACACACAGTGTACCACCATCACCGCCAAAACAATAGAAAAATTTGTGTGTATTTGTATGTATACAAAAATTTGTATATATTAAGTCTGTAAATAAACATGTATAATCCTTAAATAAATAAAAATAAATAAAAAATAAAACAACCTATGCACATCACCCATATTCCTAAAATCCCGCACATCTCCTTATTTTACGCTATAACACTATAGTGTATAATTCCGGGAGGAAAGGGGGCCTTTGGGGGAAGGGACAACTCTACATCACCCTCTTGAACGTAGACGAGTGGTGGGGGCGCGCTATACGGACCCAAACTTACGCTATCCCCATATGGAGAGACTACACCGGCGGAAGGGGGGAGGGGGGAGGGGCTGTCTCTCCATATGGGGCTTCTTACTACTTTAATGAAATGAAAAAGCTTTGAAAAGTTTTCAGGAATTAATACTGGAAATGTTGCTACAAATTTTCCTGTTACAACTCCTGAAATGTTACTGCAAGGTTTTTAAAACATTACTCGAAAGGTTTCGAATCCGCAGTTTTGATCGATTCAAGAAACCTTTCCAAAACATTTCAAAAATATTTCATGTAATATTTCGTGTTTCTACACTACGAGATTACATGAAATGTTTCTTGAATTATTTTTGGAACCTTTCAGAAAGGTTTACTGAAATATTTTATTGTCTGCATTATTAAGTTTTCATGAAATATTTTTAAAAATTTTCTGAAATATTTTTGTGAAATGTTTGTTGAAATATTTCTGTATAGTTTATGTAATATTGTCGCAAGCTTCCTGCAACATTTTTAAGAAATATTTTTTGAATTTTTTATGAAAACCTTTCGTTTTTTGTGATATATATTTTTTATTAAACCCAAAGCACGTAATTAAAAAATATCAGAAAACATTACACAAAGCCTATAACTCATAATCATATTATATATTAGCGTTTCGTGCGTGTTCGTGCATGCATGGATGTGAACAAAATAAATGGAGGTGTGAGAGAAGTGCTATCTGATGACTATTGTGAAGATTATACAAAATTATGTTTAAACACTTTTGTGTTCATTCTCTTTTTTATTTTTTGTCAGGCCATGCAAATAAAATTAGATATGACAGGGTGATAAGTAATCATGAGAAAAATGAAAAATAACCTTTTTAACACTGAAAAATGTACATATTAATATCATGTGATCTGACTAAATTAATTTCAAAATTAAAATATTTATGTTAAAATATTTTGTAGGTGTAATCAAAACATTTTAACAATTGCAATAAAACCTTCAGTCTGTGAATTCAAATGTGACTTGCTTGATAAATTTTAAGAAAAAATAATTTATAATTTTTATAAATAACGTACATTTTTCAGACGCTTAGATATACATATTTTCATCTACATCATATAAAGTATGAATGTATTTTTTAATGATAATATATAATTGTTATAACCATAGTTGCAAATAAAAAATGATCTATCACAAAAAAATATGTTTAAATCAATGAAAAGCATATTAAATATTTTAACCTTCACCAGGACCTTTTATTACCTATATTTTCATATTGTTCGATACGTTCAAGTGAAGACATCTGTATAGAACATTCAATCGTTCATGTATTAGAAACTTTTTATTAAAATTGTTAGGTTAAGTCTAAGAGTCAAGAAGATACTGTATAACACTGTTAAAAATATTACTGTTAAAAAAAAAACTAATTATCTCATTTCAAGTCGAATTACACAATTTTGACAATTTTCCAAAATTAAAGACAAGTTTTCTCGCGGTTCGAGATCGTTTTTGAGATTTCAGTCGGAAATAGATTGTTCCAAATGCTTAAATTATGATAGAGACTAGCATTGTTTTACACATTACAAGGGCCACCGCTTGACCATTTTCTTTATTCCTTTCGTGGTTCAAGATCAATTTCGAGATTCCGGGCAGAAATAGATCATTTAACTCGCTTAATAATTTAATGAGTGAGTTAAATAATCTATTTCTGCCTGGAATCTCGAAATGGATCTTGAACCACGAAAGAGAAGAGAGATTTTACAAAGAGAGGCTAGATGATTTTTTATTTTGTAAAACTCTTCAAATTAAAACAACAATAATGATTTATTTTTGAAGTATAGTTTTAATAGGACATTATGACATCGGTGTGGAAGATGATTATTACGCGAGTTTCCTACAGTATTTTAACAATGAGAGCTTAAAAATCATATCAAAATTGCGATTTTTAGGTTAGAGTGGTATAAAAAAATATTTTATTTATGAAAATATCAATTATAAGAAATTGTTTTTGTTGTATTTTTTATAACAAGACCATTAAATATAGTTTTGCGTTCCGAGTAGTGATCAAACAATAGTGAAGTGTCTACGCTCACTCTGTGAACATAACTTTTTATGTAATGGGGATAATTTTTTATTTTGTGCTCGCGAAACAAGACGTAAAATAAACAGTACACTCACTCTACATAAAAAATAATTTCATATTCAAAAGAAATAATAATAATAATAATAATAATAATAATAATAATAATAATAATAATACGTACCATTGTTAGAGTAAACGTTTTACCTAATAGTTTCCTTTCTAGAGCATCCATGGTTTTTTCTACCCCATCAACTGGAACCATTTGGTTGATAGCGGTTTTCATTTCGGGTGTCACATGAATTACTGCATCAGCCGCTACTTTCATCGATTTCATTTGAGAAATTTCTTTTCTTAAATTTGTTAGATTCAACTCAAAGCCATTAACCTTTTTCATCATTGTTTTTTGCGTTTCTATAAAGGATTGAAAAAGTTATTCGGTTCGTCCAAAATAGAGGTTACATTAAGGGAGTGTGAAACTCAATTTTTACCGACGGAGCAATAACTATATTGTTTTTAGTAGAAAAAAAAATATAACGATGTATCAAGAATAATGAGTGCATTGCCCTTCGTATTTACATTCAGAAGGTTATGAAAACTAAAAAGAAGAGAAGTAGAGATTTTTAGCACAAATGGAGAGGCTGCATTTCATCCTAATTTATTGGCAAAGAATAATGAGAATTTATTTAATTAAATAAAAACCTTAATGTCGGTAAGTAGGAATCTGCAATTGACCTACTTTTCAAACAAGCATAGTTAAGGAAAATGCTAATAGAATCACTTAAAAAAATTTCTGCATATAGTTTACGTATACGCAGCACTTGAAACCGCCTTTTTGCAAATAAACATTTAAATCATGATTTGAAAAATATTAAAATCAGTTTCACATCCCCTCAAGGTTCATGCATGTGTATGTGTGTGTGAGGTGTAGGCCAGTCAAATTAGATTATTTTGGCTCCTTTTCAGACTTAACTGTAACTAGAGGCTTGCGAGCGGATTCTGGTCGGGGGGGGGGCATCAGGTACAATGATCCGGTGAGTGCGTCCAAAAATTATGTCAGGATCATTTTTTAAATAATGAATTAACGATCGAAACGTCAGTTTTTTGACGACAGAAGAAAAACTGCTGACTTTACAGAAAAAAGTTAAATGTAAACTTTGTAGATATTGAAAAGATCTATCAAACACAATTTACAGATTTACATTTAGTTAATTTGTTTATCTGCAAATCGCAAAAAACCGCTGAAAATAGCCATTTTAACGATTGTTTATAACTCAGTTAAAAAATTTGCTAGATGCTTGATAACTCGCTTTAGTATAGCTCTTATAGTACTTAATAAGCAGTTAAAATTTTATCTAAAAATATTCAATAGTTTTTGCATAATTCCATTTATTTATTAGATTTTGGTCATATTTGCGCGATTTTTCCCAAGCCGTAGGATGTCGTACGAGGATGCAGTAAACGGATTTTGAAAGTTTAACATCTCTACTTTCACGAACAATGAATAGCTAAGCAAATATTTCAAATTTAGTTATTAAAAATCGCAAAATAAAAAAAAGTCATTTTTTTTGTTATAAATAAAAGCAATTGCGACTCCTGTATTTGCTGGAGATAAACAACAGTAGGTTCGTTGGAAAGCTCGCATTTTTGCCCAAATTTCAACGTCCCTACGAACTCTCTAAGTGCTCTAGAAGCCGAGATAATTTTTTTTTTTTTTGTAAAAATCGCCGTGTCGTCAATTATTAATATTAAGAAACGAGACAGACGCAAAAAATCGAATTAATAGTTGTACTCGCATAAAAAAAATATTGCGTCACATTAATTGCAAAATTACATTATTATAAATAATCACAAACGTGCGGGTCAAAAATGGAGAAGGCTACAGTGTCACGCGAAAAAAACTGAACATAGGAACTTCAAATCCGACGCGCTCGAAAAATTTTTTATATCTCGGTAACTTATTGACATAAACACTTCATTTTTTTTTAATTTGGGATGGCTCACGAAAATAATAACATCTGGCCTACTTATTTCCCCGAAAAAGTTTATTTAACAATACTTAATTAACAATAATTATTTTAATTAACTTTTTAATGTTTTTTTTCATAAATAAATAATTAATTAATTATATATGTGTGGTTGGGTACGTATTATTAGTTTATTAAATAATAAAAAATAATATATTCACTTTAAAAAAATTTTTATTCAACATACAAATGTCTATTGTATTGGCATTTTTCGCTTTTTTGTGTGTGGTGCATCTGTGTGTATTTGTGAAGCGTGGTCTTCTTCTTCTTCTTCTTCTTCTTCTTCTTCTGTTTCTTCGTTTTCTTCTTCGTCTACATGTTGAGTATCATCTTGCATCGGCATTTGCATCATTTTTTCGAAAATCAACTCTTCGTCTTGCGTATCATCATTAATACCGATGTCTGTGTTGTCGTCTATCGTGGTTTCTTCGACGTTCATGCAACTATCACCATGACATGACGAGCACATTTGAGAGCATCGCAGCCCATATTTACGACAACTACATATTTTCTTTTTGCATCCCGTCTCGCACCTACAACTAATTTTACTCAGTAGCTCATTGGGAATAAGCGGTTCCAGCGTGTGCACTGGGTAGATGACATTTTGTCGCTCTTTCCAACCCCACGCTGTTGGATCATTTTTATAACCAAGCCACTGTTGTAATTGTAGGTACGATCTGTATGCGTGCTGCTTAGTAGCACCTTCAATCGGTGGCAAATTTTCTAATTTCAAACTACCTTTCAAAGCTGATTTTTGAAAGTTAAAAAACCGCCGCTCATGTAGAGTCTTTTTATCTTTCTTGGTGCCATACATTTGGCTAACTATATCGTTAGCACTCGAAGCTAAAACATCAGGAGTGACGTAGAGATCGTAGAAATGCTGTGCTTTTTGCTGTAGAACTACATCATCGGAAAGCGTCTTTATTAATTTGTTTTTGCCTTGTTTGAAAAAACAAGACGTTGTATCACATCCTGTGAAAGCATGCAGGAAACCTATTAACTTTTTTACTTTCAAATATTTAAAACTGTTGCTGTCATATATGCAATCATTCACATTTCCTTTTTCAGGTTTCAAAAAGTAAATAGTATTAATAGGTGAGTGCTGCGTTAATATTACCAATAAATCGATGTCTTCTCCAATTATCCAAGTTGTACCGCTTACGCTGCATTTGTCAGCAGTACTCACAATCAGAAAATCAGCATCTTCTTCCGCTACGACTGTACTACATTTTTCTTTTTCAAACTCTTCGCACAGTAATTCAATTAACTTTTTTTTATTTTTATTCCTGCTCAAAAATTTGTCTTGCGAAATCGTAATAATCGTATCTCTATTGAATTCTACTTCTCGGCCTAAATTTTTATTCTCTCTCCGTGACCTCTCGGCTGCTTTTGTGCTTTTAACATTTATACCCTCTGGGTAACCATCGAAAACTATGGTGGAATTTCGACTGTAATTATGGGTTGTGTAATCAACATACTGTTTAATAATAAAGTCTATGGATTTATTAGTATCCCACCCAACTTTATGCAAAAGGAAACCCCCATCAACCACATAAAAATCGTTTGGACCACGAGAAACACCAGAAATCTTCGAAAAATTATCATAGAATGATGATTTTCTTCCTTTTCGCATCTCGCCTTCGTCAAAAAGAGAAAGAGGGTAGGGAGCAAGTTCATATTCTAAAACCTTATGCATATCTGTTTTGTTTTGAATACTTAATGATATTCTCTGGAATATAAGAGTTGGGTCAATTGTTACGACTTCGTTATCATTTTTACAGAAGAATTTACTGCTTTCAATGATAGCACTTTGTCCTTTTTGTGAAATTTCACCGAACCAAAATCACCACCAATAATTCTGTTCATTGAAGACAAACCAATTTCTAATGCTTTGTAACAATTTATTTTATCATCACCTATTATTCCAGTGCTAATCGATAATATATTATCGGTCACGGGAAATGGGTTATGATTTTTGAAAAATTCTGTCAATTTTTGGGAGTCCTGTAAATCTCTCGTGATTCGCGAATTACTTGCGTCTACGTGTTGATCCGAAGTAACGTAAGTGATGTTACAAAATTGCTCCATAGCATCCGTCACTTCAATCAGAACAATAGTTGACAGAATCCATTTACATAAAGTACTTTCAGTTATCCCACGTCCATGAGTCAATCCACCGCTAACTTTCATCGGTCTTATTAGCATTTGCTCTATAATCATGTCCGACCATGTACCAGATCGAAACTTCTCAATTCGCCTTATGGTAAAATAACCTGAACGACTAAATTTGTCATATTCCATAACATCCATTATATTTTCAAGATTATTCATATCTTGCAAATATAGGTGGCTGCTTTTAGCGTAAAGATTATCGCTGCTGGCATGAAAATAAGGCAACATTTGTTGGACACACTGCAAATGTTTAGACCAATTTCCGCTTCTTTCAGCCTGAATAAATTGCTTAGCCAGATCAACCATATTAAAATAGAGAATCCATAATCGTGCAGTTGGGCCATTTTCTTTTATCGATTCTAATTTATTTATAAACTTGTTTTTTATTTCTTTGAACTGATCATTTTTTAGCAACGTATGGAACTCCGATTTTCCTACGAGGTTAAACAAATTATTCAGAACAAGTACTTCTTCATCTGAAAGATCGATCAAAGAAAAAAGAATATTCGCCAAAGCATTTTGAATTAAAATATTCCCCCGGATCGCTCTAGAATAGGCATGGCCAGTTAGTGCTTTTTCGGCTGAAACTTCAGCATAAAGTTCACAAAATGCGTCCTTTAATCCACTACCTTCCATTATAAAATCTATTGCGCCAAGGTAGGACATAAGCATATGGAACCCTCCGAGCCTGACAATAACTTTATTTATCTTTGCTTCGTTTTGAGTTCCTTTACAGCACTCAATGATTTCTCTAGCCTTTTGATATAGAGGTTGATCAAAAGTGACGAAAACATTTTTTTGATCTTGGCTCTTGCATTTATTATTAGCTTGAATTAAAACAGTAAAAATTGTATCGTAATTACTTGGCGGTGCATTCACAAATGGAACCGGAATTATTCTTGATATGTGAAATGGTTTTACTTGCGTACACAGTTCCATAAAGCTATTCCAGCCGCTCATGTTTTGCCGCCGTATATAATTACCATAAAACCACAATAAATCAGAATCCTCCACTTGATTGTTCACAATTGGATTTGTTCCATTGAAGTCTTCAATTCTGATATTCTTAAGGCCTGCATGAATACCTCTTTGAAAATTCTTTAAAGGAACAAATCCAAAAGTGCCTACATTAGTTGCCGATGGAATACGACGCAGGCGCTCTATTTTCGTACTGCTCGATATTTCAGAGGCAGGAGTTGCACAGATCACTCCACCCATGGCATGAAACGTATTTCTGCCGTCGATAGTACACGTATTATGATCCGCATTATCATAAATAAATTGGAAATACGATTTTCCTGCATCGTAACTTTCGGGTTGGCAAACTATAGAGGACTCGAAAAGTTGCGTTTTATAGTACGAAACGTACAAGCCAATATACGCTAGCGAATCAATTAGATTTTTGGAAGCATGTTTCTTATACATCATCGATGACAGGCCTAGCAATATAGGGGATAAAAATGACCGAGGTCTCACTGAATTTATTATAATGTGACAAAGTGTTGTAATTCTTTTATCCCACATAACATAAGAATTTTCTGAACATTTGTGACTTTTAATTAAAACATCTAAAAATAATCGTAACGACCGTGGTATGTCATCATCAACGTTATGTAAAAAACAATTGGGAGCAGGATAATTAGCTGTCGTAATATTTTGATCTAATATCATTCTCTCGATTATCCTTTCACTCTCCTTATCTTCATCTGAGTTTTTATTTCTGTACCATTCCTCAGAGAGAATTTTATTTCTTACAGATGCAAAACAAACCACTAAATCATTTTTTACTTTATAAATCGTAATTGTGCTACCAAAATATTCTAATAATTTGTTTTGTATTGTATCTAGTTTCATAGGAACTTCTCCTTTGTATTCACTTAAAATATCTTTAATCGAAAATTGACATTCATCTTCACTACATTCGCACAAATAAGATATTATATACTCTACAACTTCGGATGTACCTTCGCTCATCGGTCGGCTAGGCTGCTGAGTAAGTCTAAGAATTGAAAATTTCCTAAGACAATGATGATGGTAACGAGCGGCCCGTTCCACTAAATCTACGTTTTCTATGCGTTTCTTAAGATTTCTATATTCTTCCTGACGAATATCTTGTAAATTACTATTTTCTAATAGCGAATTAATTTTTTCCATAATATTATTTTGTAGAGTATTGCTTAAAACATGTTGAACTTTGTAAAGATTCATTTTAGTTTGAATCTTCCGTTTGGCCTCATACTCATCGGATGCATCTTCTCCGCAAAAAAGACAGTACTTACTAAAGTCAAATTTTCGTAAGTAATACTACCTCTCCTTGAACTTACTTTAGAAGTTACAGCTTTTTTTGCGCAGCCTTTATTTTTGACTCTTTAACATAATTGCCATGACAATTCTTGTGAATATTTAATGATTCACACTTTTCAAGCTGTTTGTGTTTGTCGTCTTTTCTCTGTAAACTTGCTGCAATCAATGATTCAATGGCTCTTTCTTTGACATTTCTTTGCTGGTCGGGGGATATAATTTTGTCGCACAGCAAACAGATATTCTCATCGTGAGTTTCCATGTTTTCAAAAAGCTTCAATCTGAAATAATACAATGCGCATAAAAAATAAAAATGATATCAATTAATTTTTTTAATTATCGAAACTATATGAAACTACTATATATTATTTGAAAATTAAAAAAAAAATTAGTAATATATTGTAACGACCATAATTAATCAATAATTGATAAATAAATAAGTATACATAAAAGTTGTAATTGGAACAATTTTTACATTTATAAGTATACGTTTATAATAAATTAAAAAAAATAAATTTTAAAAAATATATTGTAACGGATTAAGGATAAAAATAAAAAAACTAAAATGGAGACATCGCGAATTGAACTCGATTCACCCGGGTGAGAAGCAAGTGCCCGTACCGCCGGGCTATCACCGCACTGGCAGTACAGTGGTACATACAATACTAACTGTCGCAGCCAGTGCCGGTATGGCAGGAACCTATGCGCCGACTAGCACCAATTCCGTATCCCTTTATAGTATATAAATATAAATAAATGTAAATGCGTATTCCAATTACAAGATTTATATACACTTATTGACATTTATATACATAAATACACTTATTAAAAATACTTGAGATTAAAAATTTTGTCAAAATATAATTCGGAAAGATAGATAAGAATACAATAGCTTGTATATGATTTTATACCGACCCGTTTAAAGTCACAGGAGAGAAAAGCAAAGAACTTGATTCAAAACAAAGTGTTATATGTATGCATGATCCCTCTCCCCGCGAAATTACGTATGTGTGTGTGTCCATGTGTGAAGTAGTACACACGTTCAGCTGCGCTCTGATACATTATAGTATTATGCTTTTCTCTTAGTTACCCTGTGACTTTACATTATGCGAAATTTTATCCCGACATGATAATAATGCTTATGTACTAACCAATGGTTCGATTATGCAGTGCGTCAATCTCGTTAAATCTCAAAAAAATATTTCTCTTGCAGTTGTAATTTAATATTGAAACTGGATTGCAGTTTATTATGTATCTTTACTACAAACATAAAAAACTCTATATATTCTTTTTGACAATGACAAATAAATTATGAATCAATTTTCTAAAAACACTATAAATAAATAATTATAATGCTTATGTACTAACCAATGGTTCGATTATGCAGTGCGTCAATCTCGTTAAATCTCCATAAAATATTTCTCTTGCAGTTCTAATTTAATATTGAAACTAGATTGGAGTTTATTATGTATCTTCACTACAAACATAAAAGAACTGTATATATTCTTTTTGACAATGACAAATAAATTATGAATCAATTTTCTAAAAACAGTATAAATAAATAATTATAATGCTAATGTACTTATCAATGGTTTTATATATGTACTGCGTGCGATATGCACTAAACCTCCGTAGAATATATCTCTGCAGTTGTTGCTATATTGCAGTTGTAAATTTAAACCGATTCGAATTGTCGTTAAAAAACAAACTACACAAGTTTCGTACAGAAATTATTGTGAGATTTCGAAATTGCACTAGAAATCAGAAGAACATTAATGCACTTAAAATCATTCAATAATTGAAATAGTATATAAACACTATCAAACAGTATTTGAAACAAAATATTTTTCTGTTCACGTGCTGGATAGCGTCACTAACAGCTCAACTGTCAAACTAACACAAATAAAAGCAACGCTCAATTTGGAGGGGACATGCGCACAAAGGACGAAGCAAAGGTTCTATCTTGAATGTCTTTCTGAACGCATTATTCTGAACACATAAAAGAGCGGCAGACTTCAAAACTACTCTCGCACACATATAGTCACATACACAGAATTAAATAGAAATAAGTTAAATTAATTAGTAATATGTACCATTGCATTAAATTAAATGTGATTAATTATTTATTTATGAAAAAAAAAACATTAAAAAGTTAATTAAAATAATTATTGTTAATTAAGTATTGTTAAATAAACTTTTTCGGGGAAATAAGTAGGCCAGATGTTATTATTTTCACGAGCCATCCCAAATTAACAAAAAATGAAGTGTTTATGTCAATAAGTTACCGAGATATAAAAAATTTTTCGAGCGCGTCGGATTTGAAGTTCCTATGTTCAGTTTTTTTCGCGTGACACTGTAGCCTTCTCCATTTTTGACCCGCACCTTTGTGATTATTTATAACAATGTAATTTTGCAATTAATGTGACGCAATATTTTTTTTATGCGAGTACAACTATTAATTCGATTTTTCGCGCCTGTCTCGTTTCTTAATATTAATAATTGAAGACATGGCGATTTAAAAAAAAAAAAAATTATCTCGGCTTCTAGAGCACTTAGAGAGTTCGTAGGGACGTTGAAATTTGGGCAAAAATGCGAACTTTCCAACGAACCTACTGTTGTTTATCTCCGACAAATATAGGAGTCGCAATTGCTTTTATTTATAACAAAAAAAATGACTTTTTTTTATTTTGCGATTTTCAATAACTAAATTTGAAATAATTGCTTAGCTATTCATTGTTCGTGAAAGTAGAGATGTTAAACTTTCAAAATCTGTTTACTGCATCCTCGTACAACGTCCCACGGCTTGGGAAAAATCGCGCAAAAATGACCAAAATCTAATAAATAAATGGAATTATGCAAAAACTATTGAATATTTTTAGCTAAAATTTTAACTGCTTATTAAATACTATAAGAGCTATACTAAAGCGAGTTATCAAGCACCTAGCAAATTTTTTAACGGAGTTATAAACAATCGTTAAAATGGCTATTTTCAGCGGTTTTTTGCGATTTGCAGATAAACAAATTAACTAAATGTAAATCTGTAAATTGCGTTTGATAGATCTTTTCAATATCTACAAAGTTTATATTTAACTTTTTTCTGTAAAGTCAGTAGTTTTTCTTCTGTCGTCAAAAAACTGACTTTTCGATCATTAATTCATTATTTAAAAAATGATCCTGACATAATTTTTGGACGCACTCACCGGATCATTGTACCTGATGCCCCCCCCCCCGACCAGAATCCGCTCGCAAACCTCTAGTTACAGTTAAGTTGGTGGAAAAACTAATTTGACTAGCCTAGTGGAGTATGCACGCGTGGGCACGAATCTGTTACCTAAAATTAAATCGATTTTTTTAGATATTCATGTTGATCATTAAAAATATTACTTATGTCGACTGCAATTTAATATCAACTGATAAGAATTTTTCCATCGGTCTTACAGTCTTACAAATTAAATTAAAATAATTAATATTTATGGCAGTCAGTTTGCCCTTGTTTATAATCACCCCCGCAGAATCTGAAATAAAAACTTAATTAAAATCTGGAAAAAACTTTGTTAGCAAAGGACGATCTGACTGCCCACCACCACCACATTGTCCGTTCCATGAATTAAAAATAACGAAGAAATTCTTGAGAGAGAATCCGAATATGATCTTCCAAAAAGCAGATAAAGGAAATGTAACTGTAGTTTCAGATAAAAGGGATTATATTAATAAAATTCAACTTATGTTGGAGGATGATACCACTTATGTGAAAATTAGGAATCCACATATCAATAGACTACAAGATAAATTGAAAGAATTATTGATGCATTGGAAAACAAAAGCTTATATTAAAGATAGTATGTTTAAATATTTAAAATGTGAAAATGGCACTGTAGCTAAATGTTATGGGCTTCCTAAGATTCACAAAGAACAGTTGACATATAGAATAATAATATCATCGATAAATTTTCTGACGTATAGACTTGCTAGATTTTTGTCTAATATATTATTCAAGATAGTGGGTAAAACAAATTCATATATTAAAGATAGTTGGAGTTTTTATGGTATAATGAAAGATATTATTATTCCGAATGATCATAGGATGGTTTCATTGGATGTAGTATCTTTGTTTACAAATATACCTTTAGAGTTGTTGAATGATATTATACAAGATAAATGGTCTGAAATTAAAGTACATACTAGTTTAACAAAAGATGAATTTATAAAGGCACTTAATTTGGTTTTTAAAAACACAATTTTTTCTTTTGATAATAGTCTATATGAACAAAGATATGGTTGTCCAATGGGATCACCTTTGTCACCTGTTATAGCCAATTTAGTAATGGAAAAATTGGAAAGTATTGCTTTGTCTAAGTTGGTTTTTCAGCCAATTATTTTTAAAAGATATGTTGATGACATTTTTGCAGTTGTACCAGAATGTTTTGTGGATGAAATGGTGGATGTGTTTAATTCTATCCATGATAGAATTAAATTCACAAAAGAAGTTGAGAAAGATTATCAATTGAGTTTTTTAGATATTAGAGTCATTAGAGGTAATAATAATAGAGTGAAATTAGATTGGTATAGAAAACCTACATGGTCAGGTAGATTTTTAAATTTTGATTCTAACCACCAATTCGGAAACAAGACAGGTGCGATCAAAGGTGTCATTGACAGAGCGATTAAATTGTCACATAAAGATTTTAGGAAAAAGAATTTAAATTTAGTTAGAGAAACATTTATTAAAAATAGTTATCCCGTAAAATTTATTGATAAAATGATTGATGAGAGAGTGTGGGAAATTTATAATGGTGGATTGAAGCAGCGGGTAGATAATCAAACAAGGAATAGAAATGGAAAGAATGCATATTTTAGTTTACCATATGTTAGAGGTTTGTCGGAAAGGATTAGAAGGGTTTTTAGTAAACATAATATTCAAGTTTTCTTTAGAAATGATAATAATTTAGAAAGGTTATTTAGTAATTGTAAAGACAAGGATGATAAATGTTTGAAATCGGGAGTTGTTTATAAAATTAATTGTAGGGATTGTAATGGTTGTTATATTGGTCAAACGGGTAGATATTTGAAAAAGAGAATATATGAACATCAATATAGTTTACGCAGCTCAAGTTGTACATCGGGTTTGAAAGAACATTGTTTAAATAGTTTGCATTCTTTCGATTTTGGGAGTTTGGATATTTTGGAACAGGGGATTAAGAATAAATATAAGAGGGAAAGCCTTGAAAGTATTCACATTCTAAGAAATCGGAATAATGTAAATTTAATGATAGAGTCAAGTAAATTAGATAACATTTATCATTCTTTATTAATTTAAGTGAGAATGGCAAGTTGGAGAGGGAATGTGGAGGGTGGTGGGGTAAGAGAAAAGAAGGGGTATGGGTGCATGGTATATAAGGAGGTGTATCGCGGGTTTTATTTCAGTCCCTGAGGAGGAGCCGGAGCAGGCTCGAAACGTCGGACAATGTGGTGGTGGTGGGCAGTCAGATCGTCCTTTGCTAACAAAGTTTTTTCCAGATTTTAATTAAGTTTTTATTTCAGATTCTGCGGGGGTGATTATAAACAAGGGCAATCTGACTGCCATAAATATTAATTATTTTAATTTAATTTGTAAGACTGTAAGACCGATGGAAAAATTCTTATCAGTTGATATTCATGTTGAGCTGTTGCAATCTAAGCGTTTGTTGGAAATCACCCCTGTTTCGTTCTCAGAAGATGATTTATCTTGAAATGATTGATCTGTACAAAATAAATTAATATATGTTTAATACAGTAGTATCGATATATTTAAGTTCAGAGCATAAATAATATAAATATAAATAAATAACTATAACTGAACTATATTGTTAATGAAATAGACTTGAAATAATTAAAATAATTCTTAATCAAAGTTCTTTCGTACTGTTTGTGAAACAGGTATAAATTTAATAAAATTAAATGAATTTACCGTGTTTGAATTTTTTAAATGGAATTTTTATATTTAGAGTAGTATAAAAATAGTTTAGTACTGGCTTTGAAAAAATACTTAAATAAGTTAAAATTAAAACGTTATGAAGATAGCAAGTAATAAAATAAAAACTAGATTATAAACTACAACCTACTACGTTCCAAAATTGTTTAAATACTCAAAAATTACTACAAAAGCAAACAAAAAAGGAAGTTTTAGTTCAAATGGCAGTCGATTTATAAGAACTTGGAAAACGGCGAGACTACACAATTTTTTGCTACTTTATATAAAAAAATCATATATTTATATTAATCTATGTGTAAAAAAATAACGTATTAATGTAAATATATTTTCTTTTTAAATTTAACGATTTCAAATTGCTTCTGTCTTAATTTTTTCGTAGTAGGGCTTCTCTTGCTATAGGAAATAAATTTACCGTTTACTTCTTCATCGTCGTCGCTGCTATGTTTATCGTCGTTTTTACTTGTTTCTTCAAGCGCGGCTTCATCACCGCTTATTTTTAAAGGATCATCTTCTTTATCGTCGCCAACGCTCACATCGTCATCAGTTAAATCTGTATTCTTACCATTTCTTTCATTTTCATTATTCTTTTCAGAACGTTCATAATCATTACTACATGTAATTTTGGTTATAGATAAAGTTTTCGGCAATAATTGCGACTCTCCTTGATCATTGTTTGTATCATACAATGCATCATCTGACGCACGAGAAGTCACTTTGGCGGAAACCTTTTTCTTCTTTGCGGGTACATCATCGACTACATAATCTTTATGCCGTTTTATATTTCTACTAGCTCTGCTCTGTTTTAATTTTTCAGTATCGCTTGGGTCGCTTACTTGCTCAATATGTGGAATGTCTCTTTCCTTAACAGCGTTGTTGTAATTATCTTAAAATAAAATGAACATTCTATTACGGCTCGAATGCTTGGTCGACTAATATTGCGTAACTTACAGAGACTTGTAAATGGTTACTAAATTTCATTTTAAATTAAATATTCATAAATATTATTACCTACTACAATTCATACAAATTAAAATGGCTTCGGAGATTTTTTATAAATAAATCCAAATTTTTGAGATAAATAAACATTTCTTGATTCGAATATATATATATATATATATATATATATATATATATATATATATATATATATATATATATATATATATATATATATGTCACTTTTGATCAAATTAATCATTTTTTAATTGACATTCTAATGCTGTCAACATAAACATTAGTCAACGACCAAATTAAACAGATATTAATGATAAACTTTGTAATTGTGCCTTTGCTCATGCTTACTAAAATGCGTGGATAAATGTATAAGTAATAAAAATGTCTAATTTTTCGTTTTTTAACAAAACAAGAATTTATCAAGCCTTCTTAAAATAGGTCGAAGGCAATTACTAAAATTAAAATATCTGCAGAAGCCACCTTAAAGTATACAAAGTTGATAGTTTCTAAAGAGTACAAAACAGGCATATTTCTTAATTTAATTTTAAAAGAACAATGGCAAAAAAAAAACTAAAGTGCGTATGAATTTTGCTTGTGTAACTTCAAAGTTAATGGGATCACGAGATCAAAGCCAGTCAATCAAATTACAAATAACGTAATTCACTTACCATCTCATCATTTTTTAAAGATAGGATCGGTATAAATATTATTTAAATAATCACATTGATAATTGTAAATTACCATTATATTTGATAACTTTTAAGATGGGCTTTTCTATCCAATTTTTTTCTGGATTAATCATATTTATTATCGCCTCTTTTTTTTCGCCCAATCCATTTGGAGGAAAGAGGATACTTTTTTCATCGCTAGAAAGCCACTTGGAAGGGAATACACATTTTTTCTTGTTGCTGTCAATAATAATTACAAAATTCTTCATTTTTTCTTAATCAATCCCTGAAAAATCAAAATTTTTTTATACAATTAACCACTCTTTCTAATAGTGATACTTATATAATTGATATAAACAAATGATATAAATATGTAAATAATGTTTTGTAAAAGTAATAACAAATATTCAATTAAAAATAGTTCTACTTTTTTATATACATATAGTCAGTTGAAGCGCGTTGCACGCGTTCTTCCTTTGCTTTGATTTTGTATAATTAATATTGAAATATGAATTTAAAATTTATTTAACTTTTTAACATATAAAATTTATCCAATATTTTTTATTGAAACTTGCGTTGTACTTATTTTATTTTGCTTCTTCCTGGTAGAAAATAAACCAACCAAAATGGCTTAACTGCAACGGTTGGTCAATTTTGTTGGCTAACGAATAACAAAAATATTGACCAACGGTTAGTCAACGATTGGTGAACTATCAATAATTAAATATTGAATAGCTTATGAAACAACAACAATAATTAATATGATATATTAATAAGATATATTAATTCACAAATAAACAAAAATGATTTTATTTGTAAAAAGTAATCAAAATTACGGCAGTGGATTAGTAAAAATATTGTTAATTTTAGTAGAGTTGGGAATAAAATTATTTGAAGGTTAAGTAGGCGTAGCATAATACGCGGGCTGTGCTCCGAATTGCTGCCAGTAATAAGGATAAGCGCATATATAACTTATATTTCGCCTGACTGCGCAGACTCATGAGTCGCGCTCAGCTGTGGGATCGCGTTGTTTCAGTTCACTGTAACGTGTATACGCTGTACCTAAATAATATACTTACATCAGTAAACGGAGCATACAAGTTAGGTTATTGTGTTTCATTACGTTTACAGTGCTTTTTCTGTTTTTTAACATGAATCAAAGCAAAAAATGCTCGAAAGAATATTGATGTAGAAAAAAGTAATTACAGATATTTAAGTCTGTAATACAGACAAATCAGGCAGCCTATACATGACCTCACTTTAACCAAAGTATATGTCATGCATGTATAAACTATAACCTCAAATTGAACTACAAGTTTACTGATTTAAATCTATTTGTGTCAAGTAAGGTACTGTCTGTGTATGATTTTTTAATTTTTTATGAATAATACAACTTACAATGTTTGCATTTGATTACTAAATTACTTAAATTGCCTTTTTTCGTAATTTTTAATATTAACCATTCGTTGGCCAATCGCAAGGATAATTCCGTGACGAAACAAACGGTATTTATTACCAACCATTGGTTAAACGGTTGGCAAACGGTTGGTGACCATTTCTACCACGGTCCTAGAGGAAGATTTGTGATAGTAAATTTTTAGTTGTTGTAAAAACATGTTATAATTGTGTTCCGAGGTGTTAGTAATCAAAATACATGGTTTTTGAAAAATGTGTGTGTGTGTGTGTGTGAGTGTGTGTGTGTGTGTGTGTGTATGTGTGTGTGTGTGTGTGTGTGTGTGTGTGTGTGTGTGTGTGTGTGTGTGTGTGTGTGTGTGTGTGTGTGTGTGTGTGTGTGTGTGTGGGTGTGTCTGTGTCTGTGTGTGTGCGCGTGTGTGTGTGTGTGTGTACGCCTGGATCTCAGCTTCTACTCGGTCGATTTTGACCAGGCACGTCTCATTTTTTTTGTTTTTTTTTTGTGTGATGGCGTGTCAAAAATCCGTTTTTTGATTGGACCGATGCTTTGTTTTTTTTCAAATTTTCGATTTATTCAAAATTGTTTTTTGATTTTTTTAAATGATAGGATCGAGTTATTTGAATCGGATGGGTAGCATTCGAAAGAGAATTAAAATACGTATATTTTCTTTTAAAAAAAGTTTCTAGCTATCACAGTTCTGTTGTTATTAATAAAAACGGGTTATTTTTTTTAAAAAAACTTATAACTTCGAAACTAAACGGTAATTGTTTTGAAAAAAATCATAATAATGCAGAATATAAATAGCTATAATCTGTAAAAATTTGAATTCATTTAGTTGGTTAGTTTTTTAGAAAAAAATTTAAAAATTACAAAAAAATGAGTTTTGTATGTCTAACGATTACGGGAGTAAAATTAACTTAATCGCTTCAAAATTCTTTGTCGAGCTACACGGAGAAAAGTCTCCACAGCTCTATGCCGTGTAGGGTAACTGAAGGTATTCTTGCGGTTGCAGGTATTATTGCGTTTACAGAATTTTGCAGAAAACTACGCTTTATGATACTTTTAGACCTAATTTTTTCAAGTATTATTCATTTATATTGTTAAATAAATCTTAACCGTTAATCTTTTAACACAAATATAGCTTATATTTTACTTTTAATCGCCAAACCGCAGTAATACCTACGCTTTAACATGGCACAAGAATACCTGCACAATAATATCTTCATGCCGCAATAATACCAGCATAGAGTTGTACCTTTTAATAAATTAATTAAACACTTTTGGTTATAAAATTATAGCTTTATACATAGATACTACACTAAAGTTTCATTAGCAAAAAACCGCAGATTGATATGTTTACATTCTAACGAGCTCAATCAGTTTGAAACTAACCTAACAAAATACATCGCAATAATACCTTCAGTTACCGTAGCAGTAATGCACGCCACCCGTGCTGCCGTCAACGGTGCGACAGTGTATTAGTGCATGAAAAGACGGTGCTCAGACAGGCCTCCCTCTCATGCTGTAAACCACGCCGCTTTTCGGGGACTGTCAGACCGTTTAGCCGTTACTACACTGTCAGACCGCGCGACTATAAAAACAAATGCAAGTCGCACGGCGGCGGCGCATGATGCGGTCTGACAGTGTAGTAACGGTAAAACGGGGTGACAGTCCTCGAAAAGCGGCGTGGTCTACAGCATGAGCGGGAGGCCTGACGAGCACCGTCTTTTCATACACTAACACACTTTCGCACCGTGGAGGGCAGCACGGACGGTGTGCGTTACTGCTACCACGGCGCACAGTGGCCAATCTGAGCCCAAAAGTGATCAAAATTAATGTTTTAAGAGAATTTTTGAGATAGGGATTTTTTCTTTGCGGGGTTCGATAGGTGCAGTAATTACCTATGATTATCCGTTTCCATTGAAACGATATACCTAAGTCCTTTTTTTTACAGGCTTGAGATCACTATGCGGCAATTTCATCACAAATATCCTTTATTGTGTTACAAAATGATGTCCCTTCTATTGACTGTCACATTGCAAGTATTTAAGATACGAGAAAGAGGTAAAAAAATTATAAAAGTTGACAGTAAAAGCTAAAATTTAAGCTCTTATTTGTTAAAAAAAAATTGATTTTTCAGGAAATTGTAAGCAATCAAACATAGCGTAAGAAACCCATTAAAATTAATTTTAGACACGTTTAAGCTGTGCATTTATTTTGCATTAATACCTTTATAATAAATATTATACATATAAGTATGTATTTATGTATAATTTAATATAATATATGATATAAAATAATAAATAATATAATCTTTTTCTGAAAATATAGCTTATTTGCTAAAAAAGTGTATTTATTATTTGTTCTGTAAAATGCATAATTTAGGAGGAAAATGAGGTAAAAAATTTACAAAAACTACAAAAATTCATAAGAACTGCTATTTTGATAATTTCCAGCTCTGAAACTTTATGTTGAAAACCGTAAAAAATTTGGAAGGGTTAAAAATATTCAGAAAAACATGAGAAAAGTTTTGAGCAAAAAAAATTTTTTATCTTAAATTTATTAGAGAATAACCCATACATATATATACACACACACACACACACACACACAGGTGGGCACGCGCGGGCACATATACGCACGCACACATGCTCACACACATATACACACCACACATAATATATTCAAGGGCAAGGAGTTAAAAATTTTTCGTCATTTCAAGCGATTGAATGGATTGTATTTTTAATTATTTTCTTAGGCTATCTTCGATTGCTTACAATTTCCTGAAAAATCAATTTTTTTTAACAAATAAGAGCTTAAATTTTAGCTTCCACTGTCAAGTTTTATCATTTTTTTACCTCTCTATCGTATATTAAATACTTGCAATGTGACAGTCAATAGAAGGGACATCATTTTTTAACACAATAAAGGATATTTGAGATGAAATTGCCGCATAGTGATCTCAAGCCTGTAAAAAAAGGACTTAGGTATATCGTTTAAACGGAAACGGATAATCATAGGTAATTACTGCACCTATCGAACCCTGCAAAGAAAAAATCCCTATCTCAAAAATTCTCTTAAAACATTAATTTTGATCACTTTTGGGCTCAGATTGGCCACTGTGCGGCGCAGAGCTGTTGGGACTTTTCTCCGTGTAGATTTTAGATAGTTCTTAGTCAAGTTCTTTGGACAAAATGATGGGTATATAAATTTTAGAAATATTTGAGGTTAAAATTTTTTTAACCTTTTTTCAAATCGGAATTTCTCGAGAACGGCTTTATGTATCAGCTCTAAATTTATAGACAATTGATCTAAATAAATAAATAAATAAATTTAAAAATTAATACTTTTTAATCCTCATAAATGAATTTAATTATAAATATGTCATAAGTTTTTGCAAAAATTATAAATTTTGTTATTAAAAATTAATTAAAGGAATCAACAAATTAGCTTTGAGGAAGCTACGGGCCAATGAATTGGTAGCGGTTTTTTCTTACAATACAAAAATTTGGAGGTTAGAAATTTAACTATACTTTTTTGTTACATAAAACTAAATTTTATGTCATTAATACTATTTATGAGTTATATTTTTATTTTAAATATTTCATAATTCCAAACTTTGTCGACTATACGAGGGTCATTTGACAAGTACCTAGCCTCACCGCCAGATGGAGCCACTATCGCACCAGAAATACACTACAGTGCAGTATCTTCCTGTAAACGGTTACAGACGAAATTTCAGCCGGATCGGAGTTGTAGTTTATTTTTGAGAGCGTGTGAAAGCAAATGTGTCCGTTGATTTTTGAAAAAATGGAGAAAGAACAATATCGGTCGGTGATTCGATTCTTGTTTTTGGAAGGGAAATCGCGCAGTGAAATTAAAGAACGCTTGGATGCAGTGTATGGGGATGCTTCTCCTTCGATGGCGACCGTTAAATTTTGGTATAACGAGTTTCAACGTGGTCGTACGTCGGTTTTTGATGATCCACGCCCAGGTGCTCCGAAAACAGCCACTACGGAGGAGAACGTGACAAAAATACACGATATCGTTAGACCGCCGATTAAAGGTGTACGAGATAGCTGCGATAGTAGGCATCTCAGAAGAACGCGTGTGGCATATCCTACATGAGATTTTAGGCATGAGGAAGCTGTCAGCAAGGTGGGTGCCGCATTTGCTGACTGCAGACAACAAGCGCATCCGTGTGACCAGTTCAGAGCAGTGTTTGGAGCTGTTTAATCGCAATCCAGAAGAGTTTTTGCGTCGTTACGTGACCGTCGACGAAACATGGATTCACTACTACACTTCAGAGACCAAGGAGCAGTCAAAACAGTGGACCTTACCCGGTGAACCTGTTCCGAAGAAGGCGAAGACGGTCCCGTCGGCTGGAAAGGTGATGGCCACTGTTTTCTGGGATTCTCAAGGTGTGATTTTTATTGACTATCTGGAGAAGGGCAAAACGGTCACAGGACAGTACTACGGCGAACTATTGAGCCGATTTGACGCCGTGTTAGAAGAAAAACGGCCCCATTTGTCTAAAAAGAAAGTGCTTTTCCACCACGATAATGCACCGGCTCATACTTCTGCACTCGCCACGGCTAAATTGGTCGAATTACGCTACGAACTGCTGCCCCATCCACCGTATTCTCCAGATTTGGCTCCGTGCGACTTTTTTTTGTTTCCGAACCTAAAAAATTCGCTCGCCGGGAAGAGATTCCACTCCAATAACGAAATAATCGCCGCCACGGAGGCCTATTTTGCAAACCAAGAGAAAACATTTTTTTCAACGGGGTTAAAAAAATTGGAACACCGCTGGACCAAGTGTATTCAACTAAAAGGAGACTACATTGAAAAATAAATTTTATTTTTTGTAAAATTTTGGTGCTTTCATTTGTAGGCTAGGTACTTATCAAATGACCCTCGTATTTGAATCAATTAGGTAAGCGAAAAGCGAACGTCAGCGTCGACCAGCTTCATTTAAACGGACTTTACTAATTGCAAACGTTTTATTTCGGTTTCACATTTCCGTCATCATTCTTTGAAGAAAGGATTCTTTTATGAAAGGATTAATAATCTTTTTGGAGATATTATATTTGTGACATGTTGGTGTTACTGCGGTTACTGACCTTGAACTTTTTGAAGTAAATTTGTGTTAAAAATAATAAGTACAGTTTATTTCAGTATTTAAATTAAGTAGACAGATTAGATGTTTTGTACCTGATATAGAAGAATTTTAAAGAAATCGACAATATCAAAGCCACTCAATAATAATTGCAAACTAATACGAAAAGTAAGATTGAATATATAACAATAAAATGATATGTTTAGGAAGTAAAACTTAATTTATTATCAATATTAACGTGTTTACTAATTATTACAATAATGTATAAAAATAATTATTCCTATTCTTTGGGCTATGCATATTTTCCGTAGTGATATTTTAAACCAGTAAATGGTTATCATTCCATTTATAGAACTATGAATAATACTTTGTTTCAGTACAAGCAGAAATCAACTTCAAGTTCGTTTCGAAAATGTATCTATTCAGGATCTTTTAAAAAAGATACCAAGTTTCGAGTACAGTTTGTTAATCAACGTTACAGGCTTACAAACCCTCTAAATTATAATTAGATTATATTTCCAAAGTAAACAAAATCTACAAGAAGAAAATCTAAAAAAAATCGCACATTGTAAAATGGTACTTTTCATAACAAGTGTGTTAAGTAAAGTCTTACAAGTTGACCTCTTAAGCTTGAACGAATAAGATTATAACTTAATTACTGGGAAAATTACAGTAATTATTTTAAAACTATGTTTTTTTTAAACAATTCAAATGTGTGAACAATTGGATAAGTTATATAAGAATTGTCTGAACAAGCAATTTTGAATACTTTTGCATTTACGATATTCAAAGGCCAACTTCCAATCACATTCGATTCAGTAACAATTTTAATACCTAATAAACTACTTTTCAATCCTGATGTACTGAATAAATCTTTTTTAAATTCATATTTTCTTCCTATTATATACACGATCATATTACTCATCGCAATATTCAATACATTAACAATTGAACCGTCCAAGAGCATTACAGAGTTGTTTCTATCATCATTAACGTCCAATGTACACGTTTTCGCAATCAAGGTTTTGTATTGGAATTCATATTGACGATCATCAGGCAAAATGCTATTGAAATGTCGCTTTCGTAATAGAATTTCATCTGTATCTACAAATGTTTTGATATTAACTACTTTCCCATACTCTGAAAGCCTACGAGCAATTTGTTGCAGCGGCTTGTCTCCTTTTCTCACTAATTTTTTTAATAGGCAAATATGACTTTCGAAAGGAAAAGCACTATACATTTCAATAGGTCCATATTTTTTTACGTCTTTACATATATACAACAAATTATGCATATTATGAGAGACATTGTCTTTGGCATACAGCTTTTGAAAGTCATGAACAAATGCGATTAGTAAATTTTCAGCGAACTCGATATTTCCCATATCTTTTACTAACGACTTATTTGAAATAATTAAGATTGATACGTGTAGCTTCAAAAAATGTTCGTATACTACACCTTCTAGTATATCTCTTAGAATAAAAGCACCAAAGTAAATTAAAAAATGTCTGAATTCGGTTGCTTTCCATTGTTTTAGGTAGCTCAATGATCTTGAACGTCTGTTAAATTCTACAGGCAAAATATTTTTTATGGTTTCTAATCTATTAGAAATTACTGATATTTGAGCGTGTGATAATTTACATTTCTTATTTTTTAAAGGTTTGCTCCCTAACCAAAGTTTTATTAATTGCTTCATCACGCCTAAATATGCCAAATGCATACTATCCAATGGTACATTTGATACTAAACCAACATTCGGTAACGAATTTAAAATGGATTCCCTTTTCTGATAATCGTTTATATACTTAAGATTTTTAAACTCATCATCAGATCTTATCAACTCATGACAATACCTTTTAAAGTTTTGAATACCTAATATTGGAAAACAAACACATTTGAAATAATCACCTTCAATCAAACATTTGCTGCAACTAAAATAACCACTATGATACGCAGTACATAACACAAAAGATTTTGCTGGGGCGTCGCATATTATTCCATGAAATACAATTTTGTATGATTTATCGTCAACAACAAATCCATTATTAATAAGATCTATAGATTCTTCTACGAACTGTTTTAAAAAATCATTTGGGTTGGTCGGTTTTTTTGCACCGTGATAAACACCGACAAGATATACATTTTCCATATCAAAATCTTTAGCTAAAATAAGCCATAAACCTTTTTCGGAGGAATTACCAGTGATTGGAGCACCATCAATATTAAATAGGAGCTTAACTTCGTTTGATTTATGCTTAAGTGCAATACGCAATCTAATCATTTTCTCAACGCAACTTTTAAGGCCTAAATGACAATACTGACCATCGTCCATGTCAATAACGTTTGTTAACTTAGGTGTTTTCAAAAAAGTACATGCAGTTTTCGGAAACTGTGTATCAGTATACTTATTAAGAATAACTAATAGGCCACTAAGGGCATTAAGATGTATTCGAAAATGTACTGCCCATTCCAGTAATTCAGTATGAAAATTCTTATCTTTATTCGTTTTGGGGTCTTCAAAAATGTCATTGTAATCATCATCAGCAATATCAAAGTCAATATCAGGAATACTATCTAAGTCACTGTCACTGAAGCGGTAAACATCATCAGAAGAAATGCTGATATCATCATCTTTATTATCTGAGTTGACATCGTGACTATAATTATTTACATCTACATATGCACTACTTGTAGAGCAATCTTGTTCGTGAATAACATTTTTATTCACATATTTAATATTACATTCGTAATTTGCAATAACAATATTTACATCTGAACATTCATCAAAACTTTGTTCCGCGAATACTACATCTTCAGAAGGTGACAAGGAACTTTGCTCACATAAGTCACTTGTTCTTTCTGGCATGTCTGGTTCATCTGTTTCGTCAAAAGATGCATCCTTACTTGCAACAACATTCTTTGCTTCACGTAAATCTTCTTCACAATTTTTTGTTACTAACCTACGAATATGTCTTGCACTATAGGGGGTTAAATCGTTTCTTCTTTTCCTTGGCATTTTAACAAAACTAAAAAAAAATAAAAATAAAAAAAATTGTTGATTTCAAAAAGCATAATAAACTTTTTTGGTCATTGATTAAGGTAAAATATCCATTACTGGGACACTTACGACCACGTAACTCTTATACATATGATTGAACAATAATGAATTGTTTTTTTGTGAAATAAAAATTGCAACCGATAGTTTATACTTCTTTTAATTGATTTTGCGAATAAAAGTATGTTGCTAAATGTTATAAAAGTAAAAAAAAATACTTTAATACGTAGTCTATTCACCCTTTAGTGGGACACGATTTTTGAGATACATGCTACAGTGGGACAGATGAAGCCAATACTGAGACAATGTTAATCTTATGGGATATCAAACTTCGTCCTAACCTGGGACAAACTGCCAATAGTGGAACAATTTGAGGTTATATTAGTGAATATGTAATATAATACTTGATTATAGTAAGTTTTCAACGTTCTACCAATACTTGGCCACATACATTAAGTAAAAAAGGAAGGGTTTGACATGGCACTATAAATATTTGTCACAATCAAGGCAAAGGATATTATGTAAATACAGTCCCAGTATAGGCAAGTACTCGAAAAACTTATCAGAAAGCGGGACACCTCATTTTGGAATATACAAACTGTTCCGAAAATGTATGCATTGCACAAGATCTTCGTATTGAGCGCGAAATTTTAAGAAAAAAAGTTCCTTTACCATTTTTCGATATGATAAGTACTTTTTTAATAACTGATGGGTCTGTTGAGGTGTGGTAACATTAATAAGGAGAGACACTTTTATATATAAAGAATGACTGGTTTATTCAGTTTCAGTATAAAAGTAATCCGAGCGCTTCATAGCGACTCGCGCAAGGTGCTTTCCGCTCAGCGTGCGGCAGTAGAGAGAGTGTGAGCAGCGTATCGTTCGCTGCTCCTCGACTTAGATGCTTGCTCACGCACACACTAGGAAGGGGAGAGGTACATGTTTACATTGCGCGCTCTCCATACAGTCGCGCGTTCACACATACCTATTGTATATATATTCATGCGTACAATATAGATGTATACTATTTTCAACACGCCTCCTTACATATATATTGTACACCTTTTAATTTATTACATTATGTTCAATAATTTTCTGAACTTTTCAAACTTATCTTTACATAACGCTTTTGTAAAGATATCCGCAACATTATCATCCGAGTCGATTTTCATTATTACAATTTCTTTTTCTTTCACGCTTTCATGAACATAGTGATAATGTATTTCTATGTGCTTCGAGTTCTTAGTAAAGTTTCCATAATTCGCTATATTTATCGCGCCTGTGTTATCCTCAAATATCTTTACAGGATCAATCAATTTCACATTAAAGTTTTTCATTAACTCTATTATAAACTTTACTTCACTAACTGCCTCAGATAAGGCTACATATTCTGCATAAGTTGAAGCCTTTGTTACCGTTCTTTGTTTTCGCGATTTCCAATCAATTACATTTCCAAATGCTTTAATAACATATCCAGATGTGGATTTTCTGTCAACATTATCACCAGCCCAATCTGCGTCTACATAACAATCTATAGTTTCGCAATTTACATTTCTTTTATAGATCATCTTTAAATCTTTAGTTAAATACAAGTATTTCAATATTCGTAACGCATATTTCCAATGAGTCTCGTTATAACTATTTTGATATCTACTCAAATAATTAAGACTATAACTTATATCGGGCCTTGTACTTGAGCTTATATATAATAATGCACCTATCAAATTTCTATATTTAATATCTGACTCGCTTATTTCAGCCTTTTCAATTTTTAAATTCGTCTCCATAGGAGTGCTATATAATTTACTATTCTGCAATTGATATTTATTCGCTAATGACTCTATATACTTAGTCTGACTTAATTTCATATCACAATTTCGATAATCATACTCTACATTAATACCAAGGTATTCTTTAATTTCTCCTAGGTCTTTCATCTTAAATTTTCCTGATAAGACTCTTTTTAAATTCTTAATTTTCTTTTTACTCTTACTACAAATTAACAAGTCATCGACATATATTAATAAGTAAATTTGATCTATACCTTCACCTTGAGTATATAAACAATAATCTACGTTACTCCTTTTAAATTTTATCTTTGTCAAATATTCAATCAAACATTCATACCATGCCCTTGGACTTTCTCGTAGTCCGTACAATGCTTTACGTAATTTACAAACCCTGTTTGTTCCATCGCTATAACCTTTCGGTTGACCGACATATATCTCCGAGCTTACTTCACCATTTAAAAATGCTGTGACTACATCCATCTGTTCTATAATTAGGCCATTCTGGCAACAAAAGGAAAACAAAAATTTTAAAGTTTGCATTTTAGCAACTGGAGCGTATATGTCGTCAATAACATTTGTCTGTTGAAATCCTCTTACGACTAATCTCGCTTTATACGTATCATCAGATTTCTTACTATAAACCCATTTTACATCTATTACCTTTTCATTTGGTATCCTTTCAACTAGTTCCCATGTTTTATTTTCATTTAAACTTTTTATTTCTTTATCCATAGCTTTTATCCAGCTCTCACTATCATTACTACACATCGCCTCCTCAAATGTATATGGAGTATCTACCCTGCAGTAATTAACATAAATATTATTCGAAATATTTTCTGGATATCTTATTGGGCTTTTTCTATCACGTGTAGATTTACGTGGGACTTTTAATAGTTCTATATTTTCCTTATTTGTTACTTTTTGTTCCTGTTCATTATTCTCAACCGCGCTTTCAAAAACATTATCATCGCTTAAATCGTCATCCCCATCATTTTGATCTCCTCTAAGTGACTCGAGAGTCGAAGTAGAAGGAGATTGATATTTTGACTCTACCTCATCAAGCCCTATACATTTTACGTTTTGCTCAACAATATCTACGTGTCTTGCAACTATGATTTTATTATTTAATAGGACTCTATAGCCTACCTCACTATATCCTAATAAAATTCCCATATCTGCCTTTCTATCCCATTTAGAAATTCTCTTTTGTTCCGGTTTCCTTACAAAAACCCTACTCCCGTAAAGACGCAAATGTCTGACATCCGGCCGTCTATTAAAAAATATTTCGTACGGAGTTTTCCTCTCTATCGTGTTAGTCAACGTTCGATTTTTCAAATATGTTGCCGCACATATTATTTCAGGCCAATATCTTTTGTGTACTTGTGCTTCTGTTAGTAAACATCGCGCCATACCCATTATCGTTCTATTAAACCGTTCTGCGGTTCCGTTTAACTCGTGTACATATGCCGGGCAATTGTTCAAAATTATACCTTTTTCTTTGGCGAATTTATAAATGCAACTATTCAAATATTCTTTCCCGTTATCACATCTTAATATTTTTACTCGTTTTCCCGTTAAATTTTCACTTTCGTTAACAAATTGGACTAGACAGTTAATTACTTCATCTTTAGATTTTATGCAATAAACTTTGGCAATTTTGCTATAATCGTCTATAAACGAAACAAAGTATTTTTCTCCTTTGAATCCGGTCGTTTTGAAAGGGCCGCATACATCGGTATGGACAATTTCTAAAATTTTCTTGCCCTTATTCTATTATTTTTAAACGGTAGATTATTCATCTTATTCTCTATACACGTTTTACATTTCATAAATTCCGTTTCAAGTGTTTCTGGAATTCCCGATAGCAACTGCTGCTTACATATTGTACCTAAATACTTAAAATTTATGTGTCCTAGCATTCTATGCCATTTCTCCTTCAGAGTCATATTTCTATTGTTACATTCGACTGTGTTTACAAAATTTTCTCTATGTTTCAAGGTACTATTTATTCTATAAGTTTGATTTTCTTTGTACGCTACTGCTATCAATTTATTATTTGTATCTAATATCTTTGCTACATCTCCTTTCGATATAATCGTATTGTTATCTATTAATTTTCCAAAACTTATTAAATTCATATTCATTTTTTCGGCATAAAAAACATTACTCATATTCACTTCATTCTTTTTACCAAACGCGTTAAAATAGCTAACTACGTTTCCAATTTTCGTTGCTTTTATATATCGATTATCCCCTAAGTAGATATTTACCGGTTCTTTAAGGTCAATAAATTTATCAAAATACTCAACGTTATTTATTATGTGATTTGTACAGCCGCTGTCCAGCAACCACTGTATATCATTATCTAGCCTACCTTGACTATGTTTACTCTGCGCCGCATGCGCCGTAGCTATCCACGCACTCGTACCTTCGCCGCTCTGCTCGCTCGTGCTGGCTCCTTGCTGGCGGAAGTTTCCGCGCCCCCTGCCGTAGTTGCCTCTTCCTGCCTTGCCTCGGCCGCGGCCACGTGTTGAGCCTCGCCATGTTGTGCCGCTTTGTCCTGCTTGTCCTCCATTTTGACATTCTCGTGCGAAATGCCCTGTTCTGCCACACTTGAAGCAGCTTCCTTTCTGGTCTTTTTTGCAGCGAATACATTTGACCTTTGTTCGCTATGCTCGCTATTATTTTTCATTTCAGCTATCTGTATTTTATTTTTCACATACGATGCTGTTTGATCCTCTTCTTTTAACGTGTCTATTAAATCGCCAATGTAACTGTATTGGCTCGGCAACGTGTTCAACATGTAATTCAATTTTTTCTTTTTCACTTATTTTTGCACCTGCGCTTTTTAACTCATTCACTGATTTTTCAAATTCACTGAAAAATGTTGCTGTATCACTGTACTTTTCTAGTCTCAATTTTTCCAATTTATTCCTGCACACAATCTGTAGTGCTGTAGACTCCTTTAGGTACATATCGTCCAGTTTCTTTATTATTTTATACGCCGTATCTTCTTCACACACAAACTCCAATTGTTTGTTGGAAATGGCACTGTAAATCAAATTGATGGCCTTCAAGTCATTTTCTTCCCAGTCATCTTTGTCTGCCGCAACTCTTGCTCTGGTTATTACTGTCTCACACTTTTTCATCTTCAAGTACATCGTAATTCTTTTCTTCCACATACTGTAGTCTTCTCCATCAAACACCGGTATCGTGATATCTTTTCTCTCCATTTTGTTTTCGTTCTCGAACGTTCCTTCGTGTTCGGAATTTACTTCTTGCTTAACCTCTGTGGTCGTATCTTCTTCAAGTGATTCGAGCTTTCCTTCGTGCTGCGAATCGTCTTCTTGCTCAACTGTTAACTTTGATTCTTCTTTCATATATGTTTCTCACGGTGTTCACATATGCGGCACTTTTATTATCTCTACGCGACTCGAGAGTCGACGTAGAAGATAAGAGAATTTTTTTACTTACCAATCAGGCAGAACCACGGACCTCTGCTACCATGTTGAGGTGTGGTAACATTAATAAGGAGAGACACTTTTATATATAAAGAATGACTGGTTTATTCAGTTTCAGTATAAAAGTAATCCGAGCGCTTCATAGCGACTCGCGTAAGGTGCTTTCCGCTCAGCGTGCGGCAGTAGAGAGAGTGTGAGCAGCGTATCGTTCGCTGCTCCTCGACTTAGATGCTTGCTCACGCACACACTAGGAAGGGGAGAGGTACATGTTTACATTGCGCGCTCTCGATACAGTCGCGCGTTCACACATACCTATTGTATATATATTCATGCGTACAATATAGATGTATACTATTTTCAACAGGGTCAAAATTGTTCGTTCTCAATAGTAATTGTATATCTATAGATATTATCTTATAAACATAGGTATACACTTTCTATTAAAAACAAACAATTTTGATCCATCAGTTATTAAAAAAGTACTTATCATAACGAAAAATGGTGAAGGAACTTTTTTCTTAGAATTTCGCGCTCTATACGAAGATCTGCAATACATACATTTTCGGAACAAGTAGTATAATAATTTAAATTGTTATAATCAATATTTATTTCATTTATAAACTTACTAAAAGTATGTATAAGGGCTATTTTACTCATTATACTGTGTATAATTCATAAATTAAGAGACCGTAAAAGTTGTACTAACACTCGTGAAAAGCAAGCAAAATGGCGAGTTCATACATGATTAATAGACTGTATTGAAAGAGCATAATAGTTTATTATTTTTTCTTCTAAATTCATAACTTTTTGGAATCAAAATAAATCATGTAATTGAATAAATTAGAAATTAAAAATGATTAAAGAATTTTTACTTTTATAATCTAAGTTCATATGTATTGAATTCTTAATACTATTTATTACAGTATAGGACGCACTTCTTACGTTGTCCCAATAATGGCTATTTTATCTTATCACCTTTACTAATATGGCTACGAAAAACTGAGGGGAAGGATTAACAAGTAATAATTCCCTTTTTATAGACCAAGAGATTATTTTATAATAGTAATTATTTTTAAAAAATCCTACAATCAAAAAAGAAATTTTTTCAAACACAGTTTGAAAGTTTTACAGAAATGATATCGGAAAAAGTTCTTAAAACTCTGGTGTAATAATTCGTCAAATATTAAAGATTTTTTATATAAATGTAGCAAAACCATGCAGGAATATTTCTTAAACCATGGTTTAGATATCTTTAAAAAAAAGAGAGAAATATTTTGAGAACTTTTCACGAAATAATGCTGGAAATGTCAAGAAAATATTTCGAATAATAAGTCCTGAAATGTTACTGCAAGGTTTTCGTGACATTACTCAATTTCGTTCGATTGAAGAAACCTTTCCAGAATCATTTCCGAAATATTTCACGCAATATTTCAAGTTTTTTTACAGAAATATTTTGAGTAATATTTCGTATAAAGTTTGCAAAACGCTACAGGAATATTTCTTGTAATATTTTTTTGACACTTTTAAACAGAAGTAGAAATATTTTAAAAATCTTTTGAAAACTTTACAGGAAATAATACTGGGAATGTTGCTACAAACATTCAAGAATTAAGTCCTGAAATGTTACTGCAAGGTTTTGGAAACATTACTCGAAATGTTTGTGATCGGCATTTTCGTCTGACTGAAGAAACCGTTCAAGAATCATTTTTGAAATATTTCATGGAACATTTCAAGTTTCTTAACAGAAATAATTTCAGAAACATTTCGTGTAAAGTTTGCAAAAAGTTGCAGGAATATTTTTTGAAATATTTTTTTGACACCTTCAAACCAAAGTAGAAATATTTTGAAAATCTTTTGGAAACTTTACAGGAAATAATACTAGGAATGTTGCTACAAACATTCAAGAATTAATTCCTGAAATGTTACTGGAAGGTTTTTGAAACATTACTCGAAATATTTGTGATCGGCATTTTCGTCTGATTGAAGAAACCTTTCCAGAATCATTTCCGAAATATTTCATGGAACATTTCAAGTTTCTTAACAGAAATATATTCACAAATATTACGTGAAACGTTTAAGATTCGCTGAGATAACGGTTTCACAAAAGCTTTAAGAAACATTTCAGTAATATTTAATGTATTCTTTTGCCTAACGGGCCGAAAGTACCACTTTCGCTCCCGGCGCCTAATCGCAAAGATTGTAATTTCGGCCTCGCCAGGCAAACAAAATCGTATACGCAACACGTGCTCTGGACTGGCCAACTCTTTACCTCCCTAGTTGCGGAATATACCATTTTGCCTAGCGGGTTGAAAGTTTCACTTTTCCTCCCTGGCGTCCGATCGCGAAGGTTGTATTTTCGGTCTCGCCAGGCAAAAAAATCGTATATACACCACGGGAGCAAATAAAGAATGCCTCAGATCACATGTTTGAATATACTATTCTTCATGTTATTTACCAGCAGACTGAGTAGTTATATTTTTCAAAATGTTTACAAAAGCCTGTAGAAACATTTATTGAAATATTTTTTTATATCATTTAATGAGTTTGTCATACGGAGTTTTTCTAGTGTTAGTTTATCCCTGTTCCAGGCCGAAGGAATCGGGTCACGATACAGATAAGCGGTATATTATTTAAGGGGTTCCAGGCATCGCTGATTCCGAATTTAAATTTTTTTACAAAATGAATACCAGAATCGGCTTCTACGAAAAAAAATACGTCTGATATAGTACTTTTACTTGTTAAATTACATTTTGTTATAAACAAATTAATTAAAAATTAATTTTGCAATATTAAAGCTTTTAACGTCCACATGAAAACGAATAAATCTACGCATGCTACATATTATGTGATTTTTAGCATTTTAAAATTATTTAAAAATTTTCTTTTAATATTTCCAACTCTTCTTGCCATAGTTCAATGAATTTTAAGTAATTCAGGCCTTATCCCATGCAAATCCATGGAATAGTTTTTTTACAAAATGACGCCAAATGAAAAAAATTGAAAATGCTATATAATATAATAGAATAAAATAAATAAAAAAATTAATAAAAATACATATAATAAATATAATAATTAATAAAAATAACATTTTTCTCTTTTTTATAGATGATTTTGGCCTCAGAAGCCACTAGGTGTAAGACCACCTGAAAGAAACAAACCTCTTCCTTCTATTTTGCGAAGCATTCTGCAATCTCATTATGCGGTATTTGTATTTGTATTTGTATTGGTATCGGTATTTGTATTGAATTTGTATTGGTATCGGTATTTGTATTGAATTTGTATTGGTATCGGTATTTGTATTGAATTTGTATTGGTATCGGTATTTGTATTGAATTTGTATTGGTATCGGTATTTGCAGGCTATGCAGGAGCGAAACAGCAATACAGTAATATAATTATAGTTGCCGTAGCTATATTGCCGTAGGGGCAAAAATGTTTCAATAATAGATTTTATGCTAATTTTATCTGTGTAGAATTGGTTTACTTGTCATGAATTTTTTCCCCTCAAAATAAAGTATTATTATATACATGAAAAAAAAATTGTATATCTGGAAAATATAAATCATTATCATGTGAAATAACATTATTTTAGACTGAAAAGAATTAAATACAATCTATTATTAGAAGATTATTGCCCCTATACAGCAATAAAAGTTCTGCTGTCAGCCATATATAGATACAATATAGCTGTGACAACTATAATTATAACGTTGCTAAAACGTAAGAAAGAAAAACTTTGTTTTTCTTTTACACGCCTCCGTTAGATTGATTCACTACATTTTAAAAACTATAATTAAATTATTGTATTGGTGTTCTCCTGCAAAGATTCAATGTACTTAATCTCGTCAATTTTAATGGAAAAAGAACATTTATCTTCTGTCACCAAAATTCATGCCTTCCAATCAATTGTCATAATGATAGCATATAAACATAGCCTACAAATACCATATAATTAGATTGACGGCTTCGTAAAATAGAAGAGAATTGTACCCTACTTCTTGATCTATTATACATGTCTTAAAGAAACAAGGAGAGTACAAAGAATACTGTTCCTGGATCGCCTGAAACTTCGAAAGACAGATCTTACCTATATGTAGTACAAAAGACGATGCAGCAGTGAGCAGCTCAGCCTTGGTAGTGGCTACGAATAGACATAATATAAAGAGAAAGAATAATTTTTTACGTGAGCATCTGAAGTATATTTCGTCGCTTCCCGATTAAAAGGCGTTATTTAAAAATCGGCCTGAAGAAGGCGTTATCTTGTAATCAATCTGAAAAAGGCGTTATCTAGAAATCGTCCTGAAAAAGACGTTATCTAGAAATCGGCCTGAAAAAGGCGTTATCTCGGAATGAACCTGAAAAAGGCGTTATCTCGCGCGTAATTTTTTTTTACTCTAATTTAAGTTGGCAACATGTCAACATTTTCTTTATTTAATTTCAGAAATATGTTATATGATAATAGTGTACAATTTTTTAAGTTAACTATACAAATGCGGGGCGATATTAAAATTAATATTTGTTTTTTTTTTATTAACGATTTTTTTATACAATACTATATTGATTTTATAACACAGACACACACACACACACACACACACACACACACACACAAACACACACACACACACACACACACACACACACACACACGCGCGCGCACACACACACACGCACACACACACACACACACGCACACACACATACACACACACACACACACACACACACACACACACACACACACACACATATATATATATATGAGTAAATCTACAAAAAAGTAGTTCTTGTTTTTAAGGCAAAAAAGATAATTAAGGTGGCTCATGCGATTTCTTATAAAAAAGCAGATACATCTTAAACTTAAGAAATATGTTCTTTAGACATTAAACTTTCGATCTGTACTAAGAAAATTGTAGGTCAACGACCAAATTATCGAAAAAACTGAGTTTATAAATAGGTACGTTTAAGACATAACCTTATGGGAATGAACAGTTTATTGCTTCGTAGTAACTTGTAAAAAAGCAGTTTTTAATCTACAATATATGAAATTAAAAATTTTGTTGTGAAGAATCTAATGATATCATCAGAATTATAGGTTAACGACCAAACAAAAAAGATATTAACAATAAATGTTACAAATGTGCTATTGCGCATGCGCACTGCGACCAGTCATATAAATGTAGCGACAAATTAGCAAAGTTTTTACTTATTTATAAAATCTTTTTTTTGTTTGAACATTTAGAAGTTATTTACAATAAATTTACGTAAAATACGTTAACTTCATTTGGCAATAATAAAGAAGCCCCTTGCGGGGTCCCGACTTGATACGGCACCAAACGCATGAGCCACCTTAAACTAGATAGCGAGAGCTTTCATTTAGTTTTTTGTAAAAATAAAAAATGTTAATTTCTTGTAAAGTTATATGAGTTTGGAGATATCGCTTTTACCGCTTTTTAACATTTTTGGTGTATCTTAAACATATCTTCAAACTCACGTAACTTTTAAAGGAATAATAAAAAGCAAATTAAAGATCTCGCTTTCTAGTTTAATTCGAGTTTAAATCTCTTTTTTTTATTTTTGTATTATTTTTCCTGCCGAATTGGCTAGCATTTGAAAAAGGGTAATTTTTAGCATTTGCTTCTGGAATTAAGAAAAAAACCTTTTCTTATTCCCAATTTTATTAATATGTTACGCGCCTAGTATTAATTATTAATATAAAATAAATAGTATTAATTATATTTATAATTATTAATGTTAATAGACTCTCCGCGCCGGTTTACGCGTAAAACTGTCTATAGCACATTTGAATTTTCCCGCGCTGCGCACCGACCCGCCTGAGAGCAGTACGCGGCGCCGCCGCCAGGCGGCGACGGCCCTACTTTTGCGCTGGCCAAAGTAAGTAAGCGCGCTCCGGGGCATATAAGCCCCGCGCACCGACGCCTCGGCAGCCTTATTTCCCCCGACTCCCCCTACATAGTAGGACGGTCTCAGCCTCGGCAGAGTAATTTCGGGTGAATAAAGGAGATTTTTGATTAATAAAAACCTTGAGTTTTTATTTACGAGACCTATTGGCCGCGTTTTTGAAGAGTCTTTCCCGGCTCATTTCCCTACCTCTTCCTACTTATCCTTCCAGCCTGCGCCTTCTGGATTTATGTCCTCCGGCAAATTCCGGGCTCTCGAGGCGGGAAAGGAGCTCCTTCGGCTCCGCCTAGGGAACATCGTCCGGGAGCAGGTCTTGGAAAGGCGGCGACTCAGGGAGCATCTCCTCCAGCAGCACCAGCAGGAGCTCAACGACCAGGCCCGGAAGTGGGCCAAGGACCGGGCTCAGCTACAGGCCAGCCACGAGCTGGAGATTCGGCAGCTGCGGGAGCAGAGCCGAGCGGAGTTACAGGAACTCCGAGAGCAGTTGCGGCGAGCGCAACCTAGCGCCGCCCCTCCGCCTCCTCCGGCAGTGTCTCGGACGTACCAGTTCGTAGACACACCGCCCACTGGCCGAGAACGCCCTTCGTTGGAGCTGACTGTTCGGCGAATCGCCGCAGGAGCGCCTCCGGCTCCTAAGCGCATCGCCTTAGTGGACCTGCCGCTCACCGAGAACGTCCCAGCGAAGAAGGCCTGCCGACCCCCGCCCGCTCATCGGAATGAGCCGGTCCTTCGAAAAAGGACGCAGCCCGTCAAACCAGGCAAGACGGCGATAAAGCGTCGGGCGGCGCTAGAAACGACCTCTCTCTCGGAGGCCGCCATCGACCTCACGGTCTAAGGGCCGCGCTCACGCGCTCCCCTTAGTTTTGGCGAGTCAGTTCCCGTTTTGGAACTGACTCCCAACTTTAATCAAACCCAAAAATAATCTCCGAAGCAGGGTGGTGTTGCCTACACCGAGCCAGGTGGTCTCACCCTACCACCTAGACCCAGGACCAGGGGTTGACACAGGGGGGATAGTGCTGTGTCCTCCCCCTGTGCAACGAGGGAGCATCAGCGACGAGTCGTCGCCTCTGCAGGCACGCTCTGCCTTACAGCTCGCCTCCGGCTCCGGTTGACGTCGAGCGGTTGCTCCGTCAACCCTCTCTAAGCGTTCAGCGAGCGCAGCGAGCATACTCCGCTCGCAACCCCCCGAGATTGGCGTCGAGCTATTGCTCCGCCAATCCTCTTCACGCGCTCATAGCACAGCGAGCACTCACAGCTCGCACCCAGCGGTGGTTGGCGTCGAGCTATTGCTCCGCCAATCCTCTCCAAGCGTCCACAGAGCGCAGCGAGCATACACAGCTCGCAACCTGCCTTGATCGACGTCGAGCTATTGCTCCGCCGATCCCCTCTCGCACTGAGAAGCAGCCTAGCGAGCGCCTGCAGCGCCTCCCTGCATCGATAGACGTCGAGCTATTGCTCCGTCTATCACCTACCTATGCTCACAGGATACATCGGATACGGATAACTTCGCTCCGGCTCAAGTCTGAGCACAACCCTGCGCGCTCAAGCGCTCTCCAGTACTCAGAGTGCCCCTCCTCTTGGTGCGTCGTTCTCTCGCAAACCGAGACAACCGGCCTACACCAGAACAGGCATTCGTGTAAATTACCAGACACAACATCGGTCTGAAGTGCTGTCGGCATACTCGGCATACTCAAAATCGGCTAGCGAGCCGATCCCTCGAGTAGAGCGCTCACCAACGCCCCCCGAGTGCTCACGCCTACATCAAATATAATTATTCCAATAAACAAAGTGTAAAGAAATATATACCCCACGACGTGCGGAAAGTTCGTTTTTTCACCATACCCTGGCTGAAAGTACCACTTTCGCTCCCGGCTCCGAAACGCGAATGTGGTATTTTCGGCTCGGGTATGATGGAAAAGCGTATACACAACATGGGGGTAAAGAGGGCCACCCCAGAGCACGTGTTTGCCACCCTCGCCTTCGGCTCGCCTGGCAATTTACACCTGCTCTGGACTGGCCAACTCTTTACCTCCCTTGTTGTGTAATATACTATTCCGAACGCGTTGCCGTTCGGAAACGAACTTTTTAACACTCCGTGCGTAACGCTCCATTTCGTACACGCTCTAATAAAAAAGCATGCCCTAAATCAAGCTTCTCATGCGTCGTGTCAAAAAATAGTGTTCAATACACGAGTGAGAAAGTAATTTTGTCCTTGTATGGCCTTCCCCCCCTCCCCGCTTCGCTAGGGCGCAAACGTCCACACGAGGATAAAATCACTTTTTCGTACTTGTATCGAAAATAATTATTTCAGAACTATAAGTGTGCAAAATCGAACTCTGCGCAGCTCGTTAGGAGAAATAGTATACGTCACACGTGCGCAATAGATCACCCGCACTCGTCTCTTTTATATATCGCCCGTGCTGTGCTCGCGCGACAAGCTCGACTCGTGCGGGAATGACCTATTTTGCGCACTCGTTGCGTAATGTAATTCCGTAACTTGTGAGGAAAAATAGTGTGTACGCTACGCGTGTATAAAAAAGGAAATTATGCACGCGCGAAGATTGACGCTCGATTGGCCCGGGTATGGTGAAAAATAATATACGCAACACAGGGATAAAGAGGGCCATCCAAAGCACATGTTTGCCAGCCTCGCCTTCGGCTCGTACGGTAATTTACACGTGCTTAAAAGTTACATGAGTTTGGAGATATTGCTTTTACCGCTTTTTAATATTTTTGGTGTATCTTAAACATACCTTCAAACTCACGTAACTTTTAAGGGAAATGGTTAGCATTTGAAAAAGGGCAATTTTTTAGCATTTGTTTCTGGAATTAAGAAAAAACCTTTTCTTATTCCCAATGTCGAGAAAAGGGATGTCATTTTGGATTGTACACGAGTACTTTCCGTTCCTTTATGGTATAAAGAAGTAGCAGAAAAAATCTGTTTGGGAGGTGTGTTTAAAAAAAAATTATATAATATTGGTTATTACAAATATTTATTATATATTTATTATAAAATCAATATAGTATTGTATAATAAAATCGTTAATAAAAAAAAACACATATTAATTTTACTATCGCCCCGCATTTGTATAGTTAACTTAAAAAATTATACACTATTATCATATAACATATTTCTGAAATTAAATAAAGAAAATGTTGACAGTGTTGCCAACTTAAATTAGAGTAAAAAAAATTTGCGCGCGAGATAACGCCTTCTTCAGGTTCATTCCGAGATAACGCCTTTTTCAGGCCGATTTCTAGATAACGTCTTTTTCAGGACGATTTCTAGATAACGCCTTTTTCAGATTGATTACAAGATAACGCCTTCTTCAGGTCGATTTCCGAATAACGCCTTTTTCAGGCCGATTTTTAAATAACGCCTTTTAACCGGGAAGCGACGATTTATTCGTAGCAGGTGCCAAGGCTGAGCTGCCTACTATATGTATATGCCTTTCAAAGTTTCAGGCAATCTAGGAACAGTATTTTTGGTACTCACCTTGTTTCTTTATGTATAGTAGATCCAAAAGTAGGGTATAATCCTCTTCCTTCTATTTTGCGAAGCAATCAATCTTATTATACAGTATTTGTAGGTTATGTTCACTACCTTTATGATAACCGATTGGAAGGCATGAATTTTGGGGACAGGAGATAAACGTCCTTCCATTTAAATTAACTATAGTGATATTAAGTACATTGATTCTTTGTTTTTCTTTTACCCACCTCGGTTAGATTGATTCACTTATACATTTTTGCTCCTGCAGACATTCAATGTACTTAATCTGGTCAATTTTAATGGAAAAAGAACATTTATCTTCTGTCCCCAAAATTCATGCCTTCCAATCGATTGTCATAATGATAGCATATAAACATAGCCTACAAATACCGTATAATTAGATTGACGGCTTCGCAAAATAGAAGGAAGAGAATTGTACCCTACTTCATGATCTATTATACATGTCTTAAAGAAACAAGGAGAGTACCAAGAATACTGTTCCTGGATCGCCTGAAACTTCGAAAGACAGATCTTACCTATATGTAGTACAAAAGACGATGCAGCAGTGGGCAGCTCAGCATTGGCAGTGGCTAGGAATAGACATAATATAAAGAGAAAGAATCATTTTTTTCGTGAGCATCTGTAGTATATTTATTCGTAGCAGGTGCCAAGGCTGAGCTGCCTACTATATGTGTATGTAAGATATGCCTTTCGAAGTTTCAGGCAATCTAGGAACAGTATTCTTGGTACTCACCTTGTTTCTTTTGCCATTTAAATTATCCAAAGTCTATTTTAATGCATTGGACTTACAATTGGAACAGATTAGTAAAAAGTTTCCAGACTCCAGTACAATGCCAATCAAGACGGAATTGATATTTCCTGGAATAATACGAGGAAGATATCTGAAAAGCTGAAACAAAAATAAACAGTAATTTTTTTTAATTAGAATGAATAGCGTCTATTAACCCCAGTTTGACTCCCAGTAAAAAATATGTAATCAATATTACAATATTTGTATTATTTTTTATATAAATTTGACTGCATTATAATTATCCAAAGTCTATTTTAATAGGTTTAAGTCCATTGAACTTACAATTGGAACAGATCAGTAAAAATTCAAGTCTCCAGACTCCAGTAAAATGCAAATCAAGACCTAATTGATATTTCCTTGAATAATTCCAGAATGATATCTGAAAAACTGAAACAAAAATAAACAGTAAATTTTTTTAATTAGAATCAATAGCGTCTATTAACCCCTTGACTCCCAGTAAAAAATATTTCAATCAATATTACAATTTTGTTATTTCTTTTTATATAAATATCAATAGTATCTAGTTTTTTAGATATATAATAGAAAACAATTAATTTAATATATTTCAATCATTTTTTGTAGCTAATGGAAAAAAATCGAAATTCACAATTCTTTTTTTATTGTAAATTTATTTTAGGTTACTTATCTATACACGCGGTATATTTTACATAAAACATTATATTAATTGAAAATATGACTAGAACTATAACATAACACTTACCTAAAACGGTTTTCTTCAGTGGAAATGACGTGATGCAATAGACAAGGCCAATAAAAATAACGATTAATAAATTATGCACCTTGCACTTGCACGTGGTATAACAACCCTATCTAAAAATCTTAGCCTCAAATCACATGGTGCGGCATAGAGCTACGGCATAGAAGTTTCGTCACGGAAATAGCCATTCAGAGCTATTCTGCAGATGCAAAAATAGCTCTGATTGGTTATCTCCATGACGCTGTTATGAGCACGCGATCGGCAATCCCGCCGCCTGACGGTGGCAACCGCAACGCACAGGAAGGAACCGCGAAACTGGCGAAACTGCGTGTGAAGCGTCTCGCTCTGTTGTTGTGTTACCCCGATATGAATGTTTACCGATAATAGGATACACAGTTCCGTGGTTCGATAAATAAAACAATGTAAAATTTTAAAATCGTTTAATGATATGTTCTGTTTTATTAATGATTTACAGAAACTCGGAAAGAAAAATTACAGAAAACCTTTTTCAAACCTTGCATGAATATCTCATGGAATGTTCGTTCATGGTGTCAATACCAAATCAAAAATGTTGTCAGAACATTGCAGAAACGTTTCACACGATGATACAGGAAATGTTTATGGAAGGTTTCCATATAAACATCATAAAATATTTTTGCAAAGTTTTCATTTCCGAAATATTTCATTCAACATTTCAAGTTTCTTTACAGAAATATTTTCAGAAACATTTCGTGTAAAGTTTAGAAAAAGTTGCAGGAATATTTCTTGAAATATTTTTTTGTCACCTTCAAACCAAAGTAGAAATATTTTTAAAATCTTCTGAAAACTTTACAGGAAATAATACTGGGAATGTTGCGACAAACTTTCAAGAATTAATTCCTGAAATGTTACTGCAAGGTTTTTGAAACATTACTCGAAATGTTTGAGATCGGCATTTTCGTCCGACTGAAGAAACCTTTCCAGAATTATTTCCGAAATATTTCACGCAACATTTCAAGTTTCTTAACAGAAATATTTTCAGAAACATTTCGAGTAAAGTTTGGAAAATGTTGCAGAAATATTTCTTGAAATATTCTTTTGACACCTTCGAACCAAAGTAGAAATATTTTAAAAATCTTTTGAAAACTTTACAGGAAATAATACTGAGAATGTTGCGACCAACTTTCAAGAATTAATTCCTGAAATGTTACTGCAAGGTTTTTGAAATATTACTTGACAGGTTTTGGATTGGCAATTTTGATGAATTCAAGAAACCTTTCTATAATATTTCAAAAATATTTCACGTAATATGTCGTGTTTCTATACTGCAAGGTTACATGAAATGTTTCTTGAATTGTTTCTGAATCCTTGCTGAAAGATTTCCTGAAATATTTTATTGTCTGTAATATGAAGTTTTCATGAAATGTTTTTAAGACTTTTTTGTAATGTTCCTATGAAACGTTTGTTGAAATATTTCTGCATAGTTTATGTTTTGTTGTAGCAAGCTTCCTGCAAGATTTTCAAGAAATATTTTTTTGAAACTTTCATCAAAACCTTTCCTTTTTTGTGGGTATATCTATCTATTATATCTATTAATTTCACAAAAATTTTATATCAATCTTTATAATTTCTATAATTATAATTTCATTATAATTTCATTGTAATATCTTCATTATACAAATTCATTATACAAATTGAATTATATTAATTCTATAGTAAGATAATAATATTTTTTTTATATTGCGTATGTACATCTATATATATTACGTATGCTTGTTCCTAACATTATATAACGAACAAGTTTTGTTTAAGTTTTGCTCTAGTCAAATATCGAAATATACTTATTTTCTTGAACTGTTATTACCATTTTATTTTAATTATTTACATACTACGTGATCAATAACTAAATACATAGAACATAGAATAATACATAAAAGGTTGCGATTCCCGTCCTACGCACCTTGAACTACAAAACGATGCGTCCGGCAAGTATCTTCTGTCTTTAAAAGAAAATTTCCCAAAATTTAAAAAATTACATTAACAGTTTAAGAAGATGTTTAATTAAAATTCATATTTGCAGATAATAGGTAGATTGACTTGTGTAAGAAAAACTTACATGAATTTATGATGTATAACAGCTCATGGTTAAACTATTTTAAAGGGTGGTGACTTCTATGATCTATACTTCGAAAATGTTTGCGCAAAAATTTGTTAACTTTTTATGTTTCAATTACAGTTATTATGTTAGTATTTTTGTAATATTTTTTGTTAGACGTAATTATTTTTTATACAAATTTTTATAGTAAATATATATTAAACAAATTTTATTTTAAAAATTTTCTTTATTATAATAATTGACTTTCCTGCACTTAATTGATTCCACTAGTTTCATGAGTTTATTTTTAGTAGTACTTACGATTTTTTGTTATAAAAATAATTCCATATTTCTATGTCACAAAAATGTACTTGTCTATATAAATTAATAATTGATTCCACTTCTTTCATGTGTTTGTTTTAAACTATGATATTCTTTTGGGAGAGAGAGGGGGAGAAAGAGAGAGATGGAGAGATAGAGGGAGAGAAAGAGAGAGGAGAGAGAAGAGGGAGAGAGAGATAGGGGGAGAGAGAGAGAGAGAGAGGGAGAGAGATTACAAATACACTTATACTCGCCAAAGTTTTACTTTTTTAAAAAGTGTTATTTTAGGGAGATTCCACAAATTTCTAAGAGCTTCAATAATAATTACAAAGTTTTATAACGGTAAAGAATGATGATACCATATTTCATAGATTTAATTTTCGTGTGGGTACATGATGATAATTGCATCGTGTGAGGCTGCTGTATTTGTAAAAAAAATTGGATAACACTTTCATTGTATCAAGAAATCCCTTTTGCTATTTATAATAATAGTATATATACTCTTCTTTTTATAGACAAATTAATTTATTGTATAGAACCGGTAAGATAAAATTGTCAGAAGAAAATAATTATTTATTATTAGAATTCCTTTTCATAGAGTATAAGTTTTTTATTCATATTTTTATATATTACAGAAACACCTTATGCTTGCCTTATATTATACTTTCGTAGAAAGTTTTGTTATAAAAATAAACATTGCTATCTTCATAATTGTAAGTAAAATAAAATAATTTGAATTTTGTTCCATATCCGTTCCCGGTTGCAAATATTCAGCTGTTTTTCACCTGGAATTCCACCCGAATTATCACCTGAGTTTTCACTTAAAATTCTCGTAAAATTCATGTAAAAATCATGTGATATCTATAAAAATTTCATGTGATTTTCTAGTGGATTCCATGAGTCAAAATTCCGAAATCGTAACATGAATTTTATGTGAAATTCGCGTGGTTTTCACCCGATATTCACGTGAACTTCATCGGAGATAAATTATATTATTGTTATCGCGTTATCCTTTATCCAGCTGAATTTCACGTGATTTTCAGGACAATTTTTTGTGAATTTCATGTAGATTTCTGGTGACAATTATGTGAATTTGAGGTTCAATTCATATGAAGAGACTATATAAAAAACAGCCAAATATAAAAGACAACATAAATATAAATACAATAATCTTTCTTTTTTTTTTTTTAAATACAATCTAACAGCCAATTTACGCTTCTCAGTCTATTTCTCTTTAGTAAAGATAATTTAAGATATCACAGTCATTATTCTTAAAAACTAATAATACTACAAAGTAAGTCAAAAACCAGAAATTAGTAATATCACAGACAGAAGCTTAAATTGACTAGAAATACACGAAAAAAATGACGAGTTTTCAATACATTAAAAATACCACTGACTTAGTCAGGGAGTCAAAAGTAAACTGAAGACTAATAATTATACATTCAGGCTCACTACTTACGCTAATAAATACATTCATTCAAAATAAATAAATAAATAAAAAAAATAAAAATATAACTAAATAAATAAATAAAGTGTAAATGGGACGACACATAATAATTTAACGTACAGAAATCGCCCATTTTGTAAGTGGCTAGTCTATAGTATAAAAAAGTACCCTCTCAGAGCAGTTTTAAACCTGCTGAGCGATGGAAAATTTCTAACCTCAGCAGGCAGAGAGTTCCAAAGGTGCACACACATATATACACATATTGATTCTTTCATTAATATAATAAATAATGAGGCTGCTTCTATTACGCTATGAAAACCAATACATATTTGGTACAGCACATAAATATTCTTTATCATAAACAGTTAAGTATACGCATAACTTATCAATTTTCTTAGTTTCTATAACAGTGAAGTCTTTACTTATCCGCTTAACTATTTGAATACTATCACAGCCATTTCCGGAAATATTTTGCACATGAATATTTTGACAAATTGTGAATTCTTTGTAATTTCCACTATCAACAATAAATTGTACAACACGAAAATATCTCCTATCATCACTAAGTATAAAACTGTTATCTGATCTGTGGCACGCCATGTTTTTTGACTTATATACACATTTGTTTTTAATCATTTTATTAAAGCCACGAGTATTATTCGAAAGCTCTAAGGCTTCAAAAAACTGTAAATCAACTGCCATTGGTCTTCCAAAATATCTATGATCTTGTGTTTTATAAGATGTTTTTGTATGAACCGAATCTAATTCGTTACAGAATTTTATTATTTGTGAATCCCGTTTGCCACTAATAATTTGCTTCTGTAATGCTGTTACACTTTGGTTCATATTTAAGTACCTATAAATTTGATTTGTTACGCCTTTTGCAGCATGAACAGTCTTGACAATATATCCATTACCTGACTCAAGTGGATACCCAAAATGCGACCATAACGGTCCCCAATTTTTAACACTTTCTGTTAAGTGCAGTAACTGATGAATGACATAGGTCATGCTGTCGCGTGTATAATACTGTTCACAGTAATAAACAAATTTTGACAGTAAATTGTGAGCTTTAGTTAATTCTTCAGTGGAAATTGAACTATTCATCAATATATGAATAGCTTGAACTAATAATTCCCAATGTTAGAGGTATTTTTTTAATTTCGGAATCTCTTTTAAAGCAGGCACACTGTAATACAACAACCAATTTTCCCACTCCTTAGCTTTCCAAAATCTCCTGAATTGGATTGACCTCGACAATCTACACAAATTAGTAGGAACTTTATAATTTTTTATGCAATTATCAATAAATACTTTATCAGTTTTTGTCAGAGAATAAAGTTTCTTCTTGCTACCAAACCAAATATCTGATATTTGCTTGACTACGCCTAGATGAATACAATGCATTGCATCTGGAACAAAACCTTCAATAATGTCAAATTTGTTCAATTCGAGTAACGCCGACGCTTCTTTAACTCCACGCACGACGGTACCCGATTCAATTGCTTGGTGTATAAGATCAAGAGTATCCTTTTCTGTTCTTTTTTCGATAGGATTTGCTTGCAAGGGATACTTTATTATACTTCGTACAATGTGCTTCACTGGCTCACCAGGATGAAGACACCAGCTACATCCGTAGTATCCATTAAATTGTTGTATACCTTGCATCTTTGCCCGAGCAGGCGAATCCACGCAACAATATAGTGCGTATAAATATAATTTCCTTATTTCTCCATTAATATTACATTTAATTCCTTCTTCCGATCGCATGTTTATGTATTTAATAAAGGGCTTAAAAATACCTTCATATTTGGTTTGCTATGTCCAAACCATAAAGCAGAAGTTATAGGTTTACTGCTTCTTACATGGATCGGTAATTCATTAATATTCACCTGAATTGGCCAAACTGAAAAATTTGCACTTTTAAATACTGGTGATCCATCAGAATTAAAAGTTAATGTTAAATAATTCTTTTTCTGGTGAGCAGGCAATGACTGAAGAAACGATTTGTACATAAATCCATCATAAATATTACGAAGTTCATTATTTTGTCTTTCTTTAGAAACAATATCTTCGTAATAATCAGCATTAGTCTGTACCAAATGAGACACTTCGTGTTGAATATCTAAGGTTACAAAATAATTATTGTAGGATGGATCCTTAAGATTGATGTTCTGTTCACAAACATTACAGAGAATAGAACGATCTTGCCATTGAAATTTGCCAATATATAAATTACACGAAGGACAAGTCGTGTGATATTCTACATTTTCTTCAGAATTAAATAATTTATTAATAAAATAACGTGTATCGGGCAAAACTTGTACATCCACACAGCTATTAAAAAGTTTGCACAAATCTGCTATTCCCGAACAAGGTAGAAAATATTTTATTCCAAATTTCAATATACCTAATAATATTTCTGCCTTAGAAACGGTAAAATTAGCTTGAACAATGTCGTTAGCATCATCCCTTTCTAACATTTCCATTAAATTTTTAAGATAGTAAGGTACGTGCATTCCATCAGTATTGGTTGCTTCCACACAATCGCTATCATTGTCACTACTGTCAAGAATTGCATCTTCATCTGATTCATACAGATTCATACTGTTATATACAGGATACTGAAAGTAAGCAGTTACCTAATTAATAATTAATTAAATTAATTCAAAATAATATAATAAACGATGAAAATTTATATTTTTAGAAGTTTTTTCCAAAGAATTTTAAATTACATGATCAACATTAATAATTTTATTATTTTTAAAGTTTTTGAGACCCCGTGCGTAAAGTATCACTTTTACGCAATCTTACGTTTGCAAGCCTGCGCAAAAATAGCACTTTACGCACGGAGTGTCAAGATAGTACATTTCATTGTGCCTTTTTTATTTTTAATTATCTATTAACAAACATTATTATTTTAATTCTTTCAGGTTTAGGTGTAACACATTACACCTAAACGTTTCCCAAAAATAAATATTTTTTTTATTAAACTTTCAATTGTACATGTTATTTTAAACTAAAGCAAAAAATGGTTTCGATAAAAAATTAAAAAAATTTGAAATTATTTTGCTGAAAAGGTTTACGATCATTAAACTGGCGAAAAAATTGATTTTCTTTTTTTTTTTGTATTTTTTATAAGCTTCTGGTAGGAAAAATATCAAACAATATTATCTAAGTTGTATTAGCATAGAGATAAAAAAAGTAATTAAATTTATTTATGGGATTTATGATAAAAATAAAATGAACTATACCTATTGTTGAATTTGAAATCCAATGGAATTGTCTTGTAACAATTTTGGCCCATCCCAAAAAAAGGAACACCCTACTGAAAAAGATCACGCGATAATCGTGTAACTAATCGCGTGACTAGGGCTTTATTCAACCGAACGAGATATCGAAATTGATTCTAAAATTTTCGATGGTTGCCACTACGGAGTTTTCACAATATTCTCTGCTCTGCTCCACTCTGCCCTGCTCTGCCTTACCTGCTAAGGCTTTGATTGGTTAATTCCCTTGACGAAACTGATGGGATGGATGAAATTAACCAATTACCGCCAGAAGCAGGCTTAGTAGGTAAGGTAGAGCATTGCAGAGCGGATCAGAGCAGAGCGGAGCCGAGCAGAGCAGAGCTTATTTTGGAGTCTCTGATAGAGCGCGTCTACATAGGAGGCCCACGCGCCTTGCGCCTTGCGCCTCACACCTCACGAAAAAAAAACGTTGTCCGACATCTACCATGCTCGTGACCCATGTCAGAAGTGGAACCGACCTACCGATCAGTAACAGTAGCAGTTCCACTTCTGCCTTTAATTAATTAATAATGAATTAATGAATTAATTAATTAATAATGGTTGAAAACAAATTAGGACATATATTCTATGTCCTTTAATTAATTAATTAATTAAAGGCAGAAGTGGAACTGCTACTGTTACTGTTACTGTAATTAATTAATTAATAATGGTTGAAAACAAATTAGGAAATATATTCTATGTCCTTTAATTAATTAATTAATTAAAGGTAGAAGTGGAACTGCTACTGTTACTGTAGGTCGATTCCACTTCTGACATGGGTCACGAGCATGGTAGTGTTACGTCCGGAGACGTATTATAGATTTAGAATTTCATTCTGAAAGTTTATTCACATCAGATATTTCCTGACATATAAACGCGAGAATGCAACGCAGCATTTCGCTCAGGCATCGTACCGTAGACCGTGTGACGTAGAGAGCCATCGACCTCCAGAAGACAGTGGCGTGCAAATTTTTAACAAATCAGCATTTCACAATGCTACCACTTAAATGCTACGCGTATAAGCCGCAACCGAAAATTTCTTAATAAAGATGATCTCAATTTGTCATCTATAACCCAATTAAACCGCATAATAAAACTGCGAAATGCATCACGCAAATCAGTCACAGCGTACAAGAAACCTGGCGAACTCCGTGTACCTCTACGACATCGAGAAGTTGAAACCGTAAGCCTTACACATCTAGTAAGCAGATTTTATAAGTTATTGAAATTGTAATTGTAAGCCTTACTCGTCTAGTAAGCAGATCGTATAAGTTATTTATAGTAAATTTATAAAAGCAAGTGTTATAGAAAAGAATTGTAATTGAAATTACAACGCATAGATCTACCAGAAGCCAGCAGATTGTATTGGTAATAAATTATTGTATTTTATATAATAAACCTACATAAAACCAATTACTACTTATTTCCACTTATTTCCGGACTTAACAGTGGTTCCGGTACGAATCGAACATTAGTTCACTAGACTGTTTAAAATAAAAGAATAAAAATAACTATTTTTCGGAACGTAACAGTGTTCCGGTACGAATCGAACATTAGTTCACTAGACTGTTTAAAATAAATGAATAAAAATAATTATTTCTCGGAACGTAACAGTGGTTCCGGTACGAATCAAACGTAAGTTCACTAGATTTATACAAAAAAATAAGACTGGAATGAGAGGAAACGAGTAGTATTTGAAAATTACTAAACATATCACTACTAACTGCTTCCGAGCTTCTCGTTTTGCAGTAAGAAGTTGAGAGGATCATTGTAGCATGATCGTTTAAACTTCTGAAGATGAACGTGTACGGCTCGTCCAGAGAATACTAACATATTAACAGATAAATAGAAGGGAAAATAGACGATGTTATAGAAATAGGGAAAGAAGAAAGGATAACCCAAATACAAATAACGTAAACGAATATAAAAAAAAAGATTTCACATAAAGATAAAATCAAAATAAATCAAAATATATAAGTAAATAGTAACACGCAAATATATTTAACAAACAAGAAATTTAAAGTGAAAAATTCATATAGGGAAACATTAAGAAACAAATAATTAAATAATATCAGTAAAAACAAATAACTAAAATATTAGTGAAAAAAAAAAATAAACAAATGAATAAATAAATAAAAAGAAATTTAAATAAATAAAACAAATCCAACACGAAGGAGAAAAATGAAATAATAATACAAAATAATGATCATTGAATGGATAAATATTATACATAAACAAGAAATAAGAATATCAGAAATCAAATTACACGAAAAACATTAAGAATAGAGATATAAAATTGGCAAATAAATAAATAAATTGCCAAATAAATAATACACAAAAAAATATATAGTTGAACTAATAATAAAAGATATTTAAAAAGAAATATTAAGTATACTGATACATAAATAAAAAGAATAAAGAACAAAACATAAGAAACGAATGAAGAGAAATAAATAAAGGGAAATAAATAATAGAGAATTTACACAATACAAAATAGAAAACATATGAGAGATATAATCAGTGTATAAAATAATCAAGTCATTTTTTATCAAAATAAGGAAATCAAAATAATAATAAAAAATAACTAAACAAACGAAAAGTATTACAATAAAAGTAAGAATATTATAATGAAGAATCATACAAAAAAAAAAGATTACAATAAAATATTACATTGCAAAAGGGAATATAATAAAATAAGAAAATAAAAAATATTTAAATATAATATAAAAAATAAACAACACTCAAACGAGAAAATGAAAGTAAGACAATAATAAACAAAATAAAAGATAAATTCAAAAATAAACTACAATAATAATTACGAACATTTAATAAAATGAAAAAACCATGATGAATAATCAAGCTAATACATTTTATAATTTTAAACAACAAAACCATTATTATACTAAAGTATTTCATTGTCAAATTTGCCGAGATCAATATCACGAAGCATTGTTTTGCTCTAATGCAGTTTGTGTTTATTGTAAAAGTAAAGATCGTATATCTTATTTTTGCAAGAATACTAAAAATAAAATAGAACTTTTTTGTAAACTCTGTAATCACAGAGGACATTCTGTAGAGAAGTGTACATTTAACCAAACAAATGAAGATTATTGCCAATACTGTCAAATGACAGGACATGCAGCTACTCAATGCCCTGTTATAAAGAAATATGAACTTGATTGTGAGTATTGCGGAAGCACGGGTCACTCAACTAAAGACTGTCTGTCAGCAGTATGTATGAAATGCAATAAACTCGGGCACTGGATAAAATACTGCCCTGTAAACGAAAAAATAATGTGGTGCGCGTTATGTAAGGAAGAAGACCACGATTCATCAGATTGCAAGCGTGCGATTTTAAGAAATAGAATAATTTGTCAAATTTGCAACAGAATCGGACATACAGCAAAGTATTGCCCAGAAAGAAATGCTCATTCTCAAAATAGCACAAACTACAAAATTTTAGAAAATAAAGAAATTCATCAATTATCAAATACTACAAAAAATTATAACCGATTCATTAACAAAACTCAAGAACAAAATTACAAGCCAAGAAACCCGATTTTTAATAATCAACAACCCAATACAGTAAATAGGAAAAGAATTCAATGTGATTATTGCAAAAGAATTGGACATGACATCGACAACTGCAGAAAACTTAAAAATCTTATGATGCAATATAATACAATGGGAAATCATTATGATCTTTTTAAAAATCCAGATCATACTACTGAAGAATGTGAGGAAATCAAACAATATCCAAGTATTAATACTGATGAATCATACCATAATGTTACAAAAGAAACAATTAACGAATCAAAAATTCAGAAAAACAAAGTTAATACAACGAATATTGAAAGGTATAATGGTAATGAACTAATTACAGACAATAAAGTAAATAAAATTAAACAGGAAACTAATATCATAGAGGAATCTACAATAATTAATGATGATAAAGAAATCAATTTAATTATCGTACCTTTTATAAAAATACATGAAATCACTGATGAACCAAAAGATAATAATATGATTATAAAAAATCATGGAAATACTAATGAAATTAATTTGATAGTCTTTAACGAAATTTTCAAAAATAATCATGAAATTGAAGAAATTATGGAAACAAATTTAATTGATTCTATTGAATCTACTGTAAAAAATTATGAGACTAATGAAGAAATGAATTTCAACGAATCTAATTTAAAAACTCATGAGGATTGTGATGAAATTAATGTAATTGATTTTAATGAATCCAATATAAATAACCAAAAGAATCAAATTTCGAATGAAAATAATAAAGAAGGTAATAATTCGTTGGAAACAGTAACTTTTTATGATGATCTTAAAGTCATTTTAGACGTAACTTTTGCTTTAGCTGAACCATTTTCCGAAGATGATCAAATGGAAACTAAATTCCAACAAAACTCGCTTGAAAATTCGTTAAAAGAGAATATAGCATCAATACATTCAGAAGAGTCTTTATTAAATGATACAAAAAATCTAAAGAACTTATTAAATAATAGTAAAATAGTTTTCGAAAATGAAAATCAACCAAAAGATATGTTTGATAATCAAAAACTAAAACAACATTTAGAGAATAAAAGTCATCTAAAAATATTTGATAATCAAGAACACCAAGAACAGCTTGACAATAAAAATCAACTAAAAGAAACTTTGGGTAATCAAGATCATAACGTAATAATCAATCTAAATACAAATCCTAATAAAGTACACCAATTGCAGTTAGTTTTTAACTATCCTATCAAAGTAAAATCTAATAAAAACGTCAGAAAACTAAAATGGATATCTAATTATAAAAAATATTTAAAAGAATTATCAAAAATTACAAAATTAAAATTAAAATCTAAAGGTTACTACAATAAATTTGCTATCAGAAAAAGGTTTAAAAAGGGAGACAAAACATGGCCTATTAAAGAACCAAATATGAATAAATTTCAAAACGATCAGCATAATAAGAATTTTCAACGCTATTAAAATGAACAAAATAATATCTTAACTAATTATGAATAACAAGCAAAGCAATATTATAACAAATAATAACATAACATTTTTGTTTTAGGATATGGACAACATACTCAATATTAACATCTATCATAATCTCTTCTTATTTTTCCAAATTTAATACAGGAATGGAGAATTATAATTGCAGCTGAACTTTTCCATTTGAAGCAAAACCATCCTACTTCTTGGTCAACTAATATATAACCCTAAGATGATCCAGATTTTACCAAATATACAATTTAAAATTATAACCACTTATCCGTTTGTCTACAATTGTTCGTATTAACTTGTCAGTATTTTATGAAAAGCAACTATATTCCCTAAGAAAGCTAATAATTTTAGAAAAATGCGATTGAAATAAGATATACTTGAATAATGAAATTTTAGAAATAATACATAAATATTGCGATTAGATATTAATACAAAGTAACTTTGGTCTTATAACAATCAAACAATCAAAAAAATTTGACATGTGAAAATGATGTGTTATTAAATAATAAAAATATATAAAGTAATTATTTAATCACAAAGTAGAAAACATTACAGGGACGAATTAACTTATGATCAATTTAATAGCTTATGATTCTATCTTTGAATAACAAAGTATAGAACTAATCCACAAGGAAAAGAAGTAAAACCCATTCCTAAACCTTTTAACGTATGATAAAAAAAAAGATAATAATAATTTGACTAATTTTATGCAAAATTAAACTGTATTTACCTACAAAAAAAAAAAAAAAAAAAAGGAAAAAAAAAGGAAAAAATTATTCAGGTAGCTACGTTCACATTGCTAAGATTAAATAGAATATATGTATTTGGAATGATCAGTTCCGTCATATACTAACATGATCATCCTATATAAGATACACTATTCTGCACTGTATTGAGTATGTAAAACATTTTTCTACTCTAACAGATTGCGTATTCTTTAAAGCAGATATGTGAATGCTATCTATGCCGAAAGAAAAGTTCAAGTTCTAAAATGAACTTTTGAAATGGCTGAAAGTTTTCAAACAAAGGTAAAATACAATGATGCATAAAAGCAATAACAAGTCAAAATTTATCAATATCATTTCAATTATTCACTTCCTTTTTACGAAAAAAACCTACACCATATATAATTGTATTTTTCTTTTCGAAATAATTATAATACTATTGTTAAAATAATTTTGTTATGATAACATCAAAAGCCCTTTAATGTTATTCTACTTAAACAAAGAGAGGAAAGAAAAAACATATCCCTTGCCAAATATCTAAGCAGGGAGGGAAGTGAATGATCACTTGAATCATTCCCTATATATTTCTCAATTTACTAAAAAAAAAAAAAAAAAAAAAATTATTTAATAAGCACATTATTTCTAAGCTTAATTAATGAATGACTATGTTATGTAAATACAGCAAAACAAAAAAAATTATTACATATAAAGTCAAATCAACGTTCGACCAGACAACCTCAAAAATGCTGAAAGGGTCATTTGAAACTTAAACCTGATAACCACTAAATCAAAGTAGAACTGACGAGTATTATTGTTATCGTTATTATTATTATTATCATTATTATTGTTATTATTATTATTATAATTATTATTATTATTATTATTATTATCATTATTATTATTATCATTATTTTTATTATCATTATTTTTATTATTATTATTATTTATACTATAATTATTATCATTCATCCCGGGTTCTATCCAACGATAGATGAGCATTTTTCTATGCTACCGGGCGCCTCCCCAGGTTGTGGATCGGGGAACGGCCAGCATAGTCTGGTCAGCCGTGAATATAATGAATAAGCGGTCGCGAACAAAGAAATCGTGAGAATGGCAGAATGAATGAGCATTGTGCGAATGGGCTGCGGCCGACGGATTGTGGATATTCCTGCTAGACTAGCCAAAGGGAGAGTAGTAAACTCCCTAACCGGGGTGGCACGAGATATCAGTACCTAACCTCTGCGTTTATTATTATTATTATTGATAAACGCATGTTAAATGTGGAAGGACCGCTCTAGTGCTCACTGACTGGAGCCAATGGTGGGGTTGAAGCAATCATTGTTGGGCGCAGGTCTGAAGGATTACCTGGTCAGTATTTCCTTATACCCGAAGTTGCGTAGGGCAAATCGCACACCGTCTAGCCCGAGGTTTGGGTCAGGTGTTGGGACGGACCCGACATCGCCCACTCGGTAGGGGTGACGTTAAACCTTTGTTTCATTATGGCGCGGGCCTATCCCGTAACCTTTTTTGTAGAGTCACTAGGTGCCGATAGGAGTGACCATCCGACAAACCGCCTCTCGGCTTCGGCATCCATAACTAGGGTTCCTTATAGGCGGGGATAGTAGCCACACCGAGGTGTGGCTCCCATAGTGGGCGAACCGTCTTAAACAACATATTCTATGCATGATGAATTCAAACACCCAACACAACCAACAAACTAAGGAGAAAGAAGGTGTATGCCAGACTGCGGTGGAGAAGGTGCTCGCAGAAATGCGAGCGCTCCTCAAGGTTATGGTGCAGGCGCTAAAAGCTCAGCCTAATATCAAAAACGATATTAAAAAGGGGTTGCCAGTTATGGTAGACCAACTGGAGCAGCTCGAAAGCGCCGTGAAAACGGAACTACGTGCTGCTAAGCAAGCCAGGGCTTACACATCAGCCAGGAGGCAAAGGACGATGTCCTTGGTAGAAAGTATGGGGACGCCAACAGGGTCACTTGGCCCCGAGCCACTTGGCGGCACGAAGCGAGGCGCCTCTAGCCCACCTAGCCTGGATACGGGGGAAAAGCAAGTGAAGAAGAAAAAGGCGGATATCCCTAAGGAAGATTGGGTTGCTGTAAAAAGTAGAAAAGGGCGGAAGCAGCCGAAACAACAGCAGCAGCAGCCACAGAAACAGCAGCCGCAACAACAGCAGAGGAAGCAGAAGACAAAGAAGAAGGAAAAAAGGTAACAAAGCCGGATGCGATCGTGCTCAAACCGGCAGGCGGTAAGTCGTATGCGGACATTCTGTCCACCATACGTAAGGCTGTCAAGCCGGAAGAGAGTGGAGTAGAGATCCGATCCATCCGGCAAACAAGAGCAGGTCAGGTACTCCTCGAGCTGAAAGAAGGCAATTCAGTAACAAGAACTGCCTTCTCAGAAGCACTCAGAGAAGCTACTGGAAACGACTGCACCGTTGTTAGTGAACTGATTCCCAGAGCCATCCTGGAGATCAGAGATCTCGACAGTTGCACGTCCAGTAAGGAAGTAGTGGAGGCCTTAAAAAGAGACCTGCAGGACTACAAGGGGTTCCTGCAGTCTGTCTTGACTAGGCCAAATGCGAGGGCACAACGGATGGCCATAGTGACGGTGGACACACCGGCTGCGGAAAAGCTAATGGCCACCGCCCGCATAAAGATAGGCTGGGTCAACTGCAGGATCCGCAGGAGAGCCACGGTTACCCGTTGCTATAAATGTCTGGGCTTCGGCCATCTTAGCTCGGACTGCAAAGGGCCCGACCGCAGCAAGCGATGCTATCGCTGCGGGGCGGAAGGCCACATGATCGCAGGATGTAATGCCACCCCACGTTGCTTCCTGTGTCCAGAACAAGCGGACAAACCTGATTCCCGCAACCATACGGCGGGATCAGGAGCCTGTAGGGCCTTCCGAGAGGCACTTGCAAATGCCAAGAAAAAATGGCGGTAGTTCTGCAGGGTAATATGCACAGGAGCAGGGCAGCTCACGACCTCCTGGAACAGATCTGTTTCGAGAAAAACGCTGATATTGTACTAATCAGCGAACAGTATCGAAACAGAGATGATCCAGGATGGTTTGCCGATGACCTGGGCACCGCAGCCATCTGGAACCGTGACCCGTAGAATATCCACATTGCGGGTCATGGCGGCGGCAGCGGTTTTGTTTGGGTGAGGCACCAGCAAACTCACTACATAAGCGTATACCTCACTCCAAACCAGACCATCAGCGACTTCCAGGCCAAGCTGGAGGGCCTGGAGGATGCAACACGGGAGATGCAGGGTGAGCTGATTATTGCCGGGGACTTCAATGCTAAAGCCCCGGAGTGGGGGGAAGCTCGGTCGGATCGTAGGGGCCGGCTGGTTATGGATATGGCCAGTCGGCTAGACCTCGTGGTACTAAATAAAGGTACCACGTCGACCTTCAGACGACCGGGCTACAGGGAGACCATTATCGACGTCTCCCTGGCAAGCGAATGCCTAGCCGGGCGAATCCAGAGCTGGCATGTGATCGAGGACTATACAGGAAGCGATCACATGTATATCACGTTCCGTGTGCGTGATAGCAGACCGGCTCCGTTTCCGCACAAGCGCGGCCCCCCCAGGTGGAACATCGCCAAGATGAACTACGAGAGGTTTGCCACGGCGATAGAACACGGACAGCGAACACTGCGTGAGATCTCGGAATCGCTGCCGCTATCTACGCGGGCAAAAATGGTGACCGACTACACCATGAAGGTCATCGAAAAGGCCTGCGCGGAGACGGTTCCCAGGAAGTCAACACGTGGGTCAAGACGACCTGCTTACTGGTGGACGAACGACATCGCGGACCTTCGTAAGACGTGCCTGCAGTTGCGACGCAGAATGCAGAGGGTCAAAAAACGCGATCTTGACGCAGCCCCCTTGGCCGCAGAGTACAAGGCGGCCAAGAAATCCCTAAAGAAGGCCATCAAGCCCAGCCGGCAGCGATGCTGGAAAGAGCTGGGGGAAGAGATGGATCACGATCCGTGGGGATTAGGGTACAAGATCGTTATGCGCAAGCTGGCGACCTTCGGTTCGTCAGCGCCGAAAGATGTGCAAACGATCACGAACATCGTATGTGCCCTTTTCCCCGAACACCCAAGGAGACCGGATGGCCCAGCAACATCCGGCCGTTCGAAACTTCTCTGTTTACGAACATGGAGCTCTCCATCGCAATAAAATCTTTGTGTAATAAGAGAGCTCCGGGGCCGGATGGATTACCAGCAGAGCTGCTGAAAGCCATCGACGGCAGTCACCCGCGCCTCTTGCTGGACATGTACAACTCCTGCCTGAAGGCGGGCATTTTTCCTGCCCGCTGGAAGACAGCGAGACTTGTCCTCATCAGCAAGGACAAGGGTCCAGCAGACAGCCCGTCGGCCTACCGCCCGCTGTGCATGCTAGACACGGCGGGAAAACTTCTGGAGAAACTGCTGAAACCTCGCCTCCAGGCAGTCATAAGTGCGTTCGGAGATCTGGCTCCGCGGCAGTATGGCTTCAGGCGAGATAAGTCAACCGTAGACGCAATCCAGGAGGTGGTAAATGCCGCCAGGTCAACGGAACAGGACAACCATTTCTCTCGCCCTATTTGTCTGCTGGCCACCTTGGACGTTAAAAACGCGTTTAACTCAGTTAGGTGGGACAAGGCGCTGGAAGCTTTCGAGCGGGACTTTCGTATCCCCGCGTATCTTTTACGCATTCTTGGGGATTATCTGAGGGACCGCTCGATAACTTATGACACTGAGGATGGACCAATAAAGAGGGAAATAACATCTGGGGCAGCTCAGGGCTCCATGCTGGGTCCCGATATATGGAATGTATTCTATGACGGGATCCTGCGCATGGAAATCCCCGAGGGCACCTTCCTGGTTGGGTACGCTGACGACATAGCGGTGGTCATCGTAGCCAGAGACGTTGACCTCGCTAGGCTGCTACTCAACCGGGTAATGCGTCGCGTTTTCTCCTGGCTGGAGGATCACGGGCTTGAATTAGCCACAAAGAAGACGGAGGTCGTGCTACTCACGAAGAGGCACATCAATACCATGTGCCCCTTTCAAGTAGGAGACGCGACGGTCCAGGCAAAGAGTGCGGTGAGGTACCTCGGGGTGACGCTTGATAACAAGCTCACCTTCAGGGAACACCTCACCATAGTGACGGAAAAGGCGGCAGCAGTAACAGCCTCGCTGAGTAGGCTCATGGCCAATACCGCCGGCCCCCGGCCTTGTAAAAGGCGCCTACTCATGCGTGCCGCCGAAGCCGTCATGCTGTACGGAGCGGAGGTCTGGGCCGATGCGCTACGGAAAGACGTGCACAGGAAGCGTCTCGCCGCGGTGCAACGGAGAGCAGCACTCCGGATCGCGTGCTCTTACCGCACCGTCTCCGAGCCCGCGATATTAGTGGTCGCTGGGGTAATACCCATCGACCTTCTTGCACTGGAGAGACGCTTCGTCCATCAGCAGAAGCCTGCTCTTGGGGTAGTGGAGGCCCACCGAACGGCCAGGGCCAATACCATCCAGGCTTGGCAGCATCGGTGGGAATCCTCCACTAAAGGAAGATGGACGGCCAGGCTGATCCTACAAGTGGACACCTGGCTGTTCCGAAAAGAGGGTGAGGTAAATTACTACCTCACCCAATTCTTGACGGGGCACGGCCTGTTCCGCGCATACCTACATAAGATGGGTAAAGTCGCGGAGCCAGGCTGCGCCTATTGTGAGGGCCTCCCGGACGACGTGTTCCACACCTTCTTCGTATGCGGAAGGTGGACCGTCGAAAGGGGGGCACTAGAGAGGGACCTTGGCTGCATATCACCTGACAATATAGTCAGGCTGATGCACCAAGGTCCTCAACAATGGGCGAAAGTCGCCTCCTACGTGGAGGCGATCTTGCGCCAAAAAAGGGAAGAGGAGAACAGCAGATCGGCCGTCCGCAGGGCGCCGTAGCTGTTCACGGGAAAAAAAAAGACCCCTGCGGGTCTCAACGGCCGATCTGAAGTGAGAAGGTGCCGCTCAGGCGAAGCAAGCCCTCCCCTGAAGTAATGTGTAAAACGGTGCCGGGGGAGGGTCTGTACAGTAGTGCAGAGCAGAAAGGGTTAGTGTTTTTAGTGGGTAGGAATCCCACACGCCGTGGGAGTGCGGAGCCTCTTGCGGTGTCTCCTGGGCTGGCATGGATGTGCGGCCCAGGCGGTCTGGTGGAGCATTTGGTCCACCGGACTGATGCAAGATTTCACTGTTTCCCTCGTAAAAAAAAAAAAAAAAAAAAAAAAAATTATCATTCATAACCCGTATTATTATATTTTATCATTTACTTATCAATAAATTTTTGTAACGGGAAATCTCTGATGCATAATAACATTGTTGAATCTCTATGACATTCAATAGTCTAAGGGGGGAGGTGTTACGTCCGGAGACGTATTATAGATTTAGAATTTCATTCTGAAAGTTTATTCACATCAGATATTTCCTGACATATAAACGCGAGAATGCAACGCAGCATTTCGCTCAGGCATCGTACCGTAGACCGTGTGACGTAGAGAGCCATCGACCTCCAGAAGACAGTGGCGTGCAAATTTTTAACAAATCAGCATTTCACAATGCTACCACTTAAATGCTACGCGTATAAGCCGCAACCGAAAATTTCTTAATAAAGATGATCTCAATTTATCATCTATAACCCAATTAAACCGCATAATAAAACTGCGAAATGCATCACGCAAATCAGTCACAGCGTACAAGAAACCTGGCGAACTCCGTGTACCTCTACGACATCGAGAATTTGAAACCGTAAGCCTTACACATCTAGTAAGCAGATTTTATAAGTTATTGAAATTGTAATTGTAAGCCTTACTCGTCTAGTAAGCAGATCGTATAAGTTATTTATAGTAAATTTATAAAAGCAAGTGTTATAGAAAAGAATTGTAATTGAAATTACAACGCATCGATCTACCAGAAGCCAGCAGATTGTATTGGTAATAAATTATTGTATTTTATATAATAAACCTACATAAAACCAATTACTACTTATTTCCACTTATTTCCGGACTTAACAGTAGATGTCGGACAACGTTTTTTTTTCGTGAGGTGTGAGGCGCAAGGCGCAAGGCGCATGTGCCTCTTATGTAGACGCGCTCTTAGGGAAAGTATACATAAGCGCTGTGCGGTGCTGTAGGTGCGTTCGATTGATAGGATTTGTTACGAAATCACGCGAGAATCGATGGAAATCCACATTATAATTTTTTTAATAGTACGTAAACATACACATATTATACACATATCTATGTATAATTGAGCAAACTGTACGTATTTACCCACCACTGCCTATATATATATATATATATATATATATATATATATATATATATATATATATATATATATAACTTACCTGCCAGTGTAAACACAGTTGCATAGCTGACAGCTCATATAAGCAGAAATACAATAACCATGTGATTTCAACAGCTTGTTATGCAGAATTATTTCCCTTGTAGAGGAAGCTTTTTTTCTTAGTGTTTGATTATTTCATTCGTATAAGTGAATTTAGGAGTGAAAATTTAATGCATTCTATGTGAACATATACATATGAAATATTTTTATAAGTGTAATAATATAAGTGTGTAGTGACAGTTTTGTTTAAATGTAGGAAGTAACTTCAGTTCAAAAAAGAAATGCTGTATAAAAAAGAAATACAGATATTGTGACCAAAGATATACAAGTCTCAAGATTTTCTTAAATATTTGAAGGAAAAAACAATAATAATATTTCTGATTGGATAAAAATAAAAATACATTATCTTTATCAGAAAGATGAAAGTGGGGTTCACTGAGTTCAACTAACTACAATTTTATTTTAATTCAGAAGAGTTGCGTGTTTCAATAAGTATCAAGATTCCCCTGCACATTTCAGTGACAAGCCAGCCTAGCACACAAGAAATATGTAATATAGATTTGAATTCGAGACACATAGTATGTAATGTGTAATCAAGTGATCATTGAAAAAAAGGTCTTATAGTATTTTACGTACTTCTGGCTATGAAAATACTTAAGTTTAATTGGAATGTTGTATTTCATAAGACCCTATGCATATTCTAAATTTACCTTATTATAAATAGTAATATAACTCAGCACGATATGTTAAAGTCACTCAACAGTGGAAGGATCAGAAGTACAAAAGAAGGACAGATTGTTTACAAGAACTTTTAGTGGAACTAGTGCTGCTGAGATAAGATTATAGATGAACACATGCAAGGTGCCAGAGCTTCTATTTTACTCGTTTCATCTGGGAGAACGGATCTCAGGTACAGGAAAATGAGTTTCAAGAAGGAGAAAAGATGAGGGATCTGATGGGTGATCATTTTTGAAGTTCAATGATATTTTTCTTTCCAGGCTTATTTCTCAAAATTTCATATTTTCAAATGGTGCATAATTTTTTGATGAGAATATATCCAATGGATTTTCATGAAACAGGGCCAAAATTACTTGAAATTTAGGCCCATAAAAATCCATTAAATATTCTTCTCAAAAAACTACCCACTAGTCAAAAAATTAAAAATGCTATGTCTCTGAACAAAATTGATCTAAACATTAAGTCTTGGACCATTTTATTAGAAATAGTGTATACTCATAATATATAGATTGTAATTGCTTGAACTAAATTTTTTAATTTTTCTTAGCTGATTTTGGCTTCGGACCATTGGTGTAAGACTGTCTTAAGTTCATTATATTTACAATTAATTTAAATTAATAATTTAAGATTTTATATGATTTTTATGACGTACATGCTTTGAATGTTAGTACTAGAGCTAATTTAGTAATATTCTACCAACCCCAAAAAAACGTTTTACTAATGATATATATACTAGAAAATGGAAATGACACGTGCTATGCGTGCGTGTTGTTCACTTGCTTTTGTTTTTTATTGAGGGTAATTTACAGCGCGATTCACCGATACATGAAATTAGCTAGATATTCTGGTGAATTAGAGGCAGAGAAATACGTTTAACAATAATTTTGACTGCACTTCGATATTAATCGCGTTTTCTCTTTTTTTACATTTTATTTGCACGATCAGTTTGTGTTCTATTGTGTTAAATTTTCATCAAGATCGTACGAGTACTTGTTGATATTCAAAATTTTCCTATTTTACAAAGTCATTTTCTTTTTCGCCTGATAACTAGAGAAAACTTGTTTTAATTTCTTTAAAATTTGGCGGAAATGTAGAGTGTATATTATTTATTATGTTATATTTTGAAAAAATTGATTTATGAATATAAATTTATTTTTTTTTAATATCGGGTTGTCGCACGAGAACAAGAGTAAGAAGAGTGAATTTTGGAAAAATATATATTAGTTTATTACGAATATACATAAGAAAATTGGGTATGATACAATTAATTATTGTTATAAAATATTTAAAAAAAAGGAATAAATACATTATTTTAAGGCAGCTAAGTGCCAATGTATTGGCAGCGGTTTTTATATATTATAATTTTGTTACTTACATCAGCTACTTCATCTTCGTTTGTATCACCGCTACTGACTGAAGATGCATACAAAGAAAGTTCTGGATCCATTTGAACAGATGATTGCTATAAAGTATACAAAGTAGAACTATATATATAACTATTTGAATACACGTATAATTATATTTTCAAATACTATGTAAATTAACCATTAATAAATTGTCTCTGCTAGTAGCGTCCTCTCGATCACGAATTCTTTGATTAGAAGAAAATTCACTTGATTCTTCATTACAAATATCTGAAAAATATTTTTTTAATATATGTTTTTTGTACATCATTAATGCTAGTGTATGCTTGAAAATATCTGAATATGTTTTTCTGTATACTGTTAGATAGTATATATTTTAAATCATTATATTAATAAAAGCAAGAAAAATAATATATAATCATTTTTAAAGATTATTTTTTATTACGATACTATACATGAAGTTATTGATAAAAAATATTAATTAATGGATAAATATTTGAATAAAAACATTCGAATCGAAAAAGTTTGCATAATAGACGTAATATGTTTACCATATGTATCCGTTTCGAATTAAATAAAACATTTATCTTGTTGACTGTCATTGCACGTTAATGATTCTTTTCATGAGACTCGGTATCCATTACTTCTGATGAATTGCTAAGCAATTGTGCACTGTCCACCTGCAATATTTAAATATTATCATTCTAAGTACACACACACCACTCAAATAAAAACTCAAAATTTTAATTATTACCAACGTCTCATTTAAATACTAAACTAATACATCTATATCTAATTATTTAATGAACTGTGTTTTAAAAAAAATAAAATTGAATTTTTATTTAAAATGACATCTATCAATAATATATAACTGGTTATTTTTACCTCTGTTACATCATTTTCTGAGCTAGAACTAGAAGAATCAGTTTGCTGACGTTTTAATTGTAGTTTTTCATATTTTGTTGATGTGGGTAAATTTTCTGTATAATGTCCTCTGTAATATCTCTTGTAAAAATTTCTTTTTTTCATTATAAAATGCTACTGCAAAGAAACTAAACATAAAATAATTTTTAACATGTAAGAAGTTTATATATATTACTAATGTGCAATTCTTGCAGCCCAAGTCATACAGAATTATTTTTATTTTTACTGTGAGAAAATAAGTATAAGTGCTCACCTTTTCTCAGACCAATTTGAAAAACCAACCAAGATTAAAGAAATTTGAGAAGCCAAGAAAAATGACTTTTACGATATTAAAGTTGATTAAAGGTATTTCTGCAATAATAAATGGTTTTTCAAGTAATGTACAAACATTTTTCAAGAAGTAAATTAGTTATTTATTGCAGACGAGTTTAATTATTGCTCTATGTCAAATTTTTCAACTTAAAAATAAAACGCCTCTGCTAAACGACCGTTAAATCTGACGAACAAATAGCCTGTAACACATGTAAAAACCGTTGTTTTGAGAGTCTAACCTGGATGAATACGCGTTAACATTATTTAACAAGTTAAGTTAGAGCTGTTAATTGAAACTATTACATGAAGAAACATTCATTATAAATTTTATTTAAGTTACAAATTTTTTATTAGCGTTAAAAAGGTTAGGTTGAAGATAACAGATGTATCAAATATATACTTACATATAACAGCATACTGTTAAAAAATTTTTAAATATCTCTTTGCAAAAGAATACCGAGAAAATATACACAATAACTTTTATTTCGAAAACTGTACTATGGTATAATATTTTAAAAGAATCCCCCGCGATTTTTTTCAGTAGGGAATAAAAATGAATATATAATATTAATACGTTAAATCGGTTAAATACGTTAAATTTTCAAAACTATCGAGATGATCAGCTATACAATAAGATTTCTCTCATTACACTGTATATAATGGCGCACGCGCAACGAGCGCTGCGAGAGCTTCCACAACCTCCGCGCCGGCGCAACGGCGCGCGCGCTCGCCCGTGTAAAGGTATACCTATATATAACGCTCGCCTATATATATAGGTATACCTTTACACGGGCGAGCGCGCGCGCCGTTGTGCCGGCGCGGAGGTTGTGGAAGCTCTCTGCGAAACGTGTCTACACTGGTGAGCGCGCGCAGCACGTTTGTATACACTGTATATCTATATATAAATACATATATAGATATACGATGTAAATTGTAAAGAAATGTGCTGCGCGCGCGCGCACCTGTCATAGACACAGTCTTACACGTGTCGTGACTACGTGCGCTATCTACTTCCTTATCATATATGCCATCTTTCTCTTGGTGCAGCGGGCTCGCTTTTCCTTTTCCCGCGTTTTCTTCTCCACGGTAAAAGGTTGCAGGTAAAAGTACGTTGAAAGGATTCATCAACTATTTTGTAATTCTTTCTGAAGAATTTTTTGAGAAGGTAAGTATAAATTAGTGTATACATATATGTATATATACATATATCATATAAGTATAGGTTACTGTGGATTCTTCAAAGTAATTATCAAAATACGTAGAAATTAGGTTATGTCGTTGATTGAAAAATTTTACCAAGTTAAATGAATGTTTATTTCCGTTACCAAAATCTCTTGTATTTTTAACTCATCTAAAACATAGTTTTTATATTCATTTAAATATAACTAGTGATAAATTATAGTATGCATTCATTTAGGGAGATTTATGATTTTTAAATCTTTATTAATGCAATCATATACGCATAAACATACATGCCAAAAACTAATTAATATTTTCTGACAAATTTTGTTTCTGTTTCAAGATGGATGATGAGGGGAAGATAGCTTATGCCAAAATAAAATTTTTTGGCTCTAAAGCTTTAAACGTTGTGCCAATTAACGATATCAGAGAATTTGCAGAATGAATTCCAAAAGACAAGAATGATTTTTCCAAGGATAAATATTATGGGCTACTTGATTATGATAACGACAATTCCTGCGGTACTTATCTTCCTGTTCAAATTTCTAGTTTAGCATGTAAGTTGTATTTTCATATATTTTCTTGAAATTTAATATTATGCAACTAATATGAAAAATTTTATGTTAACAGATGAAACCGATGACTTGGATCAGCTGGAACAAGCAAGAGCATCTGTTCGTTCACTGGGTGATTGCACATTAAAGGAATTTTATAAGAAATACAACAAAAATATTTAAACAAACAAGGATTGACCGATGCTGAAATCAAAGTAAGTAATTCAAAGTTTAGTATTTTTAATAAATTCATGGTATTTTAAAATCATTTTTTATTTGTTGTACCTTTAGAATGCAGAAAAAATTGCTAATATAAAAAAGGATGCACAGCTGAAACTCTTAGAAAGGAAGAAGAAAAGTATGGCTATAGATTCCCCGCCTTCAATATACTCAACACCAGAAGACGAACCACGATTGCCTGATGATGATGAAATCACAGTAAGTAATTCGAAGTTTGATATTTTTAATAAATTCATGTTATTTTAAAATCACTTTCTATTGGAACAAATTAACCTTTTAGAATGCAGAAAAAATTGCTCATATCAAGAAGGATGCACAGCTTAAACTCTTGGAAAGGAAGAAAAAACATATGGCTATGGATTTGCCGTCTTCAATAGGCTCAATACCAGAAGACAGAGATGAGGAAAGGAGTGCACCAGAAGGTAGTGTTAGTGGAACAGAAGATACAGAGATGGAAAATTCTCCCAATAAAAAGAAATCAGGAAAGATACTTAAAAAATTTTGTAGAGGCAAATTTACTGTTTTAAATAATTTCATATTTTTTATCATGAAATGCATACACAATTTTCAGACTCTTTAAAATAATAACATTTTTGTATGTCTATACAGGCAAAGATCAAACTGGGAATCCTAGTACCAGCACCAATAAAAATTGTACTCAAGACGGTAGTAAAGAATTTTCTAAAGTACAAAAGTGTACCTCTAGTACTTCTCTTTTAGGTAAATAAAAAAATATTATTGCATCGAACGTAATAAATTAAATTTTTAAATGTTAAATAAAAATTTATAGTAAATAGAAATTAGATAAAAAGTAGAAGCCTCGAATGTAATAAATTAAGTTTTTAGATATAAATATGCTTTTTTCAAATTATTCTACATGGAAACTTTAAATTTATTTGTTATATTTATACGTTTTATGTAGGATATCATGGGTATTATATTAAAAAGCAACCATTTTAAAAACTAATATTTTCAGTCAGTGCATCAAGAAAGAGAAGACAATCACTGTCTTCAACAGAATTACTGTCGAGGGACAACTCAATAATAAAAGAATTGGCAAATTCTACTCCTGTAAGCTTTTAAAATATTTTATATACAATTTATTTTTTATTAATATTAATGGTCCTACGTTAATTAAATTTATAGATTGAAGAAAACGCAGATAGAAATGAAACGCCGAGGTAATGTAAAAAAGAAGTATCACAATTGAATGTTTTTTTTTTTTTTTTAATTGGTTAAATGTTTGTTTAGCAAACGAAATGCACGAAAAAAACTGTTTAAGAAGACATTATTTATAAAAAAGCACAAAAACCAAGAAAAGAAAGAACGCTCCATCTAAAAACGTCAATGTTCGAGTTCAGACTTTAGTAGCAGTTCAGATGAGGATTTTTTAGAAACGTTTTATGAAGATGTACAAGGTTGACCGGTGCGTTATATTTTTCATCTTGCTTTTTCTTTAATTTTTTATTTAAATTTAATATTTTGATAGGTCAAAATAATTAATATTGGATACGGTCATACTATTGAGAAGAGAGCGTGGAAAGACATTTATGCTCAATTTAAGACGTCGTTGTTTGAAAAAAATTTACTTCGAGCTTTGTATACTCCAAAACAAATGGCTTATCGTTCATGTCAAGGCAAAAATGAAGCCAAGACACCACGCGGGGTTAATGTGAGACAAAAAATGTCTCCTTCCAAAAGAAAGTGCATTAATAGTAAGCTTTTTATTCAAACCAATAATTCCAAAATTTTTTCATTCTTTTAAGATAAATCTTCTTTTTTATATTATAGAATGTACAAAATATTATTTGAAGAACAAAAAAGGATACAGAGGAGATGATCTGAATAAAGAAATGATAATGACATCTAAATATTTAACATCGGAATTTAAATATGTCACGATGCAAGAACGGATAAGAATAGAAGGTAAGAATTTATTTCATGAATATAACAACAAAATATATGTCAAAAATTAAATGATTTCCCTTTTGCAGCGAAAGATAACGTTGGCAACTAAGTTGTTACCTATCCATTGCCATTCTGTTAAGTACCTTGTGATATTTTTATATTTAATATACTAAATGTTTATGAAGATGGATAAAACTTTATAGTTACTAATACCAAAATTTAATTGGTGATTTGATAAAATATTGATGTTCCTCGAGTTTAATTGACAAGATATTTATGTTAATTTAGACAATTGAATAAGTATAAATTAATTACTGTAACTAATAAGTAATTACTAAGATAATGAAAGATTTTTTTCTATCGTATTTGTACGAGCTTACAAAAAAAAAACGTACTACCGATAGTAATATAAAATCAGTATTGATCAGTATTTATATAATTAATTACTATAATAGTGTAATAATTATAGCTGATATTGTTCAAATAAATTTAATACAAAGATAACCACTTAAAACAAAATCTTTTATTCACTTTATTAATAATTTTTCTAAACTCCAAGAAATAATGCAAAACCAGTCAAAATTCGCATGAATATAACCTAATCTTCACGGTGAAATATGGTAATTGGAAAAATAAGGTAAGAATGTTGGCAAAAGTTATTTTAGGTGAAATGAATCAGGTTTCTAGGTGTAGTTCACGTAATTTTCACCCGAAATTCACGTGAATATCACCAGAAATTAGTTTTATCTTCGTTCTCGTGTTATTCTTTGTCCAGGTGAGTTACACGTGTTTTTCGGTATATTTTTTTGTGACCTTCGAGTGAATTACACGCTTATTTCACCTTCATTTTTTGATCTCAACAGGTAAATTCAATCTAAAACTTACGTGATTTTCACCCGTATTTCATGTAAATATCACCAGTAATTAGTTATAGGTTGGTTTTCGTGTTATCCTTTTTACAGGTGAGTTACACGTGTTTTTCAGTTAATGTTTCCTGTGAACTTCACGTGAATTACAGGTTTTTTAACCTACATTTCGCGATCTCTGTAGGGAAATTTCATTCAAAAATTACGTGATTTTCACACAAAATTCACGTGAAAGTCACCTGAAATGAATTATAGTTTCGTTCTCCTGTTATCCTTTACCAGCTGTATTTCACGTGGACTTCAGGTTAATACCCCCTAGCGGAAATTATATTATGTAAATAAGTGTATAATAATGTAACAATGTTTTGTTATGTTATTCTATTATTTATTATTTTTTTATCATACACTTGTTTATCGTACGATAAACAAGTGTATGATAATGTAGTTGTTTGTAAAAAAGTGTAAGAAAACGTAACAAATTGTACTTTTCTACTGGATTTCGGACGCTTTTACATTTTACCACAGTTTATACCATTTTTTAATAATTTCTTACTTTTCCTTACATTTGTCTACGTTTTATTACTTTTTAATTTGTACTCTTAATTCAAATTTTATAGGGATTCTTACACTTTCGTACATCTTTTTACATTTTATTATATATTTGTACTTTTAATTACATCTTTTTACGTTTATATACAAATTTTGATACACATTTTACATCGTATCACATATTTGTACACTTTTTTCAAATAGTTCATAATTATACTTTTATAATAATTTATAATTGTACTTTTATTTAAATAAAGCTATAAATAAAATATTTTCAAAGATGTAAAGAAAAAATACTAAAACGTAATAAAATGTAAATTATTATGTATTAGAAATATAATTAATATATGTTACAAAATGTAAGTTACTGTATAAAAGTTTAAATTTTTACAAATTCTTCCAGATTTTTACAATTTATTATCTTTTAATACAAATTCTTATACAATTCTACCAATTTCTAAGCAGCACAACGACCAATTTTAAATCCTACGGGTGAGCCAACAGCAGACGGCAAGCTAGCTAATTATTCTGACGATCATGGATTATATGTTTTACAATAATGATATTCATGAAAAAGATGTTGTAAACATAGCGATTTTTTGCACCATGAACATGTTATAATCACTCGTTTACCACAAATATCGCATGTAATAAAATTAGAATTGAAGCAACATTTTTTTGGGTTTTCAATTTTCTCTGGCCTTTCATCAATGTAACCGGCGGCGTACCAAGCATATTTAAATAAATTTTGAAACCTGGGACTTGATAATTGATTATGTACTAATGAATGCATTTTGATTATATTATTTCTATCGTGTAAGTTGAGATCCTCATTTGTTAGAAATATCATATCCGAAAACGTTCGAACGAAGTTCTTCCACATTCGAAAACCGTAAATATCAAGCGGTTGAAGTTCACTTGTTGTTCTTTGTGGAATTTGTAGAATCGTTAAGGTTTTATGTTCCGGTTTTACTTTATAAATTATATCTAGGCAGTGATCTCTCCATGAATCAAGCAATCTTGCGCCCAAGTTTCAACATGTTCTTTAGTCAATTTACCTGATTTCGATGCCATTACATAAACATTTTCTGCTGCAAATAAATTTTTTCTGACTACAGTTCCAAACTCTCCCTTTGGTTCTTGCATGACTAAAAAGAAGGGTGATAGAAGTTTTCCTTCAGCAGATACAGTAGGTTGGATAGTATAAGAATGAGTTGTCGAATGCACTGATTGCACTATACTCTCTACACTTTTATCTCCTCTAAGATTGAGGGTTCGACCACTGTGTATTTCGTAATTAAAACCACTTTGGTCGGAGTTATAAACACGTTTTGCATAATATTTTATGATGGCATTTTTTACTCTATTGCGAAATTCCTGTTTTTGTGCTGACCATTCTTCTGAATCATCTATAGATTTTTTAGTAATAATTTTTGTTATTTCTCGAGAAACGATATTAAATCGCCGTTTAAATTCATTTAACCAGTGTCTAGAAGCTTTAAATTCATTGAAGTTTAACTCTAATGCTTTTTCTTTTGCCATACGTCTTACATCAATGTCATGAATGGGTATTCTATTCGATCTGGCTACGTTAAATTTTTGTAAACAATATTCCTCAATTTTTTTCAATTTATCGATCCTACTTCCTCCTATTGCCACTTGATCTCTCCATCTATACAGCTGGCGTGCTGTTTTTAATTTTTTGAATCGATTTTGGACTGTTTCAAATTTTAACTTGTTTTTACTACTTAACCAATACTCCACAGCTTGCTTTTTGTAGTCAAAATTAATACTCTCTGATTCGGTCCTACATTGATTTTCAGTTTCGGGTGTTATCATATCTTCTGCATCGATATCTTCATGTAAATCATCTACAGGTATGTCATCGTAAGGTTCGTAGGTATCATCATCATATAGAAATTCTTCCGTTTCTTCGTAAATACTACGATCATTTATACTTGATATTATAATATTATACACTATATTAGCAACATTTCTTTCAGCGTCATTAACAGGTAATTTCTTTTCTTGATCTTGAAACATACTGTTTAAAATAAATAAAACATTCATCGGATTTACCAAATTCATATTTATGGAAAATATTTTCTTTCTTCTTTTAGATACGTTGAGTCGCAGTGTAAACCTGTAAAAGTTTTAGTTATTATAGCCTTTTTATAGCCATAACAATATAGGAATGTACAATAGTATGAATGTACAGTAAGTGTAAAAAGTATTCAGACATCCAAAACTTTTGAGGAAAACATTTTACTAAATTCCTTTTAAGTGTATGGGAATTCGTTATTGTTTGTCAATGTTTTGTCTACAAGATACACTATTTTATTAGCATTAAATAGTTGCTAAACGTTATTATTATAAATAAAGTACTACTTCTATTCACTCGTATGAATATTTTTTTACACTTAACTTAACTGATTAAATCGTCAGTATGTCATATTTTATATATTAGAATAACAGTAATGTAACAGTAATTCTAAAAATTAAAATCAAAACATAATTTTTACTATCATAAAATAATTCAATGCATGTATTAAGAGTAAAGTTTCACTATCAAAATATTTACAATTGGTACAATAAAGATTCTATAATAGATTTTTACTGAATTTGACTTTCTTAACTTCGGCCACTTGTTCAAAATTTATTGTATATTTTGACGAGTTTTATATTTAAAAATGCTGCATTTTATTTAACTTTTCAATATTATATCTATTATATCCTTCTATTAGAAATATTTTGAATAATTATGTAGAAGAAAGAAATTTCAATTATATGGTTACTTACGACTATTATTATTGTTGTTATCATTCAATTCAAATAGGATTTCGTACTCGTAAAATGTTTACTTGCCATTAAAAAATATGATGCAAGTACCTCCAGACACTTATATTTTCAATTAATACCCATAAAATAATGTTGACATTGAATATTAATTTAACACGAGCGTAGAAAAACGTTCAGTAACGTATATTTGTTTTCGACTGACCGATGTTTCACTTATTTATGAATAAAAGAGGAGGAATCGGGAGATAAGCCATATCAATGCAAGTGTACGTAATCTTGTATATTGCGCAATAACCATGAATTGCTATAATTATCATTATATTAAAAATTTTGTTCATATTAATTTATATTAATAAATCATAAATAAACTTTTCTTATTAAAACCTATCATAATTTCAACAAGTATGAAAATCTCTCCTAGCTGAAATTATAAAATATGAAAGAAAATAAGAAAATACTTATAAAATGGAATAAATTGTCGAAAAATGTAAGAAATCATACGATACTGGATTTCGGGCATATTTAACAAGTTGTTAAAGTTTCTTACATTTTCTTTCAATTCCTTACGTTTTCTAAATATTTCCTTGTGTAGCTTATTTTTATGAAATTATAAGGAAGTATTTGTTAGAAAAATCTGTAAGAATTAATTTGTTAGAAAAATCTGTAAGAATTTGTAAAAATTTAAACTTTTATACAGTAACTTACATTTTGTAACATATATTAATTATATTTCTAATACATAATAATTTACATTTTATTACGTTTTAGTATTTTTTCTTTACATATTTGAAAATATTTTATTTATAGCTTTATTTAAATAAAAGTACAATTATAAATTATTATAAAAGTATAATTATGAACTATTTGAAAAAAGTGTACAAATATGTGATACGATGTAAAATGTGTATCAAAATTTGTATATAAACGTAAAAAGATGTAATTAAAAGTACAAATATATAATAAAATGTAAAAAGATGTACGAAAGTGTAAGAATGCCTATCAAATTTGAATTAAGAGTACAAATTAAAAAGTAATAAAACGTAGACAAATGTAAGGAAAAGTAAGAAATTATTAAAAAATGGTATAAACTGTGGTAAAATATAAAAGCGTCCGAAATCCAGTAGAAAAGGACAATTTGTTACGTTTTCTTACACTTTTTTACAAACAACTACATTATCATACACTTGTTTATCGTACGATAAACAAGTGTATGATAAAAAAATAATAAATAATAGAATAACATAACAAAACATTGTTACATTATTATACACTTATTTACATAATATAATTTCTGCTAGGGGGTCTGCATACTATTTTTCGTGGAATTTAAAATATTTCTAAAAAATTTTTCGCCATATTGAATTCACTATTTTCAAATTTTTATTGTGGATCTAACTGTGGATTCCGATTAACGACTTGAAGAACCCATTTTAAGGAAAAAAATAATTGCCAAAAAAATATACTTAATTCATTTGTGTTAGGGGTGGTTTACCACCTCTTAAGGGGTTGTTTCGCGAAGAATGCCCAAACACACCAACTGTTATTTATTGTAGTTGGCAAAAATAATGTTTTGACCTATTTTAAATTATTTTATGAATTCTCACAACAAAAATTATTCTTAAAAAAACACAATTTCACCCTCTAAAAAATAAGGGATGCAACCCTTAATGTTCATACTACCACGGATTTCTTGACTTTTTAATAAGAAACTCTTTCCATTTTGTTTCGTTAAAAAAAGTTAAGTAGAAGCCGAGATATATCAAAAAAACGTTTCTTGGGGGTAAACTTTAGGGGTGATTTTAACCCTTATAAAGCGCTTCTCAGCCGATAAAAAAAATGGTTTCGTGAATCTCGCATGGAGGTCTACTTTTTAATATGGGTTTGGAATTTTTTTGAATTTGACAGTTTGGGTACTTTCCTTGTCAGAAGCCATGGCATCAGACGATAAAATAAAGTGGTCAGAAGCTATAAACGAGGAAATTAAATCAATGGAAGAAAACAGAGTTTGGCAATTTGTTGATAGACCCTCCAAAACAAAAGATGGCAAAAAGGTTCATATAATAGACTCGAAATGGGTCTTCAAAAAGAAAATAGGAGAAAAAGGAGAAAATGTGTATAAAGGAAGGTTAGTAATCAGAGGATTTAAAGACAGAAACGAATATGAACTGAAAGTGACATACGCGCCAGTATCCAGATTAGCGATAATCAGAGCGGCGTTAGCCATAATAAATAAATACGACTTAGAGGTATGTCAGATGGACGTCAAAATCGCTTTTCTGAATGGGACACTGGAAGAGGAAATATTAGATGGTATAAACAGTGATGCAAAAATCAGAAGAACAAAAGTTTGCAAACTACAGAAATCTCTATACGGCTTAAGAATCAGTCCAAAAAGATGCAATATAAGGTTTTCAGAAGAAGCACTAAAACTAGGACTGGAAAAAGATATAAATGAACCATGCTTGTTTATCTAGAGAAAAGATGGATAAGTAGTTATGTTAATTCTATACGTAGATGACATACTGCCAGCAGGTAATGACAAACAGAAATTAGAGGAAATCAGAGAGAAACTGAGTCTTGTATTCAAAATGAAAGACTTAGAAGAACCAGAAAACTTCTTAGGAATGAGAATAATCAGAGACAGAAAAAATAAAATCTTGGCATTAAAACAGATGGAATATATAGAGAAAATCTTGGAAAGATTTAACATGACAGAAGGTAAAACTCAGAGAACACCCATGGAGATGAGACAAGTTAAAAACAGGGAACTCAGAAGTGAAGAAAACTTGACCGAATCAGAAGAATCAAAGATAAAAACCAAAGCACCATACAGAGAAGCCATTGGAAGTTTGTTGTATTTGGCAGGAGCCACGAGACCAGATATTGCATTTGCAGTTAATTATTTATCCATTCGACAATTAAATCCAACAGAAGAGGATTGGAAATATGTAAAAAGAATATTCAGATATCTCAGAGGAACATTTGACCTTGCGTTGACATACAGAGCCAAAGACGAAAATCTAACAGCTATGACAGATGCAAGCTTTAGAGATTGTACAGATTCATCTTCCAAGGGTGGTTTTATAATAAAATTATTTGGTGATCCAATAATATAGAGAAGTCATAAACAGACGTTTGTGACACTGTCAGCTTGCCAAACAGAGTATCTTGCCATGAGCGAGGCATGTCAAGAACTTGTATCGCTAGATAAAGCCATCAGAGACACAACAGGCAAAACGATGTACCCAGTTACAATATGGTGCGACAATAAATCAGCTGGTGATTGCACTCAGATGGATGGCAGCCACAAACTCAAAAACTTCGATGATAATCTAGAATCAATCAGAAGAAATTTAGAAAACAGAGAAATGACAGGAAGTAAAAGTCATATGGCAGTCATTCACGGTGCCTATATAAAATCATGTGTCTTAGAAGGAAAAGTAACAGTCAGATGGGTCTCGACAAAAGAAAATGAAGCAGACATAATGACTAAACCACTTCCCTTTGAGATAAAATAATGAATTCAGAATAGTTTAAAAATCAGAGAATTAGCACTATACACTGATACACACAAAATATAATAATAAATATAAAATCAGATGGTTACTACATATATATATATATATATATATAAATATGAAATTCTGGAAGTTTGAGGATTATATTCAGCACCCGCTTGGAAGTTTGAGGGGTTATGGGAAGTTTGAGGAGCCTCCTCAAACTTCCAATCTATATATTCAGCATCCGAGCGGAAGTTTGAGGGGTTTTCTAGAGTCTATTTGTCTAGAGTCGGTAACCTGAGGGTTATTATTTCTTTAGCCACTCTGACCGACCGGGGTTGAGCTCCTCAAACTTACTAGCCTAATATATATATATATATATATATATATATCTTCTTTATTTCAGAGATGACTCCAAACCCCAGCGGAGACCAAATCAATTAAACTAAATTAATTTAAATACCAGACTTTTTTTTTTGTACTTTTTCAAATATAAATAAAATTCAGAAACTTATCCAGAGTAATTAATTAATTTATTTAGAATGAATTTAATACCTACAAATATACATAAATATACAAGACTCAGAGTATAATCCTAAAAGATTATCAGAATATACGAGAATCAGAAGTTGCGTACCCTCGAAGGGAGGGAGTGTAAGAAATGTGCTTCGGGAGCACGCAACGTAGCAAGCCGCTACGTATTACACACAGCGAGGAGTTCGTGTTGCACACCAGCGACTATGGGATGGCGCCACGAGTCGTGCAGATGTAGGGACTGCGATCTTCCCTCTCACTCTAACTGCGAGAGCGGGGGAAGCAGCCATGTCGCGCTCTCCATGAAGCGGCCTGTACGCCGCAGTCGTTGCTCGAGTCCACGAGCGTGTGGACGTGTGTCCGCTGTATCCTCCTTTGACTAATAAATCTCCTCGTTACTGTTGACTCCTCGACTCTTCATTTCTCTCTCTCCCCTTCATTTCCTGGGCCGAGTGAAGAAGTGGGTGTATAAACCCCACATTGGTGACCCCGACAGGAGCACCGAGGAGGACGGCAGGCTGCTGCCTGCCACGGCACATTTTCGCCGACACCGTTTTTCTACGCGGCACATCCACTCAGTGCCGCACTACAAGCTTCGGCCAGTTTTACGGCACTTTCGCCGCGAGGACTTCTTCAGGATTTCCGTGTGCGTGCTGGCATGCCGGCGCACACGAGAAGTCCCTGGTCAGGCAAGTTTCACCGTGTGCGTGCTGGCACGCCGGCGCACACGTGTGTAGGCATTTGCCTTTTGAATTTACGTCGTGTGCGTGCTGGCACGCCGGCGCACACGCGTAAAAACCAACGGCCTAGAGCCCCTGCGCAGCTGCGCAATCTTCGTTCCTCGTCGAGTCTTCTCCGAGGCATCGCAGCTTTCTTTGGCAGATCTCCAGGTGCGTACTTGCGTGAAGCCACCGTCACCGGCGCCTTCAAACGCACCTGTTGAGCAACGTTAAGCAGATCTCCGGGTGCGGCCTCGCGTGAAGCCACCGTTACCGGCGCCTCTTCTACCGCACCCGTCGAACACCGGGACGTGAACCACTGCAGCCGTAGCACCTCGTCGAGTCATCTCCGAGGCGGCCAACCTTCAGACTTCAATAACTGCGTCGAGGTATGCGTGCGGGGAATTAGGGTGCGTGACCCGCGAAATTAATAAAGTCACGCGTGCGCGCGTTTTCGTATTCCGAGAACTGTTGTCGCGCGCTGCGCGTTTACTCTCGAGCTTTGAATTCGCGGAATTCGTGCGCAACGGTCACGCGTTCTGAGAACTAGGCCGCCGTCTTGACTTTTGTGTGTTATTGCATTTTCAAGCTCGCTCTCGCACAATGTGACATAAACCTTTTAGTATTTTTGAGTCACGCGTATTGGATTTTTTCAATTTTAGTAAATTTATGCATCGCCTAGTCACGTGCTTAATAAAATTCTTTTAAAAAAAACTTTTTTATTAAGCGGGAAAGTGGTCTCTTAGTTTTTCACGCGGTCTACTGACAATTTCAATACCTAATTTTAAGTTTTCGATTAGGTTAGCTTTAAAATTATTGTATGTGCCTGCGAGCACTAACTAGGAGCTTGTTATGCGCATTGCGGCGTAAGGCAATTTAGGTGTTTTATCAACCCTAGCATGGGATTTGCACCCTTTATCTCTAGTTCTACGTCACCTTCGGGGAGCGTAGGACTAACTATTTTCACTTGGTTAGCCATAGGACTTGCTTTTATTTTTCTGCGTGCACCTTCTAGTCGCGTAGAAGTAGCCTTTGCACTCCTCGTTTTAGGCTCGTGTACATTCTTTTTCATCAAGATGCCGGACAACACAGAGATCACCGTCGAGTCTCTTCAGCAGGAGTTGCGAGAGATTAGGCAACATTTCTCGGATCTTAATACTCATCCGGCGATCGCGTCTGCCAACCGCATCGAAGTCGCGCGTATGCCGAAAATCCCGCCGTTCATTCAAACTGACCCCGAGCTATGGTTTACGCAAGCAGAGGCCGCGTTCCGCCATTCGCAGATCACGGTAGATAGTACCAAAGTTGATTATCTCTGCTTATCATTAGGCTCTGAGGGCATGTCGGCTATTAGGGACTTACTGAAAACAAATCCCACACCTCCGGACTACTATAAATTAGTAAAAGACCGTCTTATCACGACCTTTGCCAGCTTGGCAGAACATAACCTGCGAAAATTGTTAAAGGGGGAAGTGTTGACTGATGGTAAGCCCACGAAAGTTCTCCAGAGGCTTCGTGCCCTTAATCAAGGTTCGTGTGACGATAAAATCATCCAGTCTGTCTTTTTGGACCAACTTCCACTACAACACCGTTCGATTCTTGTCGCTACTGGTGTCACTGATCTCAACAAACTAGCTGAAGCAGCTGACAGAATGGCTGAAACTTCTGGCACTACGGATGCCTCAATTCATGCTGTTTCTTCGAATCAGTCGACCCCGGCCGCTCTTGAAGCCCTGCTCAAGCGCTTTGATCGCCTCGAGCGGAAGGTTGACGCACTGTCCAAAAAATCAGCTGGTGGCCAGGACTCTTCTAATAACTCCGCCAATTCTCAAGCCAGAGGCAGATCTAGGCGCGCTCGTTCTTCCAGTCGCGATTCATTCGGTCTGTGCCTCGCCCATAGGAAATATCCAAACAATCCCTTGTCGTGTCGTGAGTGGTGCTCCAAATATGGTGAGTGGCAGAAACAAAATCCACCAAAAAACTAACTCAACCTTCTGTTGAGGAGACGTCTTCAGAAGGTTCTCGCGTTTCCAAACGTCTTCATGTGCGTGATTGTATCTCTGGCAGTTCGTTCCTTATTGATACTGGTGCGGACATTTCGCTCGTTCCAGCAAATCCTAAGGCATGCGGCAAGCCTAGCTCCTTTAAGCTTTTCGCAGCGAATAATTCGTTAATTAGTACCTATGGCGAATCGATGCTCACACTTGATCTGGGCATTCGACGCCCCATTCGCTGGAGCTTTTGCATCGCGGATGTTCCTCATCCCATTATAGGTGCCGATCTTTTATCTCACTATGGCCTTCTTGTTGACCTTAAAAGAAGTCGTTTTGTTGACACCTCTACCAATATCTACTCCCTTGCAGTAGTAAAAGATGTTTCGGTTGACTCTGTTTTTGCAGTTGTTCCCAACTCAGAGTGCGCGAAGATTCTCGCTGATTTTCCGGAGATCACGGGCGTTTCAAAGCCCACAGTCCCTAGAAATAGCGATGTCTTCCATCATATTATAACGTCTGGTCCTCCTGTCTCGGAGCGTCCTCGTAGACTTGCTCCAGACAAGTTGAAAGCGGCGAAAGCCGAATTCGATGCTTGGATTGAGGCAGGAATTTGCCGCCCCTCCAGCAGCCCTTGAGCAAGTCCTCTCCATATGGAGTTGAAAAAGGATAACAGTTAGAGACCTTGTGGCGATTATAGGCGCTTAAACGCCGCCACGGTTCCTGATAAGTACCCGACTGCCCATATTCATGATTGCACGAATAATCTGCACGGTAAGAAAATCTTTTCGGCGCTTGATCTTCATAAAGCGTTCAATCAAATTCCTGTTGCCCCCGAGGACATACCGAAAACGGCCATCATAACCCCTTTCCGCCTTTTCGAATTTATGTATATGACCTTCGGGCTTCGCAACACGAGCCAAACCTTCCAGCGTTACATTAATAGCGCGTTAGGTGATCTCGATTTTATATACCTGTATATAGACGATATTCTTATTGCCTCATCTTCAATTGAAGAACATTATGCTCCCCTTCGTACGGTCTTTGAACGACTTAAGAAGTTTCATCTTCGCTTAAATGTCGAAAAATGTACCTTCGCTGCTGAAGAGTTAGAGTTTTTAGGCTATCTGGTGAATGGTGAAGGCATTCACCCCATTCCCAGTAGGATTGAAGCCATTCTAAGCTTCCCCAAACCTCAGACTATAGCAGAACTTCGCAGGTTTGTCGGCACCGTAAATTTTTACCGCCGCAACATGCCTCGCGCTGCGACTTCTCAAGCCCCTCTTAATGCTCTTTTTAGCGATTCCCGCAAAAATGATAAGCGCCCCGTTCTGTGGACGCCTGAAGCTGAGGAGGCCTTCATCCGTGTCAAGGAGGAGTTGTCAGCAGCAGCTCTGCTTGTACAGCCCCGCGTTGGTGCGGAAATACGCATCGTCTCTGATGCTTCCGATTCTGGAATGGGAGCTGCCCTTGAACAGCTGTCCCTCACTGAAATTTGGGAACCTTTAGCTTTCTTTTCGAAAAAGTTCTCCCCCTCATAGCGGAAGTACAGTGCATATGACCGCGAGCTCACGGCCATATACGAAGCTGTAAAATACTTCTCGTTTCTTGTTGAAGGTAGAGACTTCAAGATCTTAACCGACCATAAATCTCTCATTTATGCTTTCATGCAAAAGTCTGATAAGGCTTCACCGCGCCAAACGCACCAGTTATCCCTTATCGCCCAATACACTACTCAAATTGAATACATTAAAGGTGCAGAAAATACTGTAGCCGACTTACTCTCTCGGGTAGAGTCCATCCGACTCCCCGTAGAGATCAACCTTAATGAGCTTGCTGAGAAACAGGAAGCTGATGAGCAGCTTAAGGCCATTCGCGAGTCTTCGGACTACCCGCTTTCTTTAAAGCGTATTCAGTGGGGCCCTGCTCATACTACTATCTTTTGCGAGATCACTGGTGAAGTCATTCGTCCGTACATCCCTGAGTCGCTCCGTGAAACGGTGTTCAACATGTTTCATAAGCCTGCTCACCCAGGCCCCAAAGTCACCGACCGACTCATCCGGCAGCGTTATGTATGGCCCTACATGCACCGTGATATACCTCGTTTCTGTAAAAACTGCTTAGACTGTCAGCAGTCAAAAATTTCTCGTCATGTAAAACTAGTAGCTGATAAATTCATCGCACCCGATGGTCGCTTCGACCATGTGCACATTGATCTAGTCGGTCCTCTCCCTAATCGAAATGGTTTTGAGTATGTGCTCACCATGATTGATCGCTTTTCGCATTGGATTGAGGCGGTTCCGTTACGTGAAATGTCGGCGCAAACGGTAGCCAGGGCATTCTATGACACCTGGGTCTCTCGTTATGGTGCGCCAAAGGTCATCACTTCCGATCAGGGTTCCCAATTCGAATCGCGCTTATTTACGGCCCTTTTGTCCCTAATAGGTTGCGAGCGTATTCGCACTACTGCGTATCACCCTACAGCGAATGGCCTTATCGAGCGTTGGCATCGTACCTTTAAAGCGGCGATTATGTGCCATGTGGACAAGGACTGGACTCGTAACTTAAGTACAGTATTATTAGGATTACGTAGTCATCTTCGTCAGGACACGAATGCGTCTCCTGCGGAGTTTGTATTCGGCACCACTTTGCGTCTTCCAGGTGAGTTTTTCCTCCCTGAAGACTTTACGCCTGATCCGAATTTTTTCATAGAAGAATTCCGCGAATATATGCGTCAAGTCCGTCCAGTCGCTGTCGCACACAATTATAAAAAACGTGCATTCTGTTTTAAGGACTTATACACCAGTACACATGTATTTATGCGCAATATGGCTAAAAAGTCCTTAGAGAGGCCCTATACTGGCCCATATAAAGTATTAAAACGTCCCTCCGATCGCGTTTTCAACATAGAAATCAACGGCGCGTCACGCAGTGTGTCCGTTGAACTTCTTAAACCTGCGTATATGATCTCTGATAGTCTTCCCGATGTGCCTTCCGGTGGTGATTTAAGAGGCAATCAGCCTACCACTGTAGATCAACCAGCATTAAAGACTTACGCCAGGAAGAATAAAGTATCCTTTGCTCCTGCGACTAAGGCGTAATGTGACTGTGATTACCTAGTTGTAAGTGCTATCGAGCACGGTATAATTATTTATATTTATCTTCATATTTATGCACTTCGTTGGCACTCGGGGGGGGGGGGGGGGGGGGGGGGGGGGTGCGTAGGGACTGCGATCTTCCCTCTCACTCTAACTCCGAGAGTGGGGGAATCAGCCATGTCGCGCTCTCCATGAAGCGGCCTGCGCGCCGCAGTCGTTGCTCGAGTCCACGAGCGTGTGGACGTGTGTCCGCTGTATCCTCCTTTCACTAATAAATCTCCTCGTTACTGTTGACTCCTCGACTCTTCATTTCTATCTCTCCCCCCTTCCTTTCCTGGACCGAGTGAAGAAGTGGGTGTATAAACCCCACACAGAGCAGTGCAGCGGACAGCCTGCGGTCTTCGCCTCTACCCCCTCGCCTACAACATGCGAGCACCAGCGACGGCGCTCGCTCTCTCCCGTGCCGAACGCCGACTACGACGGCTGAATCGCCTTCGCTATACCTTGTACAACCAACACAATATCAGAAGGCTTCAATAAAAAGATTAATTTATATAATAAAGTGCCCAGGACTTCCTTATTTTATACCCGCTCCAACAGTATTTCTATTAAATTGTATTTCCTGGCCCATATTTTTATTCTCTCTTCGTGACCTTTCTGCTGCTTTCGTATTTTTGATGTTGACTTCTTCTGGGTACCCGTCGAAAACTATTGTGCAATTTTTACTATAATTATGTATGGTATAATCAACATACTGCTTTAAAATGACTTCAATAGACTTATCTGTATCCCAGCGTACTTTGTAAATTAAAAAACCACCATCGATAACGTAAATATCATTTTCACCACGAGATACACCAGAAAGTTTAGTGAAATTATCATAAAGGGTCGATTTCCGGCCTTTCTGCATGCCGCCCTCGGCGAAAAGCGAAAGCGGATATGGAGCAAGTTCATATTGGAGGAACTAGCGCATATCTGCTTTATTTTGAATATTTAGTGATATTCTTTGAAATATGAGAGTAGGATCAATCGTTACGATTTCATTATCAATTTTCACTGAAGAAGTGACTGCGTTCAATGCTAGAACTTTGTTTTTTTTAATTTGGGACTACCAAAGTCACCACCAATAATTTGCTTCATTGAAGACAATCTTACTTCTAACGCCGCGTAACAATTAATCCTATCATCCCCTATTATTTCACTGCTAATGGATAAAATATTATCGGTCACAAACGGATTATGATTTCCTAAAAAACCTATTAGCTTTTTTGTATCTTGCAAATCCCTCGTAATTCGCGAATTACTCGCGTCTACGTGCTGATATGAAGTATCGTATCTGATATGGCAAAATTGCTCCATAGCATCTGTTACTTTGATCAAAACAATTGCCTATAAAATTCATTTACACAGAGTACTTTCGGTGATACCACGACCATGAGTTAGTCCCCCGCTAACTTTCATGAGCCTCATAAACATCTGCTCTATAATCATATCCGACCATGTACCAGATCGGTACTTTTCTATTGTTCTTATTGTAAAATAACCTGAATGGCTAAATTTTTGATATTCCATAATATCCATTATATTTTCAAGATTGTACATGTCTTGTAAATATAAATGGCTACATTTAGCGTACAGGTTATGACCGCTGGCATGAAAATAAGGCACCATCTGTTGTACACACTGTAAATGCATGGACCAATCTCAACTTTTCTCAGCCTGAATAAACTGTTTTGCGAGATCGACCATTTTAAAATACAGAATCCATAATTTTGCTGCCGGGCCATTTTCTTTTACTGTTTCTACTCTGTTGAAAAACTTTTTTTTAATTTCTTTGAAATCGTCGTTTTTTAACAATGTATGGAATTCTGGTTTTCCTACATGATTAAACAAATCATTCAGAATAAGCACCTCTTCGTTTGAAATATCGATGGAAGAGAAAATTATATTTGCTAAAGCATGTTGAATTACCAAGTGGCCTCGGATTGCTCTCCAATAAGCATGTCCAGTCAATGCTTTTTCGGCTGAATCTTCAGCATAATATGAAACCTATTGCGCCAAGATACGACATCAGCAAATGGTACCCTCCAAGCCTCACAATAACTCTATTAATCTTCTCTTCGTTTTGTGTCCCTTTGCAATACTCTATGATCTCTCGAGCTTTTTGATACAAAGGTTGATCAAAAGTCACGAGAACGTGGTTTTGTTTTTGCCTCTTGCATTTTTCATTAGCTTCTATTAAAACTGTAAAAATAGTATCATAATTACTTGGTGGTGCATTCACGAATGGAACGGGTATTATTTTTGATACGTGAAAAGGTTTAACTTGTGTACACTGTTCCATAAATCCATTCGAGCCGCTCATGTTTTTTCGTTCTCTGTGATTACTGTAAAACCACAATAAATCGGAGTCTTCTACCTGAGTGTTTATTATTGGATTTATTTCACTGATATCTTCAATTTTTATATTTTTCAGACCTGCACAGATACCTTTTTCCAAATTTTCAAAGGAACAAATCCAAAAGTGCCTATATTACGTGCCGATGGAATGCGATGCATGCGCTCTATTATCGTATCGCTGGATATTTCGAAGGCAGGAGTCGCACATATCACCTCACCCATTACATGAAACGTATTTTTCCCGTCGATTGTACATGAGTTATGATCAGCATTATCATACACAAATTGAAAATATGATTTGCCTAAATCATAACTTTCAGGTTGACAAACTACAGAGTACTCAAAAAGTTGCGTTTTATAATATGAAACACACAAGCCAAGATACGCTAGCGTATCGATTAGACTTTTCGAAGCATGCTTTTTATACATTATTGATGACAGACCTAGCAATATGGGGGATAAAAATGACCGACGTCTGACTGTATTTATTATAATGTGACAAAATGTTGTAATCCTTTTATCCCACATTTCATTTGTGAAAAGTTCGTGGAATCCTGCAAAAAAAGAGAAACCATGATTTTCTGGACTTTTTGTTCTTAATAAGATGGAAATATGCATTCTTATCATTGTTTTCCCCAAACTAATGTAGTTTTACACTAAATATGCCTGTTTTTAATAATATTTACCTGGTATATGGTGAAATTTGCGTGAAATCCTACAAAAAACTGGTAAAAAATTTCTGAAGTTTTATGACTTTTAATTAAAATATCTAAAAATAATCGTAACTTCCGTGGTATGTCATTATTAACGTTATCTAAAAAACAATTGGGTGCAGGATAATTGGCTGTGTCGTAATATTTTGATCTTATCTGATCCAGAATTAATTTCGCTGCTGTGTTAATAATCCTTTCATGCTCCTTATCTATATATGAGTTTTTATTAGTATACCATACGTCAGTGAGAATCTTATCTCTTACAGAGGAAAAACAAACTACCAAATCATTTTTTACTCTACAAACCGTAATGCTGCTACCAAAATATTCTAATAATCTATTTTCTATTGTATGTAATTTAGTAGGAACTTCTCCTTCGTATTGACTTAAAATATCTTTAATCGAAAATTGACATTCCTCGTCACAACATTTGCACAAATACGTTATTATATACTGTGTGGCATCGGCTGTCTCTTTTGACATCGGTCGACCAACCTCATCAGTACCTCTAAAAATTGAAAATTTTCGAATTCAAAAATCAGAGTAACGAGCGGCCCGCTCTACTAAATCAACGTTTTCTATGTGTTTCTTAATCTTATTATATTCTTCCCGACTTTTATCTTGTAAATTCTGATTTTCCAATCGTGAAGTGATTTTTTCCATAATATTATTTTTGAGAGTATTGCTCGCAACATTTTTCACTTTGGAAAGATGCATCTTTTTCTGTTTTGCTCTTTTGGCTTCATACTCGTCGGCCGCCTCATCTCCGCAAAAAAGATAGTTCACACTGAAATCAAATTGCAGTGCGCTAATATTACTTCTCCTGGCAGATACTTTTGGACTTACAGCATTTTTTTGCGTAGTCTTTATACTTGACTCTTTGACGTAATGGCTGTGACAATGTTTGTGGATATTTAATGAATCGCGGTTTTCAAGCTGTTTATGTTTATTGTCTTTCCTTTGTAAACTTGCTTCAATTAATCGTGCTATAGCCTTTTCGTTAATATTTCGTTGCTGGTCGGGGGTTATAATTTTGTCACACAGCAAACCGAAATTCTCATCGTCAGTTTCCATCTTTTCAAAATGCTGCAATCTGCAACAATACAATTTAAACTATTTAAGCTACTGTATATTATTTGAAAGAAAAAAAAATGAGTAATATATCATTATTGCAAGTTGTATTAATAAAGCAAATGTAGTCTACTATAAAAAATAAGAGTGATATTTGCATAATCATTAAAAAAATGTGGAATTTAAAAATGTTTATGCATTTACTTTACGTGATTTAATGTAATAATAAAAAGTTAACGATTTTACTCATAGTAATGTACCTAAGATTTGCAAAAAATGTAGTTAACAACTTAGTGCAATTCAGAAACCCGAGAATTTAGCACGGTGCGATGATCACTGCGGGCTAATGCTCCAACATATCACAGAGTGGAGTCCATTATATGTCTTCAGTATAAACATAAACGAAATCTCTATATTCTCTCTAACAACGATAAATCAATTTTGAATCAATTTTCTAAAAACACTATAAATAACTAATTATAACGACTATGTACTTACCAACGTTTTGATATATGCAGTGTGTAAATCTGATTAAAACTCCGTAAAATGTATATCTTGTAGTTGTAATTTTATATTTAATCCAATCTGATTTTCCGTTAAAAAAGACGTTACATAAATTTATTTTTGTAAGTAAACTTGAGACCGTTGTGCCTTCACTATAAACATAAACAAAAAACTATATATTCTCTCTGGCAATGATAAATAAATTATGAATTAATTTTCTAAAAAACTATAAATAACTAATTCTAAGGACTATGTACTTACCAACTTTGACGTATACAGTGTGTAGATTTGATTAAAACTCCATAAAATGTATCTCTTGCACTTGTACTTTTATATTGAAATCAATATAAAATTTATCTGAATTTCCGTTAAAAAATAAACTACACAAATTAATATTTGTAAGTGAACTAGAACAGTTGTAGTATTCAAACAAAATCTTCTTCTGTACACTTGGCGCTCGGCGTCACTAGCAGATCAACGGCTAAACTGTTCAACGCAATGCTCTTGTAGGATGACGCATGCGCACAAAGGACCAAACAAGGTTCTACTCCTAATGTGTTTCTGAACACATTATTCTGAACACATAAAAGCGCGCCAGAATTCAAATCTACTCGCACACGAATACGCTTACATACACAGAATTATAAAGAAACATGTTTAATTAGTTAATAACATGTGAAATTGCATGAAATTAAATGCAGTTAATTATTTATTTATGAAAAAAAGAGTTAAAAGTTAATAAAAATATGATTGTTAATTAAGTATGTTAAATAAACTTTTTCGAGGAAGTGAGTATGCTAAATGTTAATATTTTAGCGAACTATCCCAAATTAAAAAAAAATGAAGTGTTTAAGTCAATTAGTTACCGAGATATCAACAAATTTTCGAGCGCGTCGGATTTGAACTTCCTATGCTCAGTTCTTACGCATGATATTGAACCTCGTTTTACTTTTGAGCCATACATTTGTGATTATTTATAACAATGTAATTTTGCAATAAATGTGACGCAATATTTTTTTATGATATTACAACTATTAATTCGATTTTTCGGCCCTGTCTCGTTTCTTAATATTAATAATTAAAGACACGGCGATTTTTACAAAAAAAAAATTATCTCTGCTCCTAGAGCACTTACAATTAGAGAGTTCGGAGACCCCTTAAAATTTCAAGAAAAGTGCCAGCTTTCCAAAGAATCTAATGCCGATTATCTACAACACATATTCGAGTCGCAATTGCTTTTATTCATAACGAAAAAAATTACTTTTTCTTATTTTGCGATTTTAAACAATTAAATTTGAAAAAATCGTTTATCTATTTATTGTTCGTGAAAGTAGAGATGTTAGTCTTTCATAATCGCTTTCATGCACCCTGGTAAGATGCCCCACGGCTTGGAAAAAATTACGCAAATATGCTCAAAATCTGATAAATAATAGCAATTATGCAAAAACTATTGAATATTTTTAGCTGAAATTTTAACTGCTTATTTACTACCATAATCGCTATACGTTCACAAGTTATCAAGCGCCTAGCAATTTTTTAAACAGAGTTATAAACAATCGTACAAATGGCCATTTTCAGCGGTATTTTGCGATTTGCAGATAAACAAATTAACTAAATTTAAATCTTAATATCGCGTTTTGTAGATCTTTTTAATATCTACAAAGTTCATATAGAACTTTTTTCTATAAAGTCAATAGTTTCTTTCCTATAGTCAAAAAACTGAGTTTTTGGTCATTAATTAATTACTTAAACAATGTTGCTACCATAGGATGTTGGCTCACTCACTGGATTATTGTTCCTGATGGCTCCTCCAACCAGAATCCCTTTGAGAAAGTCTGCTTACTATTAAATTCGAAGAAAAACTAATTTGACTGTCCTATAAGGTAAGGGGAATGCGTTAGCTGCCCAGGGCGTATTACTGCCCCTTGACGAAAAGACTCCGTCAGGCTGACCCCGTTACAAATGGCGCCCCGGAACGTGAGGATTCTCACACAAGGAACCGGGAAAATTAATACGCGAATTTAAAATTACGCCGAACTGCTATAGTAGCGAAATAAAGATAGTTTCGAGCCACAGTTCGAGATTCGCATGCGCGTACGTAAACAAGCCAGTTCCGCAGCCTTGGCATATGTACACAATAACATTATGTCGTGCGCGCAAGGAGCTCGAAAGTCTCTAGCTAAGGCTTAGATAGAATTAAACCAAACTCTAGTGGGAATATTATTTCCTGTAATTTTGAATATTATTTAATGTAAAAGTCGAGCGACACTAGCTTTCAATAGAAGATAGTAAGGCGTGCGCAAACTAGTGTTTGAGCTTGCTGTAACGTTTGATTAGGTGTGGCTGTAAGATAGCGGTGACTGCAACACGGGCACATATTGCCGCATATTGTTTTTTTGCGTTTGAATTGTTATAAACAATAACAATTGTGCGAAGTTACAGGCAAAGCTATGAAAAACAAAGAAAAGTAGTTATGAATTGTTAAGCTCACGTTAGTCGTTTAGCAAATTGTTAAGGATTTAATTTTGTTTATTTATTTATTATTAATAATTAATTGGGACGATACTCAAAATTGGAGTTCCACCGGATTTGAAAAAAAAGAAAAAAAAACTAACTGGAACTAAAATAAAAACGTTAAACTACTTAACAACATATTTATTTAAATTTTGACCTATTGTTAATAACAATTAAACGTAACAAAATTCAAAGTTGGAATTTTCTCGCGCTTTTTAAGAAATAACCTATCTGACCGAGTAAATCAAATTTCTTTTCGAATTTACTTAAACAATTAAAGTCTGTGATTAGGGAAAATTACTAAAAGGTTACTCGCTCTCTCTCTCTCGGAAGTGAGAAAACACTGGGAAGAGGAACTATCTAAGCCTTAGGCGGCATTACGTCGAAATAAATCGGAAAAGTCGCCAGAAGATTTTTCGGAGATAAATTCGCTTCTCCTTGGAAGCTACTTTAAACCTAGTAGATAAGATTGAAGGGGGTAAAGGGCCGTGCAAAAAGCATTTAGTGCAATTATATCGACGGCAGAAGCCGAAAAAGCACTTGCGCGTATAAAAATAAGCTCAAACGACGAGGTTTGTATACAGGCGAATAAGAGCGAATTAAGAAAATGACGCAACGGGTGACAGGTCTCATTGAAGTCTGGGTGTTGATGCTATCCGACAGCCAATTTGAGGAATTCATTGTGGATTTGGAGTTACGCAAAGACGGGAATTCGTTCCGGAGGCTCGCCCGCCTCACAAACTGGCTTCTGGGGAACTATATAGCGACAGACTTCGAGGAGTCTGCTGTACCAGAAGAGGCGGTCGTCAGGAGAAAGCAGTTCAGAGAAGAGCTCATTACCTCCTACCTAGACATCGACGAGGTAGAGGGGTCGAGGCAAGAGACAGACGATGTTGATCACCAGCTGGAAATAGTCAAGCTTGATTCTGATGTTCAAGGCAACTTGAACAAAAGCACAAGCCTACTTCCACGACCGACGGAGCCGGGAATGGGAGATAATAGCGTCGACGCACCCGAAGTGCAATCGGACGGGTCCCAACGCGCCGCTATTGGGGCGGAACCAGAGCGCGAGGGTTGGCTGCGTCTCTTCGTAGCGAACGGAGAGGAATTTTCCGTACTGAGAGACATAAGCAGCCTCCTCGTAGAGCTCATCCAGCAGGCGAACTCGTTGGAAACGCATCTGATCGAGTTCACGAGGATGACGGGGTCGAGCACAAGACTCGAGTCGAGAGGGTAACCAACGATGAAAGTTCGGTTTAAGGACACATCACGATAGATGAAGGGGGTCCTACTCCAGCCCGCTCGAGCCGAATCGTCAACACGAGCGACCAAATAGACAGCCTAGTAGACCCCCGGTAGACCCAGTCTGGGTGGAGGGAAGCCGTAGTCTACCACATGAGACTACAAGCTATTGGCCGGACAGCTCGTTCCTGACCAGGGATTCGCAGCCCTCGCGGTGGAACTCTTCGAGCTGAGATATCGGCCAAGTTGCCCGGAAGTGGCAAATACGATTGTCGGGGGCCAAGAGCTGGAGCATTGACTTGTTCCTGGCTACGCTAGAAGATTACCGAATCCTAGCGAACCTCACCGAAGTAGAGGTTCTCTCGTCGCTATTCAAGTTATCTATGGACATTGCAGCGACGTGGTATTGGAAAAAGAAGCACAAATGGAAGTGCTGGACGGTTTTCCTGAGCACTGCTAGGCGTTGGTACGTAACCAGCCGCCATTATCAGCGGAGATTGGTATCTGAGGCTAACAATCGGACGCAAGGAACTGATGAGCCCGTGAGGGATTACATCACGTATCTGGTGGCGATAATACGAAAATTATCGCCACCTCTGAGCACCGAGCAGCAGCTATACCTGCTGCATCGAAACAGAAATGGCTAGCGGCTTATAAGATGAGACAATGAGCCCAGAGCTCGGCGGCGGCGGAGAACAAACCAAAGCCGAGGAGACAACCGGACAGAAGACCTCGCCCAAAAGACTTCCAGAAGTCTGGGGAGGCTGTGAGGCCCCTGAGGGCACTTCCGATGTCAGAAAGGGGAATAGAATCCCGCCTCGGAAGCTAAGTCATAAACGCCCGTCGTTCGATCCCACCAAGCCGCTGACATGTTACTCGTGTGGCTTGCTCGGCTTCATGAGGCGTTACTGCCCGAATTTCTCAGCGAAACGAGCTCAAGAATGGGCCGCGGCAGCCACTGTGGCTCAGGGACACTATGTATAGCCTACAAAAGCTCATCCACATCAGCACCAGCCACTTGTGTTCGCGTTGAACGCGGTCATGCAGGGTTTGATGAGCTTGGCCTGTCTCACCAGACACAAGAAGATGGCCGGAGATATAGAAACTAAGCTGACGTCAAAAAAATTGGGATCGTACTGAATATTTGAAGCCCGAGGCTTGAACCTCTAGTGGCCAGTGAAGGCTGACGGATTGGAGAAACCGTAAGCATACCTAGAGTGCAAACCTCATCCCACGCCCAACGACGAGCCAGAAGAAGCTCAGTCACCGTTGGACGGAAGGACGAATCGCAACCCGTCCCGATGACAAGCGGCGAGCCAAAAGAAGCTCAGCCGTAGCTGGGAGAAGCGGCCTATACCCGGCGTGTGACCAAGGTCCAGCGGGGCCAGTCACGGACGCATCTGGGACAGCCGCCGAAAGCTAGTAAGGTAGCCATTAACCCGCACACTGCCACTAGTTTGCTCTATCTATCCACATCCGAGTATAGACCGATGTCGCCCAAGAGTGAACGAAATCTGGATGGGGGGTGTAACGGCAACGTCTAAAGGGTAAATGAGTACGAGAGTATAGAAGTATGCGAGAGTAAAAGCCACAGCTGATAAGCACCAGGAGCGCAGTAGCGCTAGGTGTCGGAGGAGAGGGGCGAGGGAAGAGCCGCGTCAACTTGCAAAAGAACAAAGCGCTCTCTTATCGCCAGACCTCGGACGAGGTAGGACGCGTCCGCCACCGCTCCCCGCTCCGTCCGTCTTACCGTCAAACCACATGTCCAGTGTGGGACCGAAAGCACGAGAGGAAGAGCTGCTGATCTTCAGCCTGCAGCCGGCGGCTGCAGGAGAAAAAGGAATGGAGACTGCACGGACGCCTCAACTGCGAGCGGAAGGGCGAACAAGAAAGCGAGTAAGTGACCACCGCACGTTGCGCTTTATTGCATTGTTCGCAGGCTGCACCGGCAGCCCACGTCGCGAGCGTTCCGTTCCGCGAGAGTCTCGACCGACAACGAGAGAATGAGGAATCTGACGGGGAAAAGCCGTGCGCCTTGAAGGTAAAGTATAGACGGCGTTGTAATAAGGAAATGGGTGTGTGTTAGCTGCCCAGGATGTATTACTTATAGCTACGCTTCGGGACGAGAAGCAATGCAGACTTCGTCAGATTCACCCCGTTACCGTAATAATGGCTGTAACATATAAAAAAATAAAAAAACTAAAACTTCATAATCGTTTTTTGGTTATAAAAAAAAATAAAATCAATAAAAACTCTAATCCATCAGAGTACCAAGTTTTTTTCGCGAGACGAAGAGTCTCATAGAGGAAACTTTATAACTATCAAAAATATTTTAGAGACAAAAAATTTCAAAAGATGTTTTAAGGCGATATATGTCTATATTTGTTGATTTTGAGACAATTTTTTTGCGTGGATGTGTGTGCGTGCGTGCGTGCGTGCGAAATAGAATAAGTTTACAATTTTTCATATTCTGTTAATACAAAAATTATTCTAATGTTAAACACAACTCCTAGCATATATTATAGAAATCGTTATGTTATTTTCGGCATAATTTAAATAACAACATAATATATCGAAGTAACGCATCGTACGGAACAAACAACTAACTCGTTAATCGCAATCCAGACCGCACTCTTCATCACGGTCTGACTCGATGTTGTCTTCAGTTTCTTCGCCTGCCATTTAACATATCGCTTCGATAGTAGTTTAGTAACTATTACCAATAACTTTTTATCATGGGGTATGTAATGTTTTGCATAATAGTTATCACCACTTTTGTACAGTATGTCAGTCTTCACTCTTCCACAAAACCGTCTGCAAATAATTTTCTGCCCTGAATCCTATAATTTTTTACCCTGAGCTTTATAATTTTTTTCGTTGTAAAATTTGTCATTTTTGACTGTCCACCTCTGCCTTAATTTTCCTAAGCGCGCAGGCAGACTGGTGAATGTTCTGGAGCGCTAATGGAACCTCTCCTGAGGCCATATTCTGTGGGCTTAACGCAGGTGTTAAATTGCTGCTTATAGCTACTGGGCATCATCAGAGGTTAACTTCATGGTTAACGCCCAAAATGGCGTTGCGAGTACAGGACATGACCCCAACTATAAATGTCTTTGTTCCTTATGCCTTGCATTTTTATATGTTCAGCTCTTAGACTAATAGTATGGAGATTATATTGATATAGATATTACCTGCAGGGACTTTTGTTTCTCTCCGTCTCTCTTGCCCTCCTTCTTCCCCTCTCGCTCTAAATCTCTATAAATCATTCAGCGGGAGAAAGCAGCGCCGTGCTTCGAACAAAATCTATTATCTATTCTATTACAATATTAAAAATCCAAAATGTCCGTCCGTCCATTCGTCCATCCATCCGACCACTCCTTTTCTATCTAGTAGTTTAATACCTCTTAAAATATATCTATTTCCATCTATTATCCCCCTACATATTAATATCCATGGACGTGTCAGCGTAACGCCAATATAATAACGTTAAAAATCGGTACGTCGCTAAAAATAGATATAGATATATAGATTATGTGTATTACTAACAAGAGAGAGAGAGAGAGAGTGTGTGTGTGTGCGTGTACGTGTGCGTGTGTTTGTGTGTGTGTGTGTGTGTGTGTGTGTGTGTGTGTGTGTGTGTGTGCGCGTGTGTGTGTGTGTGCATGCGTGTGCGTGTGCGTGTACGTGTGCGTGTGTTTGTGTGTGTGTGTGTGTGTGTGTGTGTGTGTGTGTGTGTGTGTGTGTGTGTGTGTGTGTGTGTCGGGGAGAGAGGAAGTAGCAGTGCTGGCCGTATGGTTACGAAAGGAACTTTATTTTTTATATTGATGTAATAACACGGTGTGTGTTATCGTATGAATTTATCCCTCGGTTATTGTGATTATATTGATGTGGGAATCTGTCGTTCTTCCCGAAGCAGCAGGTGTAAGAAATGAAAACCCTTACAATTTTATTTTTTATAATATATGATTATACTATATACTAATTTAATATAAATAAATATTAATGCTGTGAATTATACTTTTCAGGTGTACAAGCAAGTATACATCTATCTAATAGTGTATACTTGAATCTTCTCTAAAGATTAAAGAAAAACGAGTTATTGATTATTGTGTTTTGATCATTGATTATATTACTTATTGTCTATTGATTAGAGTTTTTTGACTATTGTTTATTGATTATTGTTTGTTGATTATTGTCAATTTAATATTGATTATTGTTTATTGAATATTCACCATTAAATATTGATTATTGGCTATTGAATATTGACCATTAAATATTGTTTATGGATTATTGAATATTAATTATTAATTATTAATTATTTATTTTTGATATTTCTATTGAGTATTGACTGTTATTGATAAGAACTGATAAGAATCGAAATGAACTGTTAAGAACTGATAAGAATTTATATGAACTGAAATGAACTGATATGAACTGAAATGAATTGATGTGAACTGAAATGAACTGATGTGAACTGAAATGAACTGATAAATAATAAGTAATTAGGAGTTATTGATTATTGTCTGTTTATTAATATCTATTGATTATTGACTATTGAACTGTATTGAATATTGACCATTGAATATTGATTATTGACTTTTGATATCACTATTGAGTACTGATTGTTACTGATTAGAACTGAAAAGAACTGATAAGAACTGATTTTTGCTATTGAACTTTGGCTGTTATTATTGAACATTTGCCATTCTGATTAATAATTAAAAACTAGATTTTGATTATTATTGAACTTTTACAAGTATTTGTATTAGCATTCATAAAAAGTCTTGATTAATTTTTCTCATTTATTGTTTTTTTTATTATCATTTATATTATATCTCATTGGAAATATCATTATGGCATTTAAATATTAGTAGTTTAATGGAGGATGACAATGTTGAGCAGGCTATTGATGAAAATCGTCGTCGCTGTAGACCTAGAATCAGACGTACTTCTGAGGAGGAAAGGGAGTTCTGAGAAAGGCAACGGGTTTTAAAAAATGAAAGAGCAAGACGATACAGGGTTCGGTGCGATAATAGTGTCAATAATAGTTCAAATACATTGGAACCTAATAATAATAAGGTAAATTTAACTAAAAGAAGTAGACAAAGTAATGATGAGGAGGAAAGAGAATTCCAAAATCGTCGACATGAACGAAATGTAGAGAATCGAAGATTTTTGGAACAAAATAGTAATGTTGACGAATACTATTTAGGTTAAATGGATGTTTTATGCAGTCATTGTAACGCGAAACATTTTACTGCAGAGAGGGTGTTCAACAAGGGTAATTCATTTAATGATTGTTGTGGTCATGGGACTGTTAAATTGGCAGAAATTCCAGATTTTCCAGATAATTTACGTTCATTATTTGAAAATAATCCTCAAAAAAGTAAAGCATTTTTTGAACGTATTCGAAATTATAATAATTATATAAAATACAAGGTCAAATTTATTACCAAATAAATGAGGCTTTATATCCATCGGAAAATGATTAGCCTAAATATGGTCAGCTTTTTATTGTAGATCCGCAAGAAGCTACCGACTATAGAATTGCAGCTAACATAGGAACTGACAAAGAAATAATGTATAGTTTAGAGCAAATGATAAGACAATATAATTTATTTTCCAAGTCATATCTAATAATGAAGGAAGAAATTGATCATCAACGTCAATTATTGGGTAGTGATACGGAACCTGAATTACAACTAATTTTTAGTTTAAAACCGGGCTATAATCGAAATAAGTATAATTTACAAAGAACAAATGAGTTTGCTGCGGTTGTTGTTACTACAGCCGATGGTGACATTCCTGAATCATATGTGACTATCCGTAATAAGGCTACGCGTGTATTGCAATCAGTAAGTTCAATGGATCCAAACGTAGAACCTATGGTATATCCACTGTTTTATCCTCATGGATCGCAAGGTTGGCATAAAAATATAACGAAAATAAATAATAGGACATTCGTAGTAGATAATGTTGATGCACAAGGTGAACAAAGTAATCGTCGAGTAACTAGGGGATCTTATGTTAAATATAGAATAGACATAAGATCTGATATATTCAATGCATTTTTGTTAGGCCGTAGATTATTTCAACAATGGATTGTTGATAGTTACGTTAAAATCGAGAGGGATCGTATTGAATATATTCGGCGCAATCAAAAACAATTGCGTGTGGAATCATACCGAGGATTAGTTGAGCATTTAAATAATACTACAAATGATATGAATTGTCAAGTAGGTAAAATAGTTATATTGCCATCAACTTTTATTGGTTCTCCTAGATATATGATGCAAAATTATCAAGATGCAATGGCTGTAGTTCGTATGAAAGGAAAACCTGATCTATTATAACCATGACGTGTAATCCTAACTGACGTGAAATTAAAGATAATTTATTACGGGGTCAACAGGCTTCAGATCGTCCTGACATCTGTGCTCGAGTTTTCCATTTAAAAAAAGAATATTTAATCTCACTAATAACAAAAAGAAATATTTTGGCGAAGTTTCAGCTCATGTACATTTTGTAGAATTTCAGAAACGAGGTTTACCTTATGCACACATTTTAGTTACTTTAAAAAATGGTTTTAAATTATCTACCGTGAATGATATAGATAAATACATTTCTCCTGAAATTCCTGATTCTGAGACAGATCCAATATTGTATAACACTGTGGTTAATAATATGATACATGGTCCATGTGATAATAGATGTATCATTGACGGTCAATGTTCGAAACATTACCCAAGAGAATTTGGAGAGGAAACTATAATGTCGCCTGATGTATATCCGTATTATAAACGAAGAAATGATGGGAAAAATATTATGCGTCGTAATCAAACTGTAGACAATCGATTTGTAGTACCATATTGTCCTGGGTTATTACGCATATTCAATTGTCATATAAACGTTGAAGTAGTGTCCAGCGTAACGTCCGTGAAATATTTGTATAAATATGTTTATAAAGGTTACAATGTAGCTAATATCATAGTTGAAGAGTTAAATAATGAGAGGGTAATTAATCACGATGAAGTTTGTAGTTTTATAGAAATGCGATATGTTAGCCCAGTTGAAGCATGTTATCGTATTTTAAGTAAACCATTACAGTGTAAAAGTCATAGTATCATACGCTTAGCAGTTCATTTACATCAACAACAGTCAATTATAATTGATGATATTGATGATGATGTTGCTGTGGAGGTTGCATTAAATCGAACCACTACATTATTAGTTTATTTTGATTTAAATAAACAAGATATTTCAGCTAGGCAATACACTTATGCTGAAATTACAGCTCACTATGTTTTTAAAGAACATAATGATAATGGTCAGAAAGTTTTTAGATGGTCAAAACGAAAATCACATTATAATTGTATCGGACGTATGTATTCCGTCAGTCCAAGTCAGGTAGAGTTATTTCGATTAAGATTACTTTTATTAAATTTTAGAGGCGCAAAAAGTTTTGATGTATTAAAAAATGTAAACGGTGTTCAGTATATGACGTTTTCGGAAGCTTGCTTAGCGTTAGGTCTTATAGATGATGATGAGGAATGGAGTCGAGCTATGCAGGAAGCTGTAAGTTGGATGAAGCCAGGTAGTATACGTCTGGTATTTGTACGTATTTTGATTCATTGTCAACCTGTGCATCCGGACGAACTTTGGGAAAATTTTAAAGATGCCTTATCAGAAGTCTTCCTAAGATTATATGGAGATCATACCAGTGCTTACAATTTAGCTTATTCCAATATTTGTGAAATGTTGATAGCTGAAGGCAATGATATTGCGAACTTTCCATCGACGCCTCAATTAGTAGTAAATAACCATATTGAGGATAGTAATAAATTGCGTGGTAACTTGGCAGATATGGGAAATAGACAGTATTCCATGTTAAACAGGGATCAAAAAGAAATTGTTGATATGATTTTAAGAGTATCAAATGTTATTGATTATAACAGCTCTCGGTGTTTTTATATCGATGGCCCTGGTGGATCTGGGAAAACGTTTGTATATACAACATTATATAATTTACTAAAAAGTCAAAGCAAAAATGTTTGTTGTATGGCTTTTACTGGGATCGCCGTAACGTTACTACCTAAAGGAATGACGGTTCACAAAGTACTAGGTTTGCCTGTACCTTTATTATCAGATTCTTCATCTAATATCGCTGTGCAATCAAAGGGCAATTTTTGAGGCAAACAGATGTGTTTATTTAGGATGAGGCCCCAATGGCTCCGCGATACGCATTAGAAATCATGGACAGGACTTTAAAAGATATTATGAGTAATGATTTATTGTTTGGTGGTAAAATTGTCATTTTAGGTGGAGATTTTAGACAATTATTAGCTATATTACCACGAAGCATTCGAAGTGAAGTTATAAATTTATCTATCAAAAGAAGTATTTTGTGGAATGTGTTTCATAAATTTAACGACTAATATAAGAGCTATAGATGAAGATATTACATTTTCAAAATTTGTTTTGGATATGGGAAACGGTGATTTAAATGACAACAATGATAATATTGATATTCCTGAACGATCTATAACTACTGATTCTAATTTCATTAATTGTATGTATGGACATTTGATAAGAAATTACCTTTATGATGAAATGAGCTCATCGGTTATATTAGCTGCACGAAATATAGACGTGAACGAAATTAATAAAACTGTCGTATCGTTATTAGATAGTTATAATGAACGTATATATACGAGTATTGATTCCGCTGATCATTGTGATAATAATGGTTTAATGGGTGAAGGAATTTTACCAGAATATCTTAATTCATTGAATCCACAAAATTTACCACCTCACGAATTGCATTTACAAATAAATTCTATTGTTATGCTTATCAAAAATATTAGTATACATGAAGGATTATGTAATGGAACACGATTAAGAATTTTAGATTTAAATAATAATTTATTGAAATGTAAAATTTTAGCGGGGGATAAAGAGGGTCAAGTTGTTTTTTTAAATCGCATTACTTTATATTCTGATAATGAGTATCCTTTTACTTTCAAAAGAAGACAGTTTCCAATAAAATTGGCATTTGCAATGACTATCAATAAAGCTCAGGGCCAAACATTTTCAAATGTATTAATTGATTCACAAAAAGATGTTTTTAGTCATGGACATTTATATGTTGCAATTTCGCGTGTCCGTTCTTGGAGTGGATTAAAATTCTATTTAGGTTCTAATCGAGTTAATAATAAAGTAAAAAATTACGTTTTTAAAGAAATTTTATAATAAATAGTATCTTTAATGTATGCATGTATGTATGTATGTATTATTATTATTATTATTATTATTATTATTATTATTATCATCATCAATTATTATTATTAGTGTACAATTTAAAATGAAGAAAATATTTACATTTATTTACATATGTTTAATATGTTTACTTTATGCAATGTATACGTAAAATCGTGTTCTTTGAAATGATATAGAATATGTCTAGAGAATATATAGAAAGAATATTGTTTAACACGAATTATAGATAATTAAAGTGTGTAAAAATTGTTATACTTTGAGTATAATACTGTACACACTGCACCCATGCTAGAGCCCTCTCCACTGTCTTTTTTCCTAAATCTATTTGCATTTTATTTTCCATGCTCTCTTCTATCGGCCGTATTCGAGGTCTATTTTTTTTGTTTCTACGTGACAATGAAATTCGTTACACTATGTATCTAGAATTAACATTTTAATCGAATAATTAACAGTATACATTAACAAATATATTTACGTAATGAGTCACATTACACAATTATTGTAGTCGACTCAAGATAACACAGCGACATTGTAGGCGCGCGTAGCGCGCTCAATATTCTAGTAATATTAAAAAGCCAAAATGTCCGTCCGTCCGACCACCCGTTTTCTACCCAGTCGTTCAATACCTCTTAAAATATATCTATTTCTATCTATTATAATATTAAAAGGCGAAAATGTCCGTCCGTCCGTCCGTCCGTCCGTCCGTCCGACCACCCAGTAGTTTAATACCTCTTAAAATATATGTCGATTAATTTTATTCTAAAATAGTGACAGTTACCTTATTTAGTAATTAATAGGACACGTTTTTTTTGTATTACCGAGCGACGTCTGGAGCGAGGTATAAATAGCTAGTAAGTACTATGGATTTTGATTCGACATTAGCTGGAGCTACAATTTTCACTAGACTGACTAAAGGAAAAAATCAAATTTGATTTCGAAAGCATGAAAAGTATTTTGCTTAATAACTTCAATATTATAGCATCTTTCATAATGAAATTTCACAGTTAAAATGTAAATTAAAAATGCTTATTAATGAATTATCTCATGAATCATATCTACGAATGAAATTATTGATACGAGAAAAGTGACGAAGAAAGGAACGTTATCATCCCAAATCAATAAATAAATGGAGACCGCGTCGGCGCTTTGTTCGCTCGTGTGTCACTTCTACTACTATTGTAACCTTCTGTTTGGAAAGATATCAGCTTCTACTAATAACTAGAATTGGTAACCGGACTCTTACGTTGACTTTCATAAATAAATATATGTATTTATTTATTGTATTGTGGTATCATGTCTAATTAGTTTCCGTTCAACTGACGTTGGTTATGCTCATTACATTATACTTACTGTGTGTGTGTGTGTGTGTGTGTGTGTGTGTGTGTGTGTGTGTGTGTGTGTGTGTGTGTGTGTGTGTGTGTGTGTGTGTGTGTGTGTGTGTGTGTGTGTGTGTGTGTGTGTGTGTGTGTGTGTGTGTGTGTGTGTGTGTGTGTGTGTGTGTGTGTGTGTGTGTGTGTGTGTGTGTGTGTGTGTGTGTGTGTGTGTGTGTGTGTGTGTGTGTGTGTGTGTGTGTGTGTGTGTGTGTGTATGTGTGTGTGTGTGTGTGTGTGTGTGTGTGTGTGTGTGTGTGTGTGTGTGTGTGTGTGTGTGTGTGTGTGTGTGTGTGTGTGTGTGATTATGCGCTCACCTGTATTACAGGGACATCACCACCTTTTTCTCAGAGTTTGCCTATGATAGCGTGACTAAAGAAATAAGGACCCTCAGGGTATTGACTCTAGATTTGTCCCCGAAACAGTGGTTTCGTCCATATTATTATGGGGACGGTCCCCGTACTCCGGTAATATCCCCGAAGTATAGTCAATGTATACGTTTTTGTCCCCAAAGTATGGCAAAGATGCGTGCGTGCGTGCGTGCGTGCGTGCGTGCGTGCGTGCGTGCCTGCGTGTGTGTGTGTGTGTGTGTAAATCAACTGCGCGTGCTATTGTTCGAGTATGCGCAAAAACATTCAAATTGAATAAAATGTTTCATTAATAATAAATTTTGGCGATGGTAGTTTCTATTTTACTAATTGTTTACATTTTCGTCATATATGCAACGCGTTTGAATCTATCGGTTTCACAAGTTTATCAAAGAAAAATTTACAATCCCATGCCTATCTTATATACACTATTCACAAAATTTTGTACTGTGTTCGCAAGGTTGTACAGATGATAATGCTTCAGGAAAGTCGACTCCACTCTCTGATGATGACATACCGGCGCCAAGACACATAAAATTTACTTCAGAGGAAGAATTGAATTTGTCTTGTTGCATTCTCATGCTCGATATTGTGCTAAAACAGGTTAGTCTTAATAATTTGTTACTTATGCAGTTATATATTTAATATTGGCTTATGATACTATCTAATGCTTTTAAAAATAATCGTAAGCATCTTTTACACAAACCCAAAGGGATATGAATTCCATTTAAATAATGCATTTTTTCTTTGTGGAATGTACACCGTCATAATAATCTCTCCTGGTACCATAAGATAAAAACGTGAATGCACAAATGAATACACACCCACCAGGTTTATATAGTAGGGGACGGTCTATCCATTTCTCTCGCTCGCCTATCTAACGCATGCATAGTGCCGTTATACCGCCGATAGCACAAGTGGGAAGAGCATATGGTAACGCTATATGAGTAGGAGAGTGATGTAGTAATGATTTTTGGAATAGAAGAGGGCTATGGTTCTTGAAAGTCCCCGCTGTGCTCGCTTACATGTGAACTATACGTGTGCCCACCGAGTGTGACTAGCCCAGTGCGAGTGTGACGTAGTACTTATTCTGGAAAGTTTCGCCCTTCGCTAGTTTACATTTATTTGCACGAATACTCAGGAATATGTCTACGATAAAACCGGTATAGTAGGATTTATTCTCCTAAATTCGGCGTCGGTAACAATGGGACAGTTACAATTCCCACAAATTAAATTTTAATTTTTTGTATTAAAAAACTATAAATTAAATTTCCATAAAATCGAAGATTATAGGACCATTTGAATAATCTCTTAAAATTGAACGATTATCGCTTTCAGGAAAATTTAATAAGAACAAGTGTGCAGCCGTAGCCCCTCGGTAGCACAATCACCAATGTTCTTGCAAATCAAAAAAACTAATTTTTATTTGAAACTATTAAATTTTTATTTTCTAAACGTAAAAAAATACAAATGTAATTTTCGCTTGTTAAGACGCAACATATACATACATTAATAATGGTAATTACATGAATTTTCTCCGATAGTATCTTTGGCTAATGTTGATGTTTTCTTGAAGACACTGGCCTCTTCTTGTAACATCTGCCAATGCGTTTCGGACGCTAATACTCTGTTCTTTGGTTGATTTCTTTTGTTATACTTATTTGTATTTTTGTCGGAGTACTCGATTGTAGAGCATATTCGAGAGGTTAAATAGTGTATATTTCACATATATCATAGTCTGTCTCCTCGTGATTAACCTTAAAATTCGCTTTGCATTTAATATTACTGTATGAACTGTTTCCACATGTTTTAAAGATATCGCAATTAATTGAGGTGTGCTGTTTAGCGCACTTAAAGGAAAGTCTTACCTAACTGTAGATTTCTGCACTTGATTTTTCAAATTTCTCAACCAATTTTCATATTATCAAAATTATTGAAGCACACGTATAATATATATAATTCAAAGAATGTGTGTCAGCTTCAATATAAGCAAAAATATGTAAATTGAGATAGATATTTGAAAAATCAATAAATGTCGGTAAGCATGTACAGACTATACAAGTAAGGCATCCCCTTAAGACATATAGTAGTCTTCTTGCATTTATTACCATTATACTCAAATTGTCCACATTTAAAGCAAGGCTTTACATTTTTAATATCGTACACTTTGCAATTTTGGTATCCTATAAAGATTTTGATTTCATTATCTCTAATAAATTTATGTATTTCAGCAGACACTTTTATTATTAGAGTTCGTGTATTATTTTGGCTATTAGTGTACGAGTTTGCAGAACACATTTATCTTGAACATCACAAAAATTTCTTTTATTTATATCATCTTCTAGTGCCTTTTCATTCATGTCGTGTTGTTTATTCCCACAACTTTCACTTTTGGTTGTATTATCTGTTCTTTTTCAATTTTACACGTACCTGGTAATTTATTAAACAATATGTTAATTGTACAATAGAATCTACTATTTCTGCATTAATAAAATCAACAGTTATTTTTTCCTTACTGTTTGCAAAAACTTTATGGGTTTTTATTGTTTTATCATTAATTAAGTACTGAACATACACATTTTTTTTATATTCTCAATGCTTCCTTTATTCTTGGTTTTTTATTGTTATTTTAGGTATACGTTTTGAAACTCTTTTGGTATTTCTTGTTATTTCAGCATATGTCTTTGCTGAGTATGCATTGATCGTATTACTCGAGTTATTTTTTTTTTCATTTTCATTGCTTCATAATTCTTTTAAAAGCACATTTTTATCTTGCAATTCAGCATTCAACTCTATGAGTAAACTATTCTCAATTCTAAGTGTTTCTTGTAAACGGAGATCTTCATGTATAGTCTGATTGAGACATAATTTATTAGCATCAGTCATTTCTTAAATTATCTGCTTTTTGATTTCATTTGTATGTATGATTTTTATTTGAACAATGATTAGTCTTGCAACATCACTCAACGTGTCATCGCTAACTTTTGAGGTTATGTTTATGTCCTTGTGCCCATTGCAGATAACAAATATTTACTTTAATATTCCAGTGTTTTCTAATTTTAAAAAATGTTTTACGTGATACACATTTTTATATTGTATACCAATTACTGCTCCCAACTTTTGTGTATAATGGCACCTGAAACATGTATACCCAAATTTATCCGGCGGGACTGTGCCACGTCCTGACATTTGGACTGGCAGATGTTTTCGATGTAACGGATGTAAATTAATATTTTTTATAATACATAGAAATTTGTAAAACCTAAATAATATTGATATATATCTTCCTATATTATATAGTTATAAGAAATTGTTGTGTTTTCAGCCCTCCCCACCCCCGTCTCGCGCCGCCACCCCTCTAAATAACGCAAAATTGTGTGTTTTTCACGTTATTTTAAAATTTAAGTATGGTGACTAGCCATCTCCCCTTGCCCCTCCACCCCTCACCAGCCCTCATACCCCCACGCCGTCACCGTTATGTCCCCTTCATGTCGCCCCCTCAGCACCTTAGTAACTTACAAAATGCTTTTCTTTTTCAAACCACCCTAGAGGTAGATAGCTAGACGCATTTTTTAGAGATATCGTAAAAATGAATGTAATTAATATTCTGAAAGCGACTCTGGTTGATGAAAATAAACCGTGGTCTAATTTTGTTTCAAATTTTTGAATTAAAAGTAGTTTTACTAAATAGTTGTAGTTGTAGGGGGTTGCCTATTCCTTTCAATATACTTTCCTAATAGATAAACGATACTGTTTGAGAATGCCATAATATAATGAGGACATGCTGTAGGTATTTGGAAAATAAATTGAGAGATAACACTTGAGTAAAATTAACGACAATATATTATAAAAAGTCTATGAAAACTAAATTGTATAATCTATAAAATAATATTCATGATTTTTAAACAGCAATTTTATAAATGCTAGTAAAACAGTCTTTTACTTCTTTAAGTCAATGTATGCCGAATAAATTATATGCAAGTACATTCAAATTGATCACTGAAAATCAAACAAATAAAAGTTGTGAAATCAATTATCGATAGTCAAGTAATGCAAACCACTCTCCTAAACAACTGTATGACTGTTCTCAGAAATGTATTCAAATTTCTTCATTATGCTATTCAAATTAAACACAAGAAAGTACTGAAATCAATTTAAGCTAGTCAAGTTTATGCATGCGTTGTAAATTCCAAAATTATTCAGTCAGCGGGCGTAAAGTACTACTTAACACTCAAGAGGCCCAATAGCTCATACAATTCTACAAAACTTTGTAGAACCTATGCACTTTACGCGCGTGTGGGCGAAAATTATTTTAATTATATAACTATAACGCCTCCTTTTTAGGCACGACCGCTTTTCGGTAGAGCCTTATATTTTCACCAGAGTGAACATTGTAACTCCCCGAAAACTAGCAATTTACTGTATAAAAACTATTTTCCGCCCAGAAATAATTCATTTTAGGCGTTTTTTATGATGTGTGTATGTATGTACGTTCGTATGTAATCAAGTTTATGGATTATCTCAGCGAATTTTCGATCGATTTCATCGGGATTGCGGGAAAGATCGATGGAAAATTTGTCAAATGGGAGCACAAAGAAATATCTCAAAAAATCGAATTTTAAGCTTAATGTCTAGAAAAATTAATTTTCAGTTAATATCTAAAGATCTATCTGCTAAAACTAATTAAAATACACATTTTTTCTGTTCGACACTTTTCTCTACGAGCAATATTTGCCAAGATAAACGCAAAAAACGGCAAAAAAAAGGTAAAAAATAGACGATTCTCGGCTATACCTTGACAGGATTTGATTTTACCCAAAAATGTTAAATACAAAAGTTGTAGATAATATCAAAGCAAAACTTTTTTTCATTTAAAATTTTTGTGTAAAATCAACTCCTGACGAGTTATTAGTTGTAAAAACGGTTTTAAACGGTAAAATATACATAAAATTGACGATTTTCGGCTATAACTTGACAGGATCTTCTTTCATACAATTTATAAATGTAAAAGTTGTACATTATAAGAAAACAAAACGTTTTCCCGTTTAATATTTTCAAGTACGATCAATACTTGACAAGCTAGGCTTATAAAAACGATTTTTTGTAATGCTTAAATACAGATAAAATCATCGTTTTTCGACTATTATTTAGCAAAATTTGACTTGACATAAACAGATATAAACAAAAGAGTAAAATAATCGTGGAACAAAACTTTTTTCCTATTTGACATTTGTATATACAATAATTTCATAATGATACTATAACGGACTCTGAGAAGAATTCTTAATTCCTAGCCAAACTTAGAAATTAACCAACTGAGCTAATCTTACCAGCGATAACTACCTACCCGTATTGTGTCTAACAACAAACATATTCCAGTTTCTAATTACCTAACCCCTCACATTCTAAAGTATTGACACTTAAAATACCTAACGGAACTGCAGAAGTAGCAAAGTCGAACTACGCTACTTCATAAATATCAATTTGCTCAACATTATCTAACTAGTAACCATTGACTAGGTCAGTAACTATACCATCTGTTGTCTCACTGTAGAAATAACTTAAGCCTAAAGATCGACAACGTACAAATAACAGATCAACCACTACTCTATGAGCCAAGTAAGAGAGTTGAGCACTTAAAACACATATGACTAATAAATACATGATACAAAAAATAATATCGTATGAAAAAAGTCTGTAGCAATGATTGACAGAATTACTTTGAACACTTTTCTCCAACGATTTTCTCATCATTGGCAAAATCGATTTGGAGAAAGTAGTAGACCATTTTGAAGAGCGGATCGAGAGCTTTCCAATGCTATTCTCAGTTTTCTCGTAAACTTAATATAAACTTTTCTACGTAAGATAATCTATTATTTTTGCCAAAATGTAAAATATCGATGAAATGGAAATGCATCAACATCAAGTTTAACAATTGCGATTAGTAAAAACCAGTAGATCAATTGAAAGAGCGGAACAAGAGCTTTCTAATGGTATGCTTAGTTTTTTTCGAAGACTTAATAATTATTAATGATAATTTTAGAATCCACTGGCCATCCATACCAAATTAGTGCTCTTATTTATTATGGCTTGTTCAAATAGTTTTTTTTGTGTGTGTATAAAGAGGGCTTCGGTGAAGAGTCTCTTCCCATTATTTATTTCTCTATCTAAAATTTTAATATCGTTGAAATCAATCGAGTGGCTATTTTCTTTTGTATGTGTGAATAATCCAGAATTTTCATCTTTATCAGCATATTTCTTTGTGGGCTCTTTTATTCTGACCTTCAACCGTCTACTAGTCTGTCCGACGTATGAAGCATTGCAATCTTTACAATTTATTTTGTACACAACATTCGCATTATTACACATTTCATTTTTATCTTTGCCAAGTTTTATAATGTTATTTAATTTATTTTTTGCGCTATATACTACTTTTGTGCTATATTTTTTTAAAAATTTCTTTGTAAAACCTTCCAATTCTTTTTCAAACGGTAAACTAATGATAGCTTTATAGTTGTTGACAGTATTTTTTGGTTTCTCTGCAAACCTTATTTTTTTCAGTCGCTTCTTTTTTATGTGAAAATCTATTAAGTTTTGTGGATAACTATTTTGTCTTAAAATTTTTTTATGAATGAGATATATTGATTATGGAAATTTTTGTGTGATAACTTTATGGCTCTATCAACAAGGCAATAAATAATCGCTATTTTATTGCTGATTGCGATGTTCTGGCTTTAAAATAACAAAAATACCATTTCAACGCCTCAAGAAGGTCTTCCTCTCTCCTGTCGCTAGCGCTGTAAGGGGCGGCTTCCCCACCATTTGTATTTACAATACGTTGATACAGTATTAGTGTCCATCTCTGTGATATAATTTAACATATACATGTACATTTTTAGATATATAAGCTCGATCGCAATGTAAAAACAAACTATTGACAAGCGGAATTGCTCCCCGCGAAAATACTTTGATTATCACAACTACTTGTAAGTTTTAAGTTTTGTTATTGCCAAACTGAAATTGTTGCGTTTAATATTGGTGTGTAAAATTATTTGTTAATTTTTATTTAATTAGTTTCCTGAAGAGGGACAGAATAAAATGTCCGAAACGTCGAACGAGAAAAATGTGTTTTTATTTATCCATAATAAATAAGAGCACTAATTTGGTATGGATGGCCAGTGGATTCTAAAATTATCATTAACATAAAATCCTACCATTCGATTAAAAAATCCAACTTAATAATTATTATTTATTTTGATGTCTAAAGTTCAGTTGAAGGTGCACAGTCGGAAGGTTATGTTTTTTTAGCCGATCATTTTTTATCATGTATTTGGTGTAAATAGATACGAGATAATCCTACTTTGGATGTAATTTGATCTATTTTTCTGTTTTTAAACTAATATTAAAAACGTGATAATTAGGCTATGCGTTAAAGAACAACAAATCGGGTCTACTGCAACTTCAGACGTTCCGTTTGAAAAAGTCCCTAGGATTTTCGAACGGCTTGAAAAGTAAACAACGTGATTGATGGATGTGTATTAATGAATTATTTACAATGCTAAGCGTTAATTTAATTAATATAAACAAGTAAAATGAAATCCTGCATAATTAGAAAAAATTTATTTCGAGAAATATTATTAACCTAAAAAACTGTATCCCAAGAATAATGTTACTTTGTAAAGTTGTTGAAGCAGATGAAATAATATGTAGAATAATCATGATAATATTTAATTATTTAGATTATTGTAACCGGATAAATCGTGCAAATCTCATCGTCACAACGAGGCGAGTAGAGTGAAAAATCAATCGAGTTATGCGAGTAAAAGCGCTGTAATGTGCGAAACGTAGGTACCCGTTTGTAGCGTTACAGAATAAGTCTCGGTGCGGCCGCGACCGCTCGCCGACGTAACGAACGGCTCTTCGTGCTCGATCTTCGTCCGATGGCGCTTAGCCGTGAGATTAACATTACGCATCTGCGGATAGAAGAAGAAGTGGCGTAGCGCTGGCGCGGTTTACTCGCCCTCGGTGGCATGCGCAGTCTCTATCGCTCCATTTTTCTATGTCTATTCCTGGACTACTTCTCTTCCCTCTTATTTTCTAGGCTTGTTTAAGTTTTGACAAGTACTAGTGGAAATAATGAGTAAGAAAAATCTACTTCCGCCAATTTTTTGCACAGTTAAAGAATACGATGTCTAAACACAAAAATAGGGCGCCAGGCACTGTAAATCATTTTAACGTAAATGTTTAAAATTTGAATGAGCAGTGCTCCTCACTATGACAGTTTACCAATTGTTTACTTTACTTACAACAATATAATGCTCGGCAGGCTCCGAGGTAGAGGAGCGAGTCCCAACGGCAAGAGTATCTATCTTTTCACGTTGGGACAAACACAATGACAACAAAAATTCACACTCAAATAATTACATGCAACGCTCAGAAATAAATACAAATTTGATTTCGAAATTATACTTATATCTATAAATTTTTAATTACTAGAATTTTTGGTAGTTTAACAGAGCCTTGTTTTAGGACAAATTTCACTTAATTCTATAGTTGTTTTCTACATTATATGACAAATATTTAGTTACTAATTTTATAGCTGTTTTCTAAACTAATAGACAAATATTTAGTTACTAATTTTATAGCTGCCACGAAGGCAAAAGAAAACTAGGGTAAAATGTACAGCCACGAGGCAGCGTTTCTGAGTTGTAAATCGCAGTGATTTTACTACCATTTAACTCGTTTAATTTTTGCCAAAACTTTACATGAATTTACACAATATCAATTATTTAACAGAAAGCTTTCTCTAATACTTATTCACCTTTACAAAATGTAGCCGAACGTAGGTCACTCATGTACAATAGAAATATACTTAAATAAAGCGCGTGACAATTAATTTACGAGATTTTGAATTTACTTTAATGACGCGCAGAAATGAAGGCATTCGAGCGCAAACTAAGGTTAAGCCTTTTTACATGCATCAGCGAGGTATTACAATAAATCAAGCTTGGCAAGCCTTACCGCTTCCGATCTAGACCTGGACGCCCCCAGAGGCAGGATCATACGTATCGGCTCGCGGCAACTAATCAACTTCTTCAACTATATTACAACAAATACTTTATAACTCTCTAAATTAACGCAAGTATAGAGGCACTCGCGGGATCAAATCCTATACGGCAAACAAAAAGGTATTCCAATTATAAGCGGCACGGTAAACGGTACTGCTGGGCTTCCACGTCCTTCCTTCGCGGCGGCCAGGAGATGAATCCTAGAACGCCGCGCCATCCCGCTCGCCGATGCCTCGCTCACCGTCGACGTAGCCGTTGTTGATTGGTTGGAAGTCGATCATCTCAGCCGAAAGGACGTGTCGAAAGCCGTGGTTGTTGTCTTTCTCTCTCGCTCTCCTACGTTGAGTCGCAGTGAATTCTTGCGTTTCTTTCGAAATGGAATTTTCCATGAAGTTCGAGGCAGAGAAAGTTATGTTAGAATGCTAGAAACTGCTCGACTAGGCATTTTTATGAATACGTGCAGATGCTAATGCATCTTCATTGCACAGTTAATTTATGCATTTTAAGGGACGAGAGAGATTAAATAAACGCGGAATTACTTAAATATATTAACTCGCTATGGCAACCAAATAAATACGTAGCTTCGGCAGACGGTCACAGCTGGAGACGATGATCTTCAGCTGATGTTGGACGCTGCGTCGAGGCGAGGACGAGGCGGCCGACGATGAGACGGCGAACGCTGAAGGCTGACGGAAGGCAGCTAGCTGGAAAGTACGTCGTCACGCTTTTTGCTCGTCGAATGATTTTTTTTTGCTCGCATGACAACAAAAAGATAACAAAAAAAATAAGAAAATAATACAAAAAGTACGAGTGACCCTGACGCTTAGGTGAAGGATTCTCCTCCTGGCTGCCCAATAGAGGGGATTTCATTTTATAAATCCGCTCTCCGTACCGCGATAGTAACGTGGAAAATTCCACCATGTTACAACTTTCACCCATACTTTCAGCAATACTCTAAGCCATACTTATCGCCATACTTTTAGCCATATTTTCACCCATGGCTCAGCCATACTTTAGACAATACCTTTAGCCATACTTAGACTAAATGTTTGTTATGTTTTCGTGAAGTTTTCCCGAACGGTCGCAAAACTTTTTAAGTTTACCTAGATGTCAGCGATACTTCGGAAAAGTTTTCCTATACGATTGGCAAACTTTGTTCAAGTTTTCCCAAACCTTCGCAAAATATTGCAATTGTTTTCTTAGACATTGTCGTGAAGTTGGAAAGGTTTTCATCAAAATTCGGGGAAAGCTTTTCTTAACATTTAATAATCTCTGATGAAGTTTGGGTAAACCTCTACTAACGTTTAGAAAAACATTTCTCAACGGATGTCAGGCTTCGCAAAACATCATGCCACCATTCACTAAAAAAACTTCAACTACCGTAAAGGTTTTTAGCAAAAAATAATGAAATTTTAATAGTTTTCCAAAACTTTTTTGAGAATTTCATAAAGCTATACTTTCAGTCATACTTTAGCCGTACTTTCGTCATTACTTGCTGCCATACTTTGAGCCATACTCTGAGCCATACTTTAAGCCAGACATTCAGATATACTTTAAGACATACTTAAAGCCATACTTTCAGTCATACTTTAGACAAAGCTTGTCACAACCATCGACGGGAAACTTAATATGAACTTCAGATTAGTTCCCGCCAATGTTCGTGTAAAAATACGAATCTTACACTCGCCTTAGGAAATACTTCATATGTTTATATTCACTTTGGCTCAGTTCATCTCTGTTAAAGTTTGGAAATCCGCATTGAAATCTTACGATTAACTTACGTAAAACATCATACAAAGTTAATGTTAAGTTTCGGTAAAGTTTGGGAAAAAAACAATAAATCCGTTCTACTCACGGGAAACTTAATACAAAATTTAGGTGAATTTAAGTCAAGGTTGTGGAAATAATTCGAATCCTACGATCTCCTTACGGAATCCAAACCATAACTTTCAGCCATACTTTAGGCCATACTACCATCTGTACTTTGGGCCATACTTTCAGCCATACTTCCAGCCCTACTTTCAGCCATACTTTCAGCCCTACTTTAAGCCATACTTTAAGCCATACTTTCATCCATACTTTAGGCAAAGCTTGTCACAACCATTGACAGAGAACTTAATATGAACTTAAGATTAGTTTCCGCCAAAGTTCGTGTAAAAATACGAATCTCACACTCGCCTTAGGAAATACTTCTTATTTTTATATTCACTTTGCCTCAGTTCATCTCTTTTAAAGTTGGGAAAACCAAAATGAAATCTTACGTTTAACTTACGCAAAACTTCATACAAAGTTAATCTTAAGTTTTGCCAAAGTTTGGGAAACGAATGATAAATACGTTCTACCTACTCGAAACATAATACAAAATTTCGGTGAATTTCAGTCAAGGTTGTGGAAAGAATTCGTATCCTACGATCTCTTTACGGAATCCAAACGATAACTTTGAGCCATACTTTAGGCCATACTACCATCTATACTTTGGGCCATACTTTAGCCATACTTTCAGCCAAACTTTCAGACATACTTTAAGCCATACTTTAAGTCATATTTTAAGCCATACTTTAAGCCTCACTTTCATCCATACTTTAAGCCATATATTCAGCCATATTTTAAGGCATACTTTAAGCCATACTTTCAGCTACCCTTTAAGCCATACTTTAAACCAACTTTCAGCCATACTTTCGACAAAGCTTGTCACAACCATCGACAGAGAACTTAATATGAACTTCAGATTAGTTTCCGCAATGTTCGTGTAAAAATACGTATCTCACACTCGCCTTAGGAAATACTTCATATGTTTATATTCACTTTACCTCAGTTCATCTCTTTTAAAGTTTGGAAAACCAAATTGAAATCTTACGTTTAACTTACGTAAAACTTCATACAAAGTTAATGTTAAGTTTCGGTAAAGTTTGGGAAACGAATGATAAATACGTTCTACCTACTCGAAACATAATACAAAATTTCGGTGAATTTCAGTCAAGGTTGTGGAAATAATTCGTATCCTACGATCTCTTTACGGAATCCAAACGATATCTTTCAGCCATACTTTAAGCCATACTTCCATCCATACTTTAGGCCATACTTTCAGCCATACTTTCAGATATACTTTAAGTCATACTTTCAGGCATACTTTAAGTCATATTTTAAGCCATACTTTAAGCCTCACTTTCATCCATACTTTAAGCCATATATTCAGCCATATTTTAAGGCATACTTTAAGCCATACGTTCAGCTACCCTTTAAGCCATACTTTAAACCAACTTTCAGCCATACTTTCGACAAAGCTTGTCACAACCATCGACAGAGAACTTAATATGAATTTCAGATTAGTTTCCGCAATGTTCGTGTAAAAATACGAATCTCACACTCGCCTTAGGAAATACTTCATATGTTTATATTCACTTTACCTCAGTTCATCTCTTTTAAAGTTTGGAAAACCAAATTTAAATCTTACGTTTAACTTACGTAAAACTTCATACAAAGTTAATGTTAAGTTTCGGTAAAGTTTGGGAAAAGAACGATAAATCCGTTCTACTCACGAGAAACTTAATACAAAATTTAGGTGAATTTCAGTCAAGGTTGGGGAAATAATTCGAATCCTACGATCTCCTTACGAAATCCAAACGATAACTTTCAGCCATACTCTAAGACATACTTTAAACCAACTTTTAGCCATACTTTGGACATAGCTTGTCCCAACCATCGACGGAAAACTTAATATGAACTTCAGATTAGTTTCCGCCAATGTTCGTGTAAAAATACATATCTTACACTTGCCTTAGAAAATACTTCATATGTTTATATTCACTTTGGCTCAGTTCATCTCTGTTAAAGTTTGGAAATCCGCATTGAAATCTTACGATTAACTTACGTAAAACATCATACAAAGTTAATGTTAAGTTTCGGTAAAGTTTGGGAAAAGAACGATAAATCCGTTCTACTCACAGGAAACTTAATACAAAATTTAGGTGAATTTCAGTCAAGGTTGGGGAAATAATTCGAATCCTACGATCTCCTTACGGAATCCAAACGATATCTTTCAGCCATACTTTAGGCCATACTACCATCTATACTTTAGGTCATACTTTCAGCCATACTTTCAGCCAAACTTTCAGACATACTTTAAGCCATACTTTAACCCATACTTTCAGCCATACTTTAAGCCATACTTGAAACCAACTTTCAGCCATACTTTGGACATCGATTGTCCCAACCACCGACGGAAAACTTAATATGAACTTCAAATTAGTTTCCGCCATTGTTCGTGTAAAAATATGAATCTCACACTCGCCTCAGGAAATACTTCTTATTTTTATATTCACTTTGCCCCAGTTCATCTCTTTTAAAGTTTGGAAAACCAAAATGAAATCTTACGTTTAACTTACGCAAAACTTCATACAAAGTTAATCTTAAGTTTCGCCAAAGTTTGGGAAACGAATGATAAATACGTTCTACTTACTCGAAACATAATACAAAATTTCGGTGTATTTCAGTCAAGGTTGTGGAAATAATTCGTATCCTACGATCTCTTTACGGAATCCAAACGATAACTTTGAGCCATACTTTAGGCCATACTACCATCTATACTTTGGGCCATACTTTAGCCATACTTTCAGCCAAACTTTCAGACATACTTTAAGCCATACTTTAACCTATACTTTCAGCCATACTTTAAGCCATACTTGAAACCAACTTTCAGCCATACTTTGGACATAGATTGTCCCAACCACCGACGGAAAACTTAATATGAACTTCAGATTAGTTTCCGCTAATGTTCGTGTAAAAATATGAATCTAACACTCACCTTAGGAAATATTTCATATGTTTATATTGATTTTGACTAAGTTTATCTCTTTTAAAGTTTTGAAAACCGAATTGAAATCTTAGGATTATCTTACGTAAAACATCATACAAAATTAATGTTAAGTTACGGTAAAGTTTGGGAAAAGAACGATAAATACGTTCTACTCATGGGAAACTTAATACAAAATTTAGATGAATTTCAGTCAAGGTTGTGGAAATAATTCGAATCCTACGATCTGCTTACGAAATCCAAACGATAACTTTCAGCCATACTGTAGGCCGTACTACCATCTATACTTTAGGCCATACTTTCAGCCATACTTTCGGCCCTACTTTAAGCCATACTTTAAGCCATACTTCCATCCATACTTTAGGCCATACTTTCAGCCATACTTTCAGACATACTTTAAGTCATTCTTTCAGGGATACTTTAAGTCATATTTTAAGCCATACTTTAAGCCTCACTTTCATCCATACTTTAAGCCATACATTCAGCCATACTTTAAGGCATACTTTAAGCCATACTTTCAGCCACCCGTTAAGCCATACTTTAAACCAACTTTCAGCCATACTTTCGACAAACTTGTCACAACCATCGACAGAGAACTTAATATGAACTTCAGAATAGTTTCCGCAATGTTCGTGTAAAAATACGAATCTCACACTCGCCTTAGGAAATACTTCATATGTTTATATTCACTTTACCTCAGTTCATCTCTTTTAAAGTTTGGAAAACCAAATTGAAATCTTACGTTTAACTTACGTAAAACTTCATACAAAGTTAATGTTAAGTTTCGGTAAAGTTTGGGAAAAGAACGATAAATCCGTTCTACTCACGAGAAACTTAATACAAAATTTAGGTGAATTTCAGTCAAGGTTGTGGAAATAATACGAATCCTACGATCTCCTTACGAAATCCAAACGATAACTTACAGCCATACTTTAAGACATACTTTAAACCAACTTTTAGCCATACTTTGGACATAGCTTGTCCCAACCATCGACGGAAAACTTAATATGAACTTCAGATTAGTTTCCGCCAATGTTCGTGTAAAAATACATATCTTACACTTGCCTTAGAAAATACTTCATATGTTTATATTCACTTTGGCTCAGTTCATCTCTGTTAAAGTTTGGAAATCCGCATTGAAATCTTACGATTAACTTACGTAAAACACCATACAAAGTTAATGTTAAGTTTCGGTAAAGTTTGGGAAAAGAACGATAAATCCGTTCTACTCACAGGAAACTTAATACAAAATTTAGGTGAATTTCAGTCAAGGTTGGGGAAATAATTCGAATCCTACGATCTCCTTACGGAATCCAAACGATATCTTTCAGCCATACTTTAGGCCATACTACCATCTATACTTTAGGTCATACTTTCAGCCATACTTTCAGCCAAACTTTCAGACATACTTTAAGCCATACTTTAACCCATACTTTCAGCCATACTTTAAGCCATACTTGAAACCAACTTTCAGCCATACTTTGGACATAGAATGTCCCAACCACCGACGGAAAACTTAATATGAACTTCAGATTAGTTTCCGCCAATGTTCGTGTAAAAATATGAATCTAACACTCGCCTTAGGAAATATTTCATATGTTTATATTGATTTTGACTAAGTTTATCTCGTTTATAGTTTTGAAAACCGAATTGAAATCTTAGGATTATCTTACGTAAAACATCGTACAAAATTAATGTTAAGTTACGGTAAAGTTTGGGAAAAGAACGATAAATACGTTCTACTCATGGGAAACGTAATACAAAATTTAGATGAATTTCAGTCAAGGTTGTGGAAATAATTCGAATCCTACGATCTGCTTACGAAATCCAAACGATAACTTTCAGCCATACTGTAGGGCGTACTACCATCTATACTTTAGGCCATACTTTCAGCCATACTTTCGGCCCTACTTTAAGCCATACTTTAAGCCATACTTTAAACCATACTTTCAGCCATTCTTTAGACAAATCTTGTCACAACCATCGTCAGAGAACTTAATATGAACTTAAGATTAGTTTCCGCAATGTTCGTGTAAAAATACGAATCTCACACTCCCCTTAGGAAATACTTCATATGTTTATATTCACTTTACCTCAGTTCATCTCTTTTAAAGTTCAGAAAACCAAAATGAAATCTTACGTTTAACTTACGCAACACTTCATACAAAGTTAATGTTAAGTTTCGCCAAAGTTTGGGAAACGAATGATAAATACGTTCTACCTACTCGAAACATAATACACAATTTCGGTGAATTTCAGTCAAGGTTGTGGAAATAATTCGCATCCTACGATCTCTTTACGGAATCCAAACGATATCTTTCAGCCACACTTTAAGCCATACTTCCATCCATACTTTAGGCCATACTTTCAGCCATACTTTCAGACATACTTTAAGTCATTCTTTCAGGCATACTTTAAGTCATATTTTAAGCCATACTTTAAGCCTCACTTTCATCCATACTTTAAGCCATACATTCAGCCATACTTTAAGGCATACTTTAAGCCATACTTTCAGCCACCCTTTAAGCCATACTTTAAACCAACTTTCAGCCATACTTTCGACAAAACTTGTCACAACCATCGACAGAGAACTTAATATGAACTTCAGATTAGTTTCCGCAATGTTCGTGTAAAAATACGAATCTCACACTCGCCTTAGGAAATACTTCATATGTTTATATTCACTTTACCTCAGTTCATCTCTTTTGAAGTTTGGAAAACCAAATTGAAATCTTACGTTTAACTTACGTAAAACTTCATACAAAGTTAATGTTAAGTTTCGGTAAAGTTTGGGAAAAGAACGATAAATCCGTTCTACTCACGAGAAACTTAATACAAAATTTAGGTGAATTTCAGTCAAGGTTGTGGAAATAATTCGAATCCTACGATCTCCTTACGAAATCCAAACGATAACTTTCAGCCATACTTTAAGACATACTTTAAACCAACTTTCAGCCATACTTTCGACATAGCTTGTCCCAACCATCGACGGAAAACTTAATATGAACTTCAGATTAGTTTCCGCCAATGTTCGTGTAAAAATACATATCTTACACTCGCCTTAGGAAATACTTCATAAGTTTATATTCACTTTGGCTCAGTTCATCTCTGTTAAAGTTTTGAAATCCGCATTGAAATCTTACGATTAACTTACGTAAAACATCATACAAAGTTAATGTTAAGTTTCGGTAAAGTTTGGGAAAAGAACGATAAATCCGTTCTACTCACGAGAAACTTAATACAAAATTTAGGTGAATTTCAGTCAAGGTTGGGGAAATAATTCGAATCCTACGATCTCCTTACGGAATCCAAACGATAACTTTCAGGCATACTTTAGGCCATACTACCATCTATACTTTAGGCCATACTTTCAGCCATACTTTCAGCCCTACTTTAAGCCATACTTTAAACCATACTTTCATCCATACTTGAGCCATACTTTCATCCATACGTTAGGCAAAGCTTGTCACAACCATCGACAGAGAACTTAATATGAACTTAAGATTAGTTTCCACCAAAGTTCGTGTAAAAATAGGAATCTCACACTCGCCTCAGGAAATACTTCTTATTTTTATATTCACTTTGCCTCAGTTCATCTCTTTTAAAGTTTGGAAAACCAAAATGAAATCTTACATTTAACTTACGCAAAACTTCATATAAAGTTAATCTTAAGTTTCACCAAAGTTTGGGAAACGAATGATAAATACGTTCTACTTACTCGAAACATAATACAAAATTTCAGTATATTTCAGTCAAGGTTGTGGAAATAATTCGTATCCTACGATTTCTTTACGGAATCCAAACGATAACTTTGAGCCATACTTTAGGCCATACTACCATCTATACTTTGGGACATACTTTCAGCCATACTTTCAGCCATACTTTCAGACATACTTTAAGACATACACTCAGGCATACTTTAAGCATTACATTCAGCCATACTTTAAGGCATACTTTAAGCCATACTTTCAGCCACCCTTTAAGCCATACTATAAACCAACTTTCAGCCATACTTTAGACAAAGCTTGTCACAACCATCGATAGAGAACTTAATATGAACTTCAGATTAGTTTCCACAATGTTCGTGTAAAAATATGCATCTCACACTCGCCTTAGGAAATACTTCATATGCTTATATTCACTTTGCCTCAGTTCATCTCTTTAAAGTTTGGCAAACCAAATTGAAATCTTACGTTTAACTTACGTAAAACTTCATACAAAGTTAATGTTAAGTTTCGCCAAAGTTTGGCAAAAGAATGATAAATACGTTCTACTTACTCGAAACTTAATACAAAATTTAGGTGAATTTTAGTCAAGGTTGTAGAAAAAGTTCGAATCCTACGCTGTCCTTACGGAATCCAAACGATAACGTTCAGCCATACTTTAAGCCATACTTTAAACCATACTTTCAGCCATTCTTTAGACAAATCTTGTCACAACCATCGAGGGAAAACTTCATATCAACTTCAGATTAGTTTCTGCCAATGTTCGTGCAAAAATAGGAATCTTACACTCGACTTAGAAAATACTTCATACGTTTATATTAACTTTGTCTCAGTTCATCTCTTTTAACGTTTGGAAAACCGAATTGAAATCTTACGATTAACTTACGTAAAACATCATACAAATTCAATGTTAAGTTTCGTTAAAGTTTGGGAAAAGAACGATAAATACGTTCTACTCACGGAAAGCTTAATCCAAAATTTAGGTGAATTGCAGTCCAGGTTGTGGAAATTATTCGAATCCTACGATGTCCTTACGAAATCCAAACGATAACATTCAGCCATACTTTAAGACATACTTTAAACCATCTTTCAGCCATACTTTGGACATAGCTTGTCCCAACCATCGACGGGAAACTTAATATGAACTTCAGATTAGTTACCGCAATGTTCGTGTAAAAATACGAATCTCACACTCGCCTTAGGAAATACTTCATATGTTTATATTCACTTTACCTCAGTTCATCTCTTTTAAAGTTCGAAAAACAAAAATGAAATCTTACGTTTAACTTACGCAAAACTTCATACAAAGTTAATCTTAAGTTTCGCCAAAGTTTGGGAAACGAATGATAAATACGTTCTACTTACTCGAAACATAATACAAAATTTCGGTGTATTTCAGTCAAGGTTGTGGAAATAATTCGTATCCTACGATCTCTTTACGGAATCCAAACGATATCTTTCAGCCACACTTTAAGCCATACTTCCATCCATACTTTAGGCCATACTTTCAGCCATACTTTCAGCCAAACTTTCAGACATACTTTAAGCCATACTTTAACCTATACTTTCAGTCATACTTTAAGCCATACTTGAAACCAACTTTCAGCCATACTTTGGACATAGATTGTCCCAACCACCGACGGAAAACTTAATATGAACTTCAGATTAGTTTCCGCCAATGTTCGTGTAAAAATATGAATCTAACACTCGCCTTAGGAAATATTTCATATGTTTATATTGATTTTGACTAAGTTTATCTCTTTTAAAGTTTTGAAAACCGAATTGAAATCTTAGGATTATCTTACGTAAAACATCATACAAAATTAATGTTAAGTTACGGTAAAGTTTGGGAAAAGAACGATAAATACGTTCTACTCATGGGAAACTTAATACAAAATTTAGATGAATTTCAGTCAAGGTTGTGGAATAAATTCGAATCCTACGCTGTCATTAGGGAATCTCGGTACACCGAGAAGTGGGAAAAAATGATATATGTAATCAGTCGACGATGATTAATGATGAAATTGGTAAATATAACGTAATAACGCAATGATAATTAACTTGGGACATGTACAATACTTATTTGGTTTTCGTAATAGTCCGCGAGGCTCCCGAAACTACCTAAACCAACCGACCACGGTATTTCCTGCTTCTCGTTCGCCGAGATCCGGAAATTGTAAATGGTACGGTTCAGGTCTGGGAATTAACTAATTATTCATTACCAAGTATAAATTAAAACATTTATTTTTGTTATTATTCATAAAGTTTATAAAAATAGACTGATATTATTGCTAAATGACATTGACTCTGATCTGTGTTCGGTTCCCACTGTCTATGATAAGCAGTATCCGAGTATGTCGTGAAAATAATCCGCAGTAATACAGAATTTACCATTCAATTACCGCGTTTTTTACATCAAATGGCATGGGCTAGCAAGTCTAAATGCCTATGCGAGTAAAGCACAACATAACTGGATTAATTTCGTGTGACTTCCCAAATCTCGATACACCTAGAAGTAGGAAAAAATGTTATATTTTATCAGGTGACGATTTTTATAATGAAAGTGGGGAATTCAACGTAATGATGAATTCATTATTAACTTGTGACTTCTCAAATACTCATTTGGTTTTTAGAATAGTACGCCAGGCTTCTGAAACTACCCAAAACCAACCGACTACGGACTTTCCTGCTTCTCGGTCGCCAAGAACCGGAAATTGCAGCGGTAGGTTTAAAGTTTGGGAATTGACTCACTATTAATTACATAACATAAATTAAAATGTTAATTTTTGTCCTTATTTTTAATATTTATAAAAATACAAGGTGACTATACTGGAACGCACCACATTGATAACGTTACAGCAGAATATTTAATCATTGAATAAATTCCGGATAAGGCGCTTTTGAAGTATTTTCGTCTCCTCTATCGATTGATACTATTTTTTGGCGGTAGAGCTGGTATTAAAAAAGTTTGAAATTCTTTAACCGTGAAAAAATTTTTTTTTTACTTTTATTCATGCATTTTCTGAAAATTGTAAATACGTTTATTGCAAATAAATCAACAAAATGATAATACCAGTGCTTACGTTTGTAACGTATTGTAGATGTAGCCTTACCCCTGAGTAAGAGACAATCATTTATGAATGAAATGGTAACATGGTAAGCGTAGTGATAGTAACCCACTTCTCGGCGTGTGTTAAGTCGTCGAAGCGAGAGGTTAGTTACTCAACTTATTTACTTAGCAACGAACATTACCGCTACTTCTCATAGATGTCACGACTATGACCGTATGGCAATATTGTATCCAAATGATGGCAATGAAGGGAGTAGCGGGGGGAGAGGTAAAACCCAAACCGATGAACATTATAAATATTTTACAAAATGTACGTGTTTTCATCGATTTAATAGAAATAAATGCATTTCCAATGTGATTCAATGATAACTAAGTACGCAGTATTTTCAGTACGTCAAAAACATTGTTCAATAGAAAAATCGACTGCGGACTAGATGCATTTAAAATATCTATTTGCTTTTCGATAAGTATTAAATAAGTTGTAATATTATATTACACTCCTAGGAAGTAAAAGTGAAGAATGTCCCAGATCACATGTAAATTGTCATCCGACCCAAAGGTGAGGGTGATAAACATGCGATCTGAGGCATTCTTTATTCGCTCCCATGGTGCGTATACGATTTTTTTGCCTAGCGAGGCCAAATATTCGCGATCGGACGTTGGGAGCAAAAGTACTGTCAGCCCACTAGGTAAAAAAAAAACCACGCGAGAAATACAGGATATACAACTTGTAGGTGAGCCTCAGATACGCCACCTGACTAGTGAACCCGAGTGCGTAAGAATGTTTCCGTGATACCGGAACCTTCGTGTAACCGCCTTGAGGAGCTAGACACCGCTACTGTCCGATCCGATCAACGAAACTCGAGGGTTTTTGCAATGGTTCTCTAATACGTAAAGAATCTCCCCTTCAGATAAGTGGGTGCCATAGCTGTATCATTTACCGACTGAGCAATTGGCACAGTTTCAAGCTAATTAGAAATAAAATATGTAAAATCACAAAAAATCGAGGGAACACTTCGCTGCGGTTTTGAACGTTCTATCACCCAGAAAAAGTTTGAAGTTGAAATATCAAGTGGTTTTTGCAAAAACTTTGAAAGAAACCGAATTTTGTTTTGTTCAAAGTCTTTGCAAAAGCGACTTGATATTTCGACTTCAAACTTTTACTGCGTGGTAGAACGTTCAAAACCGCAGCGAAGTGTTCTCTCGATTTTTTGTGATTTTATGTATTTTATTTTTAATAAGCTTGAAACTGTGCCAATTGCTCGGTCGGTAGTGGTAGGACTATGCCATCCCGTTAAGGCAAAGACTGTTCAAAAGCACTTCAAGTGTGCGGATAACAGAGTACTCGTGATACACGATAGAATACGGGTGTTCCCGTTGAGCCGGACCTCTCCAACGCAAGAGAAAATAAAGCAAAATATCCACGCAAGAAATACTGGACATGCAACTTGGGGTGAGACTTGCCTATGTCAGTCGACTAGCAAACTCGACCCGTACGAATGTTCCGATGATTCCGGAACATTCGTGCATCCGGCATGAAGGAGCTACAAGTCGGTCCGATCTATCTGATGATACTCATTAGCTCTCAAAATGACTTTTCTACGAGAAGAATGTCGCCTTCTGATATGGCATTGACTGTGCAAAAGCACCTGCAGTGTGTCGATAACAGTATACTCGAGGCACGCGATCGCATGCGGGTGTTCCACATCAGCCGGAACACTCCTACGCAAGAAAAAAACGAGCAAAAAATCCACGGGACAGGTTCCACTACCTTGGGCGTCTCTCGGCGATGCCGGTCGACTAGTAAACTCGAGTGCGTGCGAATGTTCATATGATTCCGGAACATTCGTACGTCGAGCTTGAAGGAGCTGCAACTCGCTGCTATCTCATCTGTCTGACAAGACTGGTGCGCTTTTGAAATAGCTTCTCTTAGTGAAGAATGTAGCCTTTACAGCTATTCACGTTTACCTGGAACAGTCCTACACAAGACAAAAAGGAGCAAGAAATCCACGCGTGATGTTCCACCATTTCGACGTCTCTCAGCGACGCCGCTCAACTAGTAAACTCGAGCACGTACGAATGTTCCGGTGATTCCGGAACATTCCCGCATCCGGCTTCAAGGAGCTAGACATGGCTGCTGTCCGATCTCTTTGATGATACTCATCAGCTTTCTACGTTAAGAATATGGCCTGCTGATATGGCAAAGACACAACAAAAGCACCTGCCGGTAGCCTATAATAGCATACTTGAGACACACGATGGCGTGCGGCTGTCTCCGCAGAGCTAACACAAAATGGAGCAAGAAATTCACGCGAAAGGTTCCACTACTTATGGGTGTTCTTCAGCTACGATGCCTGACAAATAAACTCGAGTCTGTGCGAATGTTCTGGTGACTCCGGAACATTCGTATACCCTTCTTCAATAAGTTAGAAATTGCTGCTGTTCGATCTCTCCAACGAGACTCGTGGGTTCTCGGAATGTCTCTAATACGTGAAGAATTTCACCGTCCCATACGGCAAAGATTGTATAGTTGTTCCCGATCAGTCGAAACGTTTTAACGCAAGTGAAAAAAAAGAGGCAAGAAATCCTCTCCACAAATACAGGATGTGCAATTTGTGGGCGAGTTTCGGTAACGACACTTGACTAGTAAACTCGAGTACGTAGGAATGTTCCGGTGATTCGGGAACATTCGTGCATCTGGCTTGAAAGAGCTAGACGTGGCTGCTGTCCGATCTGTCTGATGATACTCATCAGCTTTCTACGTTAAGAATATGGCCTGCTGATATGGCAAAGAGACAACAAAAGCTCCTGCCGGTAGCCTATAACAGCATCCATGAGATGCACGATAGCATGCGGCTGTCAGCGCAGAGCTAACACAAAATGGAGCAAGAAATTCACGCGATAGGTTCCACTACTTGTGGACGTTCTTCAGCTACGATGCCTGACAAATAAACTCGAGTGCTTGCGAATGTTACGGTTACTTCGGAACATTCGTACACCCTTCTTGAATGACCTAGAAATTGCTGCTGTCCGATCTCTCCAACGAGACTCGTAGGTTTTATGAATGTCTCTAATACGTGAAGATTCTCGCCGCCCTATATGGCAAAGACTGTACGGTTGTTCCCGATCAGCCGAAACACTTCTACGAAAGTCAAAAAGAGGCAAGAAATCCACTCTACAAATACATGATGTGCAACTTTTGGGTGAGTGTCTGTTACAACACTTGACTAGCAAACTCGAGTGCATTTAAATTTTCCCGTGATTTCAGAACAATCATACATCCGGCTTGGAGGAACTAGAAGTCGCTGCTGTCCGATTTGTCTGGCGATACTTGTCAGCCTTCGAAATGTCTTAACTGAGTGAAGAATGTCGCCTTCGGATATTCCCAATACTGTCTAATGGCACTTCAGAGCGTCCAAGGGCGCAATCGCGGCATTAAAGGGAGTATCTATATAAAAGTCGTGACACCAAGCTTAAAAGACGCCACGACTTTTGCGATCTAGATCTATTCTACTGTATTTAGAGAATAGTCACTCGCAGTTCCAATTGTCAAAAACAAATTTTAAAAGATTTTACAGGGCCAAAGCCGCAGAACAGAGTATATTCGCGATATTTTACAACTAAGCCGCTCGATTGTTTATTTAAATGCTTGGTGCCACGACTTTTGCCATCTAGATCTTTTCTACTCTTTTTAAAGAATAATCTCTCACAGTTCTGATTATGAAAAAATAATTTTAAAAGAATTTAGAGGGGCCAAAGGTGATGAACCGAGTAAATACTTGATATTTTGTAACTAAGCCGCTCAATTGTTTATTTAAAAGCTTGATGCTACGTGTTTTGCCATCTAGATCTGTTCTACTGTATTTAATGAGTAGTCTCCCTTAGTTTCGCTTGTCAAATAATAATTTTAAAAGAATGTACAGGGCCCAAACATCACTGAACCGCGTATATACGTGACAAAAAGAACCGCCATATACTCCATTTGGCATGGATGAATACTGGAAATTTTGATTTTATATCATGTGATTTACTGAAAATCCTGCAAATATTTCAGATTATTGAATCTTTTCATACATATAGGTTCATTCCTGTTGAACTTTATGGAAAAGTTTATTGAAAGTAAACTTTCAATACCTCGTATAAAGGTTTTCCAAGAAAAAAAAATTCATTATATTTCCAAAATTCTTTATTCTTTTATTCGCAGAACAAAAGTTATTATTTCTAACATCTATAATTTTTTCATTCTTTTATTTTTTTTTCATGTCCTTTGCATTAAACCTCATAATACCTTATCCACGAATAACATAACCACGTGTTGTAAGTAACTCAATCGAGTTTTAATAGAATTATTAACTAATAAACGATCGAAGCTATAAATACTTTGGGAAATATAATTATCATTTCACGAGAAAGTTATAAGCGCTATTAATTACGTCACTGAACCGCGTATATTCGTGATATTTTGCAACTAAGCGGCTGAGTTGTTTATTTAAAAGCTTGGTGCCACGACTTTTGCCATCTAGATCTGTTCTACTACATTTAGAGAATAGTCACTCGCAGTTTCGATTGCCAAAAAATAAAAAGATTTTACAGGGGCAAAAACCGCCAAACCGAGTATATTCGTCATATTTTGCAACTAAGCCACTCGATTGTTTATTTCAAAGCTTGGTGCCACGACTTTTGCCATCTAGATCTATTCTACTGTATTTATGGAGTAGTCCGTCACAGTTCCGATCGCCAAAACATAATTTTAAAAGATATTAGAGGGGCCGAACGTCACTGAACCGCGTATATACATCATATTTTGCAACTAAGCCGATCAATTATTTATTTAAAAGCTTGGTGCCACAACTTTTGCCATCTAGAGCGGTGCTACTGTATTTAAGGAGTAGTCTCCCATAGTTCTGCTTGTCAAAACATAATTTGAAAAGTATGTACGAGTCCCAAACGTCACTGAACCGCGTATATGCGCACTAAGAGAAATGGATTACTTGAGCCAAAAGGAAATTCCTTTTGGGAAAACCCTTTCGATGCAAGATGATTATCTTATTGAATCAAACATTTTATTTTAATATTGAACATCTAAGTTTTCGGTTCGAAATGATTATCCTCTAGATTCAAAAAGAAATTTCCTTTCGCGTGTAAATAATTTGAGTAGAATAAAAAGTAATAATTCCAAATTTATCTCTAATTAATCTGGCACCACAATGAAACTTCTTTTTGATGGAAATGATTTCACTTTGCTATAAAAGGATTTTCTTTTTGAAAGTAGCCCAATTTAGGTACTTAATGAACAAGTTCTTGGTCGAAAATGATTTTCCTTTTGGTGCAAGAGGAAATGGAAGTAACGTATGTTTCTTTTTTTGCAATTCTCTATCAGAGGCTCGGGTAGTCATGTGGCTAAGGCATCGGCTTCCCAATCCGAAGGTCGACAGTTCGATTCCCGGTGACTGCACTTCTGAACTAACTTCGTACAACTTTTTATCATTGGTTTTTTCACAAGTTTAACATATTATCAAGTGCACGTACTACACGGAGAGAAATTTCTTACAATAAGCATGGATTTTAGTCATGCCATTTTCACAGCGCCCTCTGTACTACGCTCGCAACAGCTCATGCGCTTAACGCTTTACGCCATACGCTATTCGCATGGAACTGTGGCTAATTTAGTATGGAGAGCCGTATAGAAAAATAGTAACGCCCTCCATGCAACATTGCGTGATATATAAATGGTAAAAAAAGTCGTGATTAGTGATTGCACAATAATTAGCAGCAGTAATTTCAATTTTTTTTAGCAGAAACATAATAGAATATACACCTTTTCAGTCAAAAGGTTTCTTTTTCACACAAGCGGTTCTTGAGTAGAAATGATTTTCCTTTAGTTTAAATAGACCGAATTTTGAATCCAAAATCAAGAGGAATATCCTTTTGTAGGAAAGAAATTACTTTGATCTAAAATGAAAATTTTTCTGAGTGCGTGATATTCTGGAACTAAGCCGCTCAATTGTTTATTTAAAAGCATGGTGCCACGACTTTTGCCATCTAGATCTGTTCTACTGTATTTAAAGAATAATCTCTCACAGTTCCGATTGTGAAAAAATCATTTTAAAAGAATTTACAGGGGCCAAAGCCGCGGAATCGAGTATGTACGTGATATTTTGCAACTAATCTGCTCAATTGTTTATTTAAAAGTTTTGTATCTTAATTTTTTTATTAGTATCTGTTCGTATCTGTTCTGATTGCTTTCGAACAAATGGCACGCTCGTAATAAATGTTGAATGCGATAATTTTTTTACGGAGCCCCCATGTACGTTGGCGGGTAGAGTGTGGCGGGCAGCTTCAGCTTCATGCATGAGTCTCGTCAGACAGATAGGACAGCAGCGAGTTGCAGCTCCTTCAAGCTAGGTGTACGCATGTTCCGAAGTAACCGGAACATTCGCACGCACTCGAGTTTACTAGTCGAGCGGCGTCGCCGAGAGACGCCCAAAGTAGTGGAACCTGTCGCGTGGATTTTTGGCTCGGTTTTTTCTTGCGTAGGAGTGTTCCGGCTGATGGGGAAGACCCGCACGCCATTGTGTGCATCGAGTACGCTGTTATAGGCACTCGGCAGGTGCTTTTCTACAGTCAATGCTATATCAGAAGGCAACATTCTTCACGTAGAAAAGTCATTTCGGAAGCTGATGAGTATCATCAGACAGATCGGATAGCAGTGAGTTGTAGCTCCTTCAAGCCAGATGTACGAATGTTCCGGAATCGCCGGAACAATCGCACGCGCTCGAGTTTGCTAGTTAACTGACATGTCTAGCCTTCAAGTTGCATATCCTGTATTTGTGGCCTTGATTTTTTGCGTCTTTTCGGGTGTAACTGGGACATTTGCACGCACTCGAGCGGCGCCGTCGAGATGCACACAAAGTGGTGGAACCTCTCGCGTGGATTTTATCCTCATATTTATCGTGCATAAAAGTGTTCCGGCTGATCAGGAACACCCGCACGCCATTGTGTGCCTCGAGTATACATTTATCGGCACTCTGCAGGTGCTTTTGTACAGTCATTGCCATCTCAGAAGGTGACATTATTCACGTAGAGAAATCATTCCCAAAACTCACAAGTCTTATCAGGCAGATCAGACTGCAGAGAGTTCCAGCTTCTTTAAGCTTGATATACAAATTTTCTGGAATTATAGAACCATTCGTACTCACTCAGGTTTATTCGTCAGATGTTGTAGCTGGAAAACGCCTACAAGTAGTGAAACCTTTCACGGGAATATTGTTGATCCATTTTAACTTGAGAAAGTCTGTATAAGCTGTGCGGGGACAGCCGCGCACTATCGTGTGTCTCAAGTATGCTGTTATCCGCTACCGGCAGGTGCTTTTGTTGTGTCTGCCGTATCAGCAGGCCATATTCTTAACGTAGAAAGCTGATGAGTATCATCAGACAGATCGGACAGCAGCCACGTCTAGCTCCTTCAAGCCGGATGCGCGAATGTTCCGGAATCACCGGAACATTCGCACCCGCTCCAGTTTACTAATCGAGCGGCGTCACTGAGAGACACGAAAGTGGTGGAACCTCACGCGTGGATTGCTTGCCCGTCTTTTTCTTGTGTAGGAGTGTTCCGGCTGATGACGAAAACCCGCACGCTATCGTGTGCCTCGCTTATACTGTTATCGACACACTGCAGGTACTTTTGTAATGTCAATGCCATATCAGAAGGCGACATTCCTCGTGTAGTAACGTCATTTCTAAAGCTGATGATTATCATCAGACAGATCGGGCAGCAGTGAGTTGTAGCTGCTTCAAGCCGGATGCACGAATGTTCCGGAATAACCGAAACATTCGTACGCGCTCGAATTTACTAGTCAAGTGTCGTTACAGAGACTCGCCCACAAATTGCACATCCTGTATTTGTGGAGTGGATTTCTTGTCTCTTTTTCACTTGCGTTAAAATATTTTGGCTGATCGGAAACAACTATACAGTCGTTGCCGTATGGGACGGAGAGATTCTTTACGTATTAGAGACATTCCGAAAACCCATGAGTCTCGTTGGAGAGATCGGACAGCAGTAATTTCTAACTCATTCAAGAAGGGTGTACGAATGTTCCGGAGTCAACGGGACATTCGCACACACTCGAGTTTATCTGTCTGGCATCGTAGCCGAAGAATGCCCATAAGTAGTGGAACCTATCACGTGTATTTCTTGCTCCATTTTGTGTTAACTCTTGCGGAGACAGCCGCACGCCGTCATGTATCTCAAGTATGCTGTTGAGGCTACCGGCCGGTGCTTTTGTTGTGTCTGCCATATCAACGGGCCATACTCTTAACGTAGAAAGCTGATGAGTATCATCAGAGAGATCGGACAGCAGCCACGTCTAGCTCCTTCAAGCCGGATGCGCGAATTTTCCGGAATCACCGGAACATTCGTACGCGCTCAAGTTTACTAGTGGAGCGGCGTCGTTGCGAGACGTCAAAGTGGTGAAACCTGACGCGTCAAATTCTTGCTCGTCTTTTTCTTGCGTAATAGTATTTCGGCTGATAATGAACACCCGCACGCCACGATGTGCCTTGAGTATACTGTCATCGACAACCTGCAGTTGCTTTTGTACAGTTTCGGCCATGTCTAAAGGCTACATTCTTCACTACGAGAAACTATTTCAAAAGCGCACGAGTTTTGTCAAACAGATAGGATAGCAGCGAGTTGCAGCTCCTTCAAGCTAGGTTTACGCATGTTTCGAAGTAACCGGAACATTCGCACGCGCTCGAGTTTACTAGTCGAGCGGCGTCGCTGAGAGACGTCAAAGTGGTTGAACATCACGCGTGGATTTCCTGCTCGTCTTTCTCTTACGTAGGTGTATTTCAGCTTATAAGGAACACCCGCATGCCATCATGTGCCTTGAGTATACTGTTATCGGCAGTATAACGCTGACAAGCAGTGGAACCTACCGCGTGGATTTCTTGCTCCTTTTTGTCTTGCGTAGGACTGTTCCAGGTATACGTGAATAGCTGTACCCCATCGCCATATCCAAAGGCTACATTCTTCACTAGGAGATTCTATTTCAACAGCGCACCGGTCTTGTCAGACAGATAAGATAGCAGCGAGTTGCAGCTCCTTCAAGCTTGATGTCCGAATGTTCCGGAATCATCGGAACATTCGCACGCACTTGAGTTTACTAGTCGAGCGGCGTCGCCGAGAGACGCGAAAGTGGTGGAACCTCACGCGTGGATGGCTTGCTCGTCTTTTTCTTGCGTAGGAGTATTTCAGCTGATGGTGAACACCCGCACGCTATCGTGTGTCTCGATTATACTGTTATCGACACACTGCTGGTGCCTTTGTAAAGTCAATGCCCTATCAGAAGGCGATATTCTTCACGTAGTAACGTCATTTCGAAAGCTGATGATTATCATCAGACAGATCGGACAGTAGTGAATTGTAGCTGCTTCAAGCCGGATGCACGAATATTCCGGAATCACCGGAACATTCGTACGCGCCCGAGTTTACTAGTGGAGCGGCGTCGCTGAGAGACGTCAAAGTGGTGGAACCACACGCGTGGATTGCTTGCTCCTTTTTGTCTTGCGTAGGACCTCCTATAGCACCAAATATTGGAGCAACATTGCTCCAATATTGCTTTGTCATATTCCCCATATTCGCCAATATTCCCTCAATACTTTTATATATGGATGCTATATTGGAGCAATATTGCTGCAATCCGTGATTTCCGTTTCACCATTGCTTTTTTAAAATGATGGCTCAGGCTCTCTGTCATAGCAATATTGCAGTAATATTGAGCCAATATTTCTCAACACGAAAGGAATATTATTTTGAAAATTATATTGTTATGCTGGTTTTTCTGATGACTTTGCAATATTGCAAGAATATTTGTACAATATATATGAACACTGGAAGAATGTTCCCGTTTGTCCACTGATTGTTGGAGCAATATTGCCTCAATGCTGCTTTGACATATTCGCGACATTCCCCCTAAGGGGAAATTCACTAATGTATTTTGGAAATATTGCTCCAACAATCAGTGGCCAATGGGAACATTATTCCAGTGTTCATATATATTGTACAAATATTCTTGCAATATTGCTAAATCATAAGAAAAATCAGCAGAAAAATATAATTATAAAATTAATATTCCTTTCGTGTTGCTAAATATTGGCTAAATATTGCTGCAATATTGCTGTGACAGAGAGCTTGATCCATCATTTTAAAAAAGCAATGGTGGAACGGAAATCACGGATTGCAGCAACATTGCTCCCATATAGCATCCATATACAAAAGTGTTAAGGGAATATTGGCGAATATGGGGAATATGACAAAGCAATATTGGAGCAATGTTGCTTCAATATTAGGTGCTATGGGGGGAATGTCGTGAATATGTCAAAGCAAAATTGAGGCAATATTGCTCCAACAATCAGTGGCCAAACGGGAACATTATTCCAGTGTTCATATATATTTTACAAATATTCTTGCAATATTGCAAAGTCATTAGAAATCCCAGCATAAAAATATAATTTGAAAAATAATATTCCTTTCGTGTTGAGAAATATTGGCTTAATATTGCTGCAATATTGCTGTGACAGAGAGCTTGATTCATCATTTCAAAAAAGCAATGGTGAAACGGAAGTCACGGATTGCAGCAACAATGCTCCAATATAGCATCCATATATAAAAGTGTTGAGGGAATATTGGCGAATATGAGGAATATGACAAAACAGTATTGGAGCAATGTACCTCCAATATTGGGTGCTATAGGGGACTGTTTCAGAGATACGTGAATAGCTGTACGCCATCGCACGCTGTTAGCGACACCCTGCAGGTGCTTTTATACGGTGTTGGCCATATCCAAAGGCTACATTCTTCACTAGGAGAAGCTATTTCAAAAACGCACCAGTCTTGTCAGACGGATAAGATAGCAGCGAGTTGCAGCTCCTTCAAGCTTGATGTACGAATGTTCCGGAATCATCGGAACATTGGCACGCACTCGAGTTTACTAGTTGTTATGTTGTGATCATTAGAATCGAATTTTGTAATTTTGTAGCCGCGTAGAATAAGCAAAAACTGTATTTTGAAACTGCCGGACACACAGAAAAAAAAGATTCTGTATAAATTATGGATCAAGTATAAAATTTCATATTATAAAATTATGATGTTTATGCCAAAATTATATGCCTTAATAGTTAACGTAATCTCTCTATATTAAACAATATTTCTTTACAGTAAATGAAATCATGCGTTTTTTATACAAGGATTTTCTTCTCTCTGTGTACGTGCTATCAACATTCGATTAGAGGCAACAATAACGTAGTAATAACGGAGTGAGAAAAAATCAAGTTATAAAAGTATAACATACAGTAGAAGCGAAATACTAACAGGCGGATAAGAAGATATCTTACAGCTGCAGCATGAGCGTCTGGACTCGGGCGTACGTGCCTAAGTCCACTCTCTGATTTTTGTTCTCTACGAATCAGAAAGCAACAACTGACCAACTGTAGCCAATAAACGGAAGCAGCACCATGGGGGAGAGGTCCTAGGAGCGGGAAGTTGCAGTGCACCCAGTCAGTCGCGTCCGAACTCCGAAACCGTAAAATCCATCTCTGTAATCACGTCGCGCAAAATTAGCTTTGTAACTGCCCTACGATTGTTTCTTGTATTAGTACTTATAAGTTGCGGCGAATAACCGGTAATATTGTTTAATGTCAACATTCTTTCTTTGTTTTGAAATTAATAAACTGTGTCATAAATTTAAGTTATTTTCGTCTAAAATCAAAATTGTTCGTGTTTTTTTTATTTTTCCAAATCCCATCAGTTATTCCTCCTATGGTATCCTAAATAAATTCGGCATTTCGTATTTTTTCCTATTTTCATGTGAGTAAAGAACTTTTAAGAAATATTCAGCTCCGCTCTTTGCCTTATTTTCTTGGGATTTATACATAATTCACATTCTAATTATCTCCGAATTTCGAACTTCAAACTTTGTCAAATTTTTGGTTAGACCTCCGAGCCTCGAATATATCAGTGTACAGAACATCCGAATTTCGAACTTCGAACTTTGTCAATTTTGGGTTAGGCCAACGGGTCTTGAATACAACATCAGTGTACAGCACAGGAGTGTGCTGCCCTACCTTTCGTCACGGGAGGGCTTCCACGTTCGTGGGGATCATCTGGGTGACATCCGTGTCACCGTACGACCAGCCACGTGTGTACAACTAACGATCTACCCGGGATAGAACTCAACGCACCACGTTCGACCCACGCACTGCCATTCGTGATCGGAAGATAAAGGCGCAACTTCCTCCCAGGATTCGGTAAAAAATAAGGACTATATTTATCTTCCGAAAAATTTCGGTTCAGATCCAAAATAGCATCCAAATAAACGTCAGGGCTGTTTCGGTAAAATTCACACCGATTTATATCGAAGGCCCAGGATATAACAATGGTGACAGTGTCTCGGATGCTATGTTCGATCGGTTAATAAAACTTATCGCCGCTAAAAAATACGACGGTCGGTATAAGCTTTCGTTACGAAACGAAATAGTAACATTTAGTTGAGTGAGAATTATAAAAAATAAATTGAAATAGCAACAAATAGAATCACGTAAATTTTAAATTGGTCAGAAAGAAATATACGTGTGTTACAAAATGGTTCTAGTACGTATTGATTTCTGAAAAAAAAATATATAATTGATTGCGTCACTTAGTTATAGTTATTAATGCTGCAAAAGGAGTCCAGTTCTCATTGACATTTTGATCAAATTACACGTCAAGATAAATAACGCATTTTGAGGTTTCCTCTAAAAATAAAGTTCATAAGTTTAAAAAAAAAATAAATAAATAAATCGTGTTTTTATTTGTCTCTCTCTGTTCGTATATTCCGATGAGTGCAGGAACTCTCTTTGTATTACATTTGATAACGTAAGTGACCGTGGCTCGAGTGAATTCGACTCAGTTAATATTGGCTTACATTAAAGCCATGAACAGCGAGGGAGAAGTGGGTAAAGAAGAGTTGAACTAATACTTGCGCAAATTAAAGCAGCGCGAAGCCGAGTTAAATGAATATGAGGAGCGGATAAGGACAAGAGAGGATAACATGCGCGAGGAAGTAGAAAGAATTCGTGCCGAAGCTATCAGTGTTATGGAGGAGCAAGACGCGAAGTATCAAGCTATGTCGCGGCTCGTAGAACAACAAAAAACCGCGTTAGCTCGACTTAGAAACGAAAAGAGATGCGAAGGAATGAGCGCAGAAACCTTGAATGTAAATAATAGGGAGGGTGGCCCAACGAGTTCGGTGGCTATGGTTAAACAACCGGCCACGCCATTGAAACAAACCTCATCCGTACGTATAGTGTCAAACGAGACAATTGGCGCCAATTCGCGAAATAGTAATGAGCGCGATAATACACAGGGAGATGTAGTAGAACAGCTGGCTGAGTTACGGCGCGAGATAAGGGAATTACGGCAACGGCGCGGAAATATACAGGCGGCGGTGCCTCCATAGGAGATACCTGTCGCTTTTCGATTAAAGGAAGCTATGCACAGTGTACGTAATTTTGACGGAACTAACTTAGCTTCCTTCGTCGCAAGCGCGCGGTGAATCTTGTGCCGCGTTATCTAGAGTCCGAATTAGTAAACATGTTGAGGAATAAACTGCACGAGAGTAGCTATATAGCAGTAGAGAACGTAGATTTCGAGAACTTAGGCACATTCATAGACAAGCTAAAGAGTGTATTCGCACCCACAGAAACCTTGAAAAAATTAAGGGGAAAATTAGATGCGATGACAAAAGGACGGGAGGAAACCATGCTTGTATATATAAATAAAATCTTGGATATACGCGACGGTATGTTAGATTTGAAGAGACGCGATACCGGGGACGAGTTGTATGATTACGAAATACAGGAAATTGACCGTGATGTAATAGAGGAACTTCGCGATGGTTTGCCACCGGAATTCAGATTGCTTATGAATATGAGTAAAGATCTGACGCTACAAGAAGTGATAGATAAAGCGTTATACGTTAATAAGCAGGTTGAAAGGGATAATCACAAGCACGGTAAGAGTACGGAAGGAGCAGGTGTCCGAAACGATACGCGAAATAACATCAATACCACCTCGGCACAGGCGTTAGGCGGAAAGCAGGGTGCACCAAATAACCTGCCACAATTAAGCGAACTACCCCGACGTGTAGATATGAGTAACGTACAGTGCAACTATTGCAAGCGTATGGGACATTTTAAAAATCATTGTAGGAATTTGGCTTTCGTTAACTCACAACGTCAGGCGCAGCGAAACGACAACATCGTTTCGAATCAGGGCGCGAGCGGAACGAAGCAAGGGGCGCGCCCGGTTCAGACTATAGAGGAGGTGTTAGCCACCCAGTCTACACAGTAGGTTTAAAAAATATTAGCTCAATTCCGATTATCAATGTAGAGTCAAGGGATTTCATTCAATCCTCGATTAAGGCTATGGTTGATTCGGGCTCCCAGCCAAATTTGATCAAAATCTCTGCTCTTGATAGGAAATTAGAAATGAACATTTTGGAGAAACCAATTTTAAGAGGGATATCGGGGCGTGATCAGCATTCACTTGGAATTTGCTATATTGAAATCTACGGAATAAGGTCAAGATTTGTTGTGGTAGATAGTAAATTTCCTATCTCATACTCGCTCATTTTAGGCTCTCACTTCTTCAAACAAAATTCGGCAATTATAGATTACGACAAGGGTTAAATTATTTTCGGAGAGGAAATTATTCCATTTGAAAATACACAAAATAACGCGAGAGAACACCTGTAGAAGTAAATGACGATAAAGCCGAGATCGAGGTCGCGTCCACCGTGGAGGAAAACGGAGAGATCAGAGTAGTAAAGGACAGGGATGGCTCCGGTATTAAATCACGATCGGTCAGAGCAAATCGCGGAAATGACTACGGATTTTCAGAGGAGGAATTTAATAGTGTTATTGGATCTAATTAGCCTTGGTTTACCGCCAGAATATGAATGGTCGCAGGTGGGGGGTCAAGAGGGAAGCGAAACGGACGGAGATGCGAATTCGTTGTCGTGGGAAAGCGGCACTGAGGCCGAATCACAAGGTAAAGGCGCGAATTTGCTCGATATTTCGACTGATGAAAGGGAACTATCATTATATATAAATACGATCACGGAAGAATTAGGGAAAACAGAGGAGATAAACCCGGAAGGGATAATCGAACTATGCTCTTTTCAAGAGGAGAGAGAAAACACAATGCTGGCCATGACTGCGAGGGCCCAAATACGGATATATTAGATTCGAGCGCAGTTACTCGCGAAGAGCAGGTCTTGAATTTATTAAGAAACGGGAATTTAAACGCGGAATGCCTGAATAGATTAAGCGTAATAGTAAAACGAACTGCCGAAATATTTCATTTACCGGGCGAACACCTATCGGCTACAAACTTGGTTGAACATAGAATAGAGTTAATTGACGAGATTCCGATTTGTGTAAGACAGTATCATATTCCACAAGCGTTAGGAGAATTCGTACGGCTACAGATAAATACTTTGCTGGAAGCGAGAATTATTGAGCATTCGACTAGCGAGTACAACTCACCGATTTGGGTAGTGCTCAAGGCCGACAGCCCGGAAGGCAAACGGCAATGGCGTTTGATTAACGACTATAGGAAGCTAAACGAAAAAACTGTTACAATGAATTTTCCTATACCTAACCTCACGCATGTAATTGAACAGTGAGGCGGGGTAAATTATTTTACAGTCGCAGACTTGTCCAGCGGTTTCCATCAGATTCCACTGCGCAAGGAAGATCGTAAATACACGGCGTTTTCGACTAGTTTCGGACATTTTCAATACGCGAGATTGACCTTCGGTATGAAAAACGCGCCTGCGACCTTCCAGGAGCAAATAATTAAAGTAGTTCGACAAAGAAAAGGAATGTTTGCTTACATTGATGATATTATCATAGCAGCGACAACCTTGGACGAATTAGATCGAGATTTTTTAGATTTGGCCGACAGGTTAGCTGAAGCTAATATGCGATTACATCCGGGAAAGACGCACTTCTATCGGGAATACGTTACGTATTTGGGTTAAGTTATTACGCCAGAGGGGGTGAAGCTCGATCCGAAAAAACCTAAAGCAATAGCCGAATTTCCAACACCCAGGAACCCAAAACAAATCAAGCAGTTTACCGGAATTACCGGCTATTATCGCAGACACGTTCCAGGCTACGCTATGAAAGCAAAGCCCTTGTTTGACTTAACTAAGAAAGGTAAAACCTTTACGTGGAATGGGAAAGCGTAAACTGCCTTCGAGATTTTAAAGAATTACCTTATTTCAGAACCGATTCTAGGGCATCCCGACTTCACGAAACATTTTTATGTTACTAGTGACGCATGATTGGATGGGATAGGCGGTTGGTTATCCCGAATTTATGACGGAATATATCACCCGGTCTCCTATACGAGTCGCGTGCTTACCGATACCGAAACCCGATATAGCACGATAGAACGCGAACTATTGGCCATGTTATATTGCGCGCAACAGTTTCGCTACTGTATCTTGGCCAGAAGGTTCACTTTCTTATCTGATCATAGACCCTTGGTGTGGCTGCATTCGGTAAAGGACTCTACCTTGCGTATTAAAAAATGGTACTTTAAAATTAACAGCTGTCTTCGATTTCGAAATCCAATACATCCCGGGAAAAACTAATTACATTGCGGATGCCCTATCGAGAAACCCGTTACCGGAACCCGCGTTATCCGTGAACATTATTCGGAAACGAGGGGATGCATTCTCTGAGAGTAGTGCCGAAACAATACTTCCTCCGACAAAACGTAACCAGCCTAATGACGACGCGATTTTATATCAGAAACACGATTCCGTGGCGGTAAGGAATGAGGAAGGAACCTTTTTCCTATGTAAACTCATGCAGGACGTTCGCGAATCTAGTAACGACATCAAGGTCAGATGGTACTCTGTGATCGAAGGTGGCAATCACCTCTACCACCTTGACTACCTTGACCACATACCACTAGCCTCAATACTGACTATTGTTAATTTGAAACAGGCCGAACGCGGTAAATACCGATTAATAAGATAAAACTTAGTACAGATTGAAAATCTACTCGTTAGATCCTTGAATGCGGAAGATAGAGATCGCGAATGTGCCGAATACCGAATAGCTCGAAATATCCCTTTACCGGATTTGGCATTCTTACCGAGCAGCAACGACGGGCCCTTACCCGAACGAATGGAAATTGGGGGAGCTCCCTTAACAGAGGGTAAGGATCCGACTGTAAGCTCAAATCCCGATAACCAGCGTGATTCCCATACCTTAAATCCTGGTCACATGTTCAGACCAATAAATGATCAATCCAGTAAAGCGTCAACCAATGGGGATTCCGATATATCGGACAGTGAGGGGGTACAGTATGATCGGAGAAACGTCGAGACGCGAGAACCACGCATAGCTAGAAACATCATCCATTCGAGAGATGATTTTCTGCACCATCATGATAACCTAGCGTATTATGTAACCGTAAAAAATCAGCCGCTATGTACCGGAGCGAAAAAGCTGCAAGACGAAGGGCGACTTCCGAAAATAACCGATGTAGTTTTAGGAAAGGTGAAGGTAACGAATATAGGCACAAAGCATAAAATAGCTCTACCGGTTAAAGAAAATTTACACATAAGAGCAGACCCAGAAATCTTTACGGGAATATTAGCGTCATTGCTCGATGCCGTAAACACATTACAGCTGAACATTCTTCGAATATCGAAAACCGACAGTATCGATGATATCCTGTGGGCAAGGATCGTAGATATGATTAAAGACCGATTCGCGGAATCGCCTACGAAAATCATTTTATGCAAGAATCTGATTTCATATCCCAGGCCAGAGATTCGAAATGCATTAATTAGAGAAATTCATTGTTCACATATAAATGGCCACAAGGGCGTAGAGAAAACTTACAAAAGAATGAGACAAACATATTTTTGGTCTGGAATGAAATCAGATATACAAACATTCATTGCGCGATGTCTCATTTGTCAGACTAATAAACTTGTGCGACGTAAGGTTAAACAGCCTATGATCCAGACTGACACGCCCGATGGCTCCTTTAACAAGGTATCCTTAGATATAGTAGGACCGCTTCCTGTAACTAAACCTGAAAATAAGTACATACTAACGATACAAGACCTTTTAACTAACTACAGCATAGCTGTGCCTTTAATAGAAGAAAATTCACAATCGATTGCGGATGCATTTTTACAAAAATTAGTCTATACCTTTGGAGCGCCGAAAATTGTCCTGATGGATCAGGGTATGAACTTTACAAGTTCTTTAGTCAAGAACTTTGCGAAATTATGCAACATAAAATGGTGTACAACAACTGCCTTCATGCCGCAGTCCAATGTTTCAATTGAACGTATGCACCATTCCCTGTCGGAATGGCTTAAGAACTATATCACTCGTGTAAAAGAATGGGATACATGGTTAGAGTGTGCCTGTTTTTCATACAACACACGCGTTTACGAGGGAACGAAATTGACGCCATTTGAGTGTGTGTACGGACGCATCGCGAGAGTGCCTTCAGCACGTGTTGAAATCGACGAGGACTTAACCGAGACTTATCAGGACTACTTACTGCACGGCTAGCACAAGCAAATTTAGGTATTGCAAAGGAAAGGTCAAAGGAATACTACGACCGCCGCGCTAATCCATGTACGTTCGAGGTGGGCGATAGTGTAATGTTACTGAACGAACCTAATAATAAACATAAATTCGCACCGCAGTATTGCGGTCCGTATAATGTACTAGAATTAATTGGTAACGGTAGAAATGTAAAAATAACGTATAAGAGGGGAACACGGACTGTTCATCCGAATAAACTGCAGAGAATCAGAAGGGAAGACCCCCCTACAACTAACCCGTCAAGTTCAGGAACCTCAGATATCTAATCATATTTCTTGTATTTGTAGGGAATCATGGCTTACGCACTGCTGTTAATTGTCACCCTCTTCGCCTATTTTTCTGTAACCCTTTCAATAGCCGGGTATGAATGTGGGAGGGGCCCTAAGTAGCCCAGGGACCCGCCAACCACACCAATTTGGAATTCTGATTAGTGCAGCCGATTGAGTACGGGGATGTTCCTATGGAAGCTTGCAGGGTGAAGATAGAACAGAAGAATCGTTACTGTGGCATGCACTCGCACATATCAGACGTGAGGGGAGGCGAAAGGACGTATATTGAGGAACTCAGCAGCGAACGGTGCAACAAGTTGGTGAATTTCGGAATGTTAAAAATTTGGGAAGTTCTCCTAGAGGGCTTAAAGGACAACGGGGAGTGCAAGGGGGCAAATTACAACGAACAAAATGAAAGTTACGAAAATGTTGTAACAGCCAAGGTCGAAATTACGTACAGTCAAATGCTGGCATTAGTTGACAAAGGTAAAAACAAGCTAATTCTGCCCACGTGAACCGTGTGTCAATCTCAACAGGTCATTGCCAGGAGCTCGATGAGCGTGATGTCTACTGGACTCCTACTGCGCCAACGGTTTGCGGCTTTGAGAACTACGCGGTACTATTCGAAGGAATGCGAGTCAAGGTCACTTCAGTAGACTGGCCCGCGGTTTACTTCGCCAACTCCACAAATGGCATACAATTTAACCTTGCCTCAATGGGAGAAGAGAATCTGTGTGGATAGACTCATAAAAACGGAACACCCAAAATTGCTTATTATGGAAAACGTCTTAAGAAATGATCTAGTAAAAACCTCTATGCTTAAAGTTCAAATATTCTGACAATAGCTTATTTCAATACAAAGATATCGTACTTGTCAAAACATGTCAATACATAATTCGACAACCTATATAAAGATATTTTGTTCCATAGATGTAATTTAGAGCGACAGAATTTAAAGAATGCACTCGCCCAGGTTAAGTCTGATCCCGAGGCCTTCGCCCTGCAGATAATGAAAAGGAGAGGCTACACAGCGGTTGCGGCCGGAGAGGCCGTTCACATCGTGCAGTGCCAACCTGTCGAATCTAAGTTACGGCATCTGCAAACATGCTATCACGAGCTGCCCCTTACCTGTGCGAGAAAGGATGGATTCTTGAAGCCGAACTCTAGGCTGCTAACATCTATTGCTTCTTCGATTGACTGCAACCGATTTATGCCACCCTACTTCGAAGTAGAGGGAACATGGCATCAAATATTGCCAATGCCAACGAGAGTCGAACCACCACAAATGCTGGCACCACATCAGGAACCCACGTGGAAATACGAGGAGCTGCAGAACATCATAAGCCATGGCATTTACCGCCCGGAGGAACTAGAGCGGTTACACGATCATTTAAGTTTTAACACAGAGAGACCGGCTATACTAGAATCGATTGCGCGTAAAGTTTCAGATAGAACCCTCCCAGCCAGTTCTCCTAACCTAGCAAATCTCCTTGACCCCGAAGCTATAGAAACCTATACACAGTCTGTCCTCTCCCGTTTCTGGTCCTCTTTCTCAAAATTTGGCATTGCAGCAGCTGGCATCATAGCAATAATCATGATTATACAAACCCTGAAATTTGTTTTAGATACGTTACAGAGGGGTTACGCTTTATATACGATTTATGGATGTAGTGCGCACATACTCGCTGTCGTCTGGTCAACATTGGCTCATTTACTCTTGAGTTTGTTCAAACCAAGGCCGACCGCCATGGACGTTGGGGAGCCTAACAGGCCATCACTAGCTCCTGGAAGGAGACTGACCGCGAGTAGACCAGAAACATCATCTCGTGGTATACCGCCACCAGTGCGCCCCCGGGACTACAGCGATATAGAATGTAGATTAAACTTTAGGGACGCTCCGTCTGTTGACTAATGTGTCCCATCTTAGGTGGGGGGTGTTATGTCGGTACCACTAGAATCGAATTTTGTAATTTTGTAGCCGTGTAGAATAAGCAAAAACTGTATTTTGAAACTGCCGGACACACAGAAAAAAAAGATTCTGTATAAATTATGGATCAAGTATAAAATTTCATATTATAAAATTATGATGTTTGTGCCAAAATTATATGCCTTAATAGTTAACGAAATTTCTCTATATTAAACAATATTTCTTTACAGTAAATCAAATCATGCGTTTCTTATACAAGGATTTTCTTCTCTCTGTGTACGTACTATCAACATTCGTTTAGAGGCAACAATAACGTAGTAATAACGGCGTGAGAAAAAATCAAGATATAAAAGTATAACGTACAGTAGAAGCGGAATACTAACAGGCGGATAAGTAGCTGCAGCATCAGCATCTGGACTCGGGCGTACGTGCCTAAGTCCACTCTCTGATGTTTTTTCTCTACGAATCAGAAAGCGACAACTGACCAACTGTAGCCAATCAACGGAAGCACCACCATGGGGGAGAGGTCCTAGGAGCGGGGAGTTGCAATGCACCCAGTCAGTCGCGTCCGAACTCCGAAACCGTAAAATCCATCTCTGTAATCACGTCGCGCAAAATTAGCTATGTAACTGCCTTACGATTGTTTCTTGTATTAGTACTAATAAGTCGCGGCGAATAACCGGTAATATTGTTTAATGTCAAAATTCTTTCTTTGTTTTGAATTTAATAAACTGTGTTATAAATTTAAGTTATTTTCGTCTAAAATCAAAATTGTTCGTGTTTTTTTTTTATGTTTCCAAACCCATCAGTTATTCCTCCTATGGTGTCCTAAATAAATTCAGCATTTTTTCCTATTTTCATGTGAGTAAAGAACATTCGAATTTCCGTTTTTTAAGAAATATTCAGCTCCGCTCTTTGCCTTATTTTCTTGGGATTTATACATAATTCACATTCTAATTATCTCCGAATTTCGAACTTCGAACTTTGTCAAATTTTTGATTAGACCTCCGGGCCTCGAATATATCAGTGTACAGAACATCCGAATTTCGAACTTCGAACTTTGTCAATTTTGGGTTAGGCCAACGGGCCTTGAATACAACATCAGTGTACAGCACAGGAGTGTGCTGCCCTACCTTTCGTCACGGGAGGGCTTCCACATTCGTGGGGATCAACTGGGTGACATCCGTGTCACCGTACGACCAGCCACGTGTGTACACCTAACGATCTACCCGGCTTGGAACTCACCGCACCACGTTCGACCCACGCACTGCCATTCGTGATCGGAAGATAACGGCGCAACTTCCTCCCAGGATTCGGTGAAAAATAAGGACTATATTTATCTTCCGAAAAATTTCGGTTCAGATCCAAAATAGTATCCAAATAAACGTCAGGGCTATTTCGGTAGAACACACACCGATTTATATTGAAGGCCCAGGACATAACATAGTCGAGTGGCGTCGCCGAGAGACACCCAAAGCAGTGGAACCTGTCGCGTGGATTTTTTGCTCGTTTTTTTCTTGCGTAGAAGTGTTCCAGCTGATGGGGAACACCCGCACGCTATCACGTGCCTCGAGTATACTGTTACCGACACACTGCAGGTGCTTTTGCACATTCAATGCCATATCAGAAGGCGACATTCTTCTCGTAGAAAAATCATTTTGGAAGCTAATGAGTATCATCAGATAGATCGGACCGACTTGTAGCTCCTTCATCACCGGAACATTCGTACGGGCTTGAGTTTGCTAGTGGACTGGCGTAGGCAAGTCTCGCCCAAAGTTGCATGTCCAGTATTTTTTGCGTGGATTTTTTGCTTTATTTTCTCTTGCGTTGGAGTGGTCCGTCTCAACGGGGACACCCGTATTCTATCGTGTACCGCGAGTACACAGTTATTCGCACACTTAAAGTGCTTTTGAATAGTCTTTGCCTTATCTGATGGCGAGATTCTTTACGTATTAGAGAGCCATTGCAAACACCCTCGAGTTTCGTTGATCAGATCGGACAGTAGCGGTGTCTAGCTCCTTCAAGGCGGTTGCACGAAGGTTCCGGTATCACGCAAACATTCATACGCACTCGAGTTCACTAGTCAGGTGGCGTATCTGAGGCTCAGCTACAACTTGTATATCCTGTATTTCTCGTGTGGATTTTTGTTTCTTTTCCTCGAGCGTCAAAGTTTTCGCTGCCCAGGGATACGCCCTTCATTGCTCCAGTTGCGCTGTCCTCTGCAACTTTACATAATTATTTTTTATTTCATTGTATTAATTTTATTTATTATCCTGTTTCTTACAATTACTCTATTCCAGAACAATAATAAAAATTAGCCTACGACCTGAGCTATCAAGCTTCTACCTTGTCGCTCCTCGACACTGGAGGATAATATAATTCCGATATGGTGCGAACGTTTGCTCCATGTACAACATTCCCATGGAGCAAAGCGTAGCACACACAAAAGACTATTCGTGTTTTGCGAACGGTTAGGGGTAGAAAAATTTTGCGAATTATTCTAAAAATAAATCAATTAAATTTTAAAAACTTATTTATTTGCCTAAAGTTTTTTTTTACCTAATGGGCTGACAGTACTTTTTCTCCTAACGTCCGATCGCGAATATTGTATTTTCGGCCTCACTAGGCAAAAAATCGTAAACGCACCATGGGAACGAATAAAGAATGCCTCAAATCGCATGTTTATCACCCTCACCTTCGGGTCGGATAATAATTTACATGCGATCTGGGACATTCTTTACTTTACTTCCTAGGTGTGTAATATAATATTATAACTTATTTAATATTTATCGAAAAGCAAATAGATATTTTAAATATATCTAGTCCGCAGTCGATTTTTCTATTGAACAATGTTTTTGACGTATTGAAAATACTGTGTACTTAGTTATTATTGAATCACATTGGAAATGCATTTATTTCTATTAAATCAATGAAAACAGATACATTCTGTAAAATATTTACAATGTCCATCGGTTGGGTTTTACCTTTCCCCCCGCTTCTCCCTTCACCACCATCATTTGGATACAAATCGCCATACGGTCATAGTCGTGACATCTATGAGAAGTAGCGGTAATGTTCGTTGCTAAATAAATAAGTTGAGTAACTAACCTCTCGCTTCGACGCGTCAGTTAACACACGCCAAGAAGTGGGTTACTATCACTTCGCTTACCATATTACCATTTCATTCATAAATGATTGTCTCTTATTCAGGGTAAGGCTACATTACATCTACAATACGTTACAAACATAAGCACTAGTATTATCATTTTGTTGATTTATTTGCAATAAACGTATTTACAATTTTATTGCGAAACCCACGCATTTCAAATTATTGTTTTCCGCTCTTTCAGAAAATGCATGAAAAAAAGTAAAAAAAAATTTTTTTTCACGGTTAATGAATTTCTAACATTTTTAATACCAGCTCCACCGCCAAATAAATAGTACCAATCGATAGAGGAGAAGAAAATACTTCAAAAGCGCCTTATCCGGAATTTATTCATTGATTAAATATTTTGCTGTAACGTTATCAATGTCGTGCGTTCCAGGATAGTCACCTTGTAGATTGATATTGTTGCTAAAACACATTGACTCTGACCTGTTTTCGGTTTCCGCTGTCTATGATAAGCAGTATCCGAGTATGTCGTAAAAATAATCCGCAGTAATACAGAATTTACCATACAATTAACGTGTTTTTTACATCAAGTGGCATGGGCTAGCAAGTCTAAATGCCTATGCGAGTAAAGCACAACATAACTGGATCGATTTCGTGTGACTTCCCAAATCTCGGTACACGGAGAAGTGGGAAAAAATGATATATGTAATCAGGTGACGATTATTAATGTTCAAAGTCGTAAATATAAGGTAATAACGCAATGACAATTAATTTGGTACTTGTCCAATACTCATTTGGTATTTGAAATAGTCCGCCAGGTTCCTGAAACTATCGAAACCAACCGAGTATGGCCTTTCCTGCTTCTTGGTCGCCGAGAACCGGAAATTGCACGCGACAGTTTCCACTACTTTGGGCGTCTCTGAGCGAGACCGCTCGATTAATAAACTCGAGTGCAGACGAATGTTCCGGTCATTCCGGAACATTCGTACACCGTTTTTGAAAGAGCTCGAAATATCTACTGTTAGATCTCTCCAATGAGATTCGTGGGTTTTCCTAATGGCGCTAATGCGTGAAGAATCTCGCTTTCAGATATGGTAAAGACTGTGCAAAAGCATTTCGAGTGTGCAACAAGAAAATGGAGGCAACAAGAAAATGGTCTTACGCAATACAAAAAGAAGCAAGAGATCCTGCATGCGATAGGTTCTCCTATTTTGGTAGTCGCTCGGCGAGACCGCTCGACTAGTAAACCCGAGTGCGTACGAATGTTCCGGTGATACCGGAACATTCGTACGCCATTCTTGAAAAAGCTCGAAATTTGTGCTGTCCGATCTGTGTGATGATACTCATCAACTTTCGAAATGACTCTTCTATGTGCAGAATGTCGCTTTCTCAGATGGCAAATACACAACAAAAGCACTTCGAGTGTGCCAATAACAGCGTACTCGGGGCACGCGACCGCGTGCGGCTGTTCATGTAGAGCTGAAAATGATCTTACGTAATACAAAAAGGAGCAAGAAATCCACGCGATAGGTTCTACTACTTTGGGCGTCTCTCGGCGGGAGCGCTCGATTAGTAAACTCGAGTGCGTACGCATGTTCCGGTGATTCCGGAACATTCGTACACCATTCTTAAAAGAGCTCGAAATTGCTACAGTTAGATCTCCTTAACGAGACTCGTGGGTTTTTCTAATGGCGCTAATAAATTAAGAATCTCTCTTCCAGATATGACACAGACATTGCAAATTTACCGTTAACAGCGAACTCGCGGCACACTATGGTATACGGGTGTTCCCGCTGTGCCGAAACATTGCTAGACATGAGAAAAAGCCTCAAAAGATACGCTACGAAATCCATGCAATTTGTGGGCCAGACTCGATTCTGACACTTGAATAGTGAACGCTCGAATATGTATTTTTTATAAATAGAAATATGTGCTCTTTATGAGTTTTTTCGTAGAGTGAAATTAAATAAATTTTACTATATCAAGTATCGTATTCTTATTTTCGAAATGGAAATGAAGTCTATGCGCGCTTTCTCATAGTGGGAAACATACTGTTATGTGTTCGTCTACCATCATCGAACATCAGAACAAAAGCGTTGCTAAGCGATAAGTTTGTTGTTGTTGTCGACTCGATTTAGTTTTTAGTTTTATTAATTGACTCGAGAGTTTGTTATCAAGAAGATTTAAAATCGTATTTATGATTCTGAATAAAGCTATATGTTATTCTTTTGTAATTATGATTATTATTGGTTATTGTATGTGTGTGTGAATGTAACAATACTTTAAATACTTGCGTTTTTCGGTGCACTGGGCTACATGATTTTGTCTTTATTTTTGTGACACTATGACTTCGTCACATCGATATTTATGATCTTTCTTTTTAATTAGATAGGATCAATGCTACAGTGAATTTCCAGTCACCAGTATGTGTCCACTGAGTTTAAAACCATAAAAACGATTTTTTTTCGTATTTTAAAGTACATAAACTTTAAGATTTTCAGCAGTTGTTGTAGAATTTCATGTTCAAAATAAAATATTATGGCTTAAATTGAATATAAGGGGGGTGGTCGCACACTGGTGTTTTTGCATATTTTATGTTTTTTAATTAATTTTACATTTATTTATACATTTTTTCAATAATAATTGACATTTATTTAGAAAGTTTATGTATTGTGGAATCAATGTTTACCCCTTATTTTTATTTAATTAATGTCTAAATATTAAAAATATCTATTTATAATCGGAAAATCCTTAACTGGTCATTCATTGGTGCATTGCCCTACTGAAAAAACTCACGTGAGATTGCAGATGAGAACTCACATGAGATCTCACGTGAGATCTCACGCCAAAATCTCATGTGAAATTCTGATCCGCGAGCTGCTGAAATCCCTTTAGTAATAAAAAATCAGTGTCTGGGAATTAGGAGTCGCCTATTAGGTTACGCCACCCCCCAGATAAGTTCAAAAATCTATGTTTTGAAGCGATTTAGCCATTTTTACATTTTTAGAAATTTTACACATGAGATCTCACGTGAGATCTCACGTGAGATTTCACATGAGAAATTTGAAACATGAGATTCCACGTGAGATCTCACGTGAGATCTCACGTGAGATCTCATGTGTAAAATTTCTAAAAATGTATAAAATGGCTAAAACGCTTCAAAACGTAGATTTTTGAACTTATCTGGGGGGTGGCGTAACCTAATAGGTGACTCCTAATTCCCAGAAACTGATTTTTTATCATTGAAGGAATTTTAGCAGCTCGCGGTCCAGAATTTCAGATGAGATTTTGGTGTGAGATCTCACGTGAGATCTCATGTGAGATCTCACCTCAGATCTCACGTGAGTTTTATCAGTGGGGTGGCCCTATTTGGTTTTCCTATTTTAACTTATTTTTGTCGTCGCGAAAAACTGATTTGATAAATTTTTTCTATTTAGATAGCGTATAATGCGCACGTATAAGAATTTATTTTTGAGTATCTTTCTTAATTACGCGTTTATTGAATCCCATTGGAAAGACTTTTATTTCTATTAAATCGATGAAAAAACGTTCATTATGTAAAATATTTACAATGATCATCGATTTGCGTTTTGATTATACTTTTTTTATTATACTATTTTTATTATACTTTTTTTTATCATACTTTCAGCCATACTTTCAGCCATACTTTCAGCCATTCTTTCAGCGATACTTTCAGCCATACTTTCAGCCATACTTTCAGCCATACTTTCAGCCATACTTTCAGCCATACATTCAGCCATGCTTTCAGCCATACTTTCAGCCATACTATCAGCAATACTTTCAGACATACTTTCAGCCATACTTTTAAGGAGGTGCGAGCTATATACTGTTAGCAACAGGATTCAGCTAATAGTAATACTCTTAGCCCTACTTTATGCCAAACATAAATAAAGACTTTTTGCCACACGTTTAGCCAGACTTACAGCCATACTTTCAGCCATACATTCAGCCATACTTTCAGCCATACTTTCAGCCATATTTTCAGTCATACTTTCAGCCATAGGTTCAGCCATACTTTCAGCCACACTTTCAGCTATACTTTCAACCATACTTTCAGCCACACGTTTAGCCAGACTTTTAGGCATACCTTTTGCCTACAGGAAGTTGGGCAGGAATCCCTTTAGGTAGTGTAGTAAAGATAAAAAGAAATATGAAATCTCATTCCTATTGATCGAATCTTGCTTCTTAAATTTGAGTAAAAGCAACAAAAATGGACAATTATATAACTTCTCTTCTCTTAATTTATTGGCAGTAACTAAGAATATTTGAAATAAGAACGCCGATATATTTAAAAAAGATAAGGGAAAGTTGTAGACATAACTTGAAAAAATATTTTAAAAATGTGAAAATGAACAATTAGTAACAGAATGAATAATAGAAACACGAAACCCAGAGGACCCAAACGATAAACAGCATAATAAAGAATTGAGCTGAGCGCTCGATAGTGCAACACCATCAATGATCTATCAGGGAATACATAGAAGAAAGTATATTGTGCTTACTCACGTACGCCTGTATTTGACACAATTGCCGCGAACGAATAGACGGCAATCGTTCGCAAGCTGTACCCCTTCCGTCAGCAATTTCGGTCGGCCTCTCTATCCCTCCAGTGCCTGCTTCCGATTTTGGACTACCTACTTATCTTTTATTGACGATGATACTTAATTTATTTTGTTATAGTGAAACAAAGTTTACTATAAATGTAGCCCTTTCCCCTTTGTACAAAAGTACAATTTTGTTGCATTTGTGCAACAAAATAGTCTATGTGTTGGAAAAAACTGTATACTTTTAAAATACGAGTAATTAGTTAAAAATGTTTTATAAAAAATTATTTAAGAAATGTTAAAGACTTTAAATAAAATGCAAATAAAATTATATGGCTTTTCTTTTGTCTTCACAGGTTCTTTGTGTCATACAATCAGTAATATAACCATCACTAAATAAAAATCTTAGCTATACTCAACAACAAAGTTTTGGTAAATGGTGAATCTTATCATTTAAAAGATTGAATTCTTTTTAGGTATACATATTCAACAATTTTTCGTTTATCTGTATATTGGGTTCTTAGACTGTATGAATTTTTAATTTTTGTCTTTTTACCGATTCGTATAAAAAATATTAATTATTTACGTTGTATATGAAAATAGCACCAAATATATATTTAATTAATACTATTTATTTATTTTTTGCTGAAAAAAAACAGAATGGATGATATAGATTATGAACCACCCTCCAAAAACCTACTTTGAAAAGAGAAGAAAAGAAATGCATTCGATGCAAAAACTTCATTCGAAAAGTAGTTGGTTCTGCCAAATATTTTAACAATCGCGAAGAGGCTATTGCCTTCCATAATGCATACAATTTTTATGTTCAAAGTGGTGACGTAGTTTGCAACAAATGTTGCAATCGTCTTAGAACTCTTGCGAGTTAAAAAAATCAAGAGAGTGTGTCATCATCTAATTTTGAACCAGAAGAACACATTTTACAACCTATAGAGGAAGTAATTGATGAGATATTCAGTAATGCATGAACCTCACATTGTAATAAATCATCAGCGAACAGTCAACCTCAAGTTTTATCGGATCATAGCTCTCGTTGTGATGTAACACCATTAGATAGTCAACAATATACTGATTCAGGGTCAACTAATACACCAAATAGGCAAAAGTCTAGCGATGTTTCAATATACGCTTCACCCGTTAAACCTGAAGTAGAATATGTCTATATGCCCTTTGGCAGAGTATGCATTAGTCATAGATATTGTTTTCTATGCAAATCAGTAGATCAAATTCAAGATGTACCTTTCGAAGCTTGAATACAAGTATTCGTTGCTAGAAAGCTTTTTATCCCCAAAAAGAGTAAGTGTTACAAAATGCATCTAATTAATAAAAAATTTTATGAAGACGAAGTATCGAAAATGGATATTGCCTCACATGAATGCAGCATCGAAGTATCAGAGCTTTCCAAATTCCTGAATAAATTGTCAGACAAAGCAGATTCACGACTTCATGACCAAATTGGATGTTCTGTGATAACGAAAGAACGCTTACGAGCTCTCATTGGTCACACATGGGAGAATATTCTCCAACTCAGAGATACGATGACATCGATGAAATCTTCCGAACATCGAAGTATACAGCAAGCATTAGTTATTTTTTATTTAAGATCAGGACTGGTAATTCAGATAAATGCATCTCTGCAATTTTAGGTCTTGAAGAAACGCAAGTTACACAATCCATCGATTCTGTATTAAAATGTTTTGAAGTTTTGCCAAAAAATTTTGTGATTAAATGCTTGTTCTAGGGAATTTTTTCTTGAACAAACTGCTAATGCTGCAAAAAGGTTACATGATTTGGAAAATGGTAAATTGGCATTAATATGTGATGCGACATGTCTACGTCATCAAAAAAGTAGTAATAATTCTTATCAGCGAAAATCATATTCGGGTCAAAAAAAAGCTCCACTATGCAAACCATTTACAATTTGCACAACAAACGGTTATGTAGTAGATGTTGCCGGACCTTCTACAGCAAATTTGAATGATGCACAGATACTAGCGGATTTGTTAAAACGACCAACAGGATTAAACCAAATTCTGAAAGAAACTGATATTTTCATGACGGATTGAGGTTTTAGAGATGTTGTAGATTTGTTAAAAGAGAGAAAATTTACTGTTTTAACGCCAGCTTTAAAAGGTAAACGATCTCAACTTACCACCGAAGAGTCGAACGCATTCCAATTGGTGACCGAACTTAGATGGGTCATCGAAGCCATTCATGGAATTATAGGACAAAAGTTCAAGCTTCTGCACCACCAATATCACAATGCTCTTTTGCCAAAAGCTGGATTATACTGTAAAATTGTTTGCTTTTTGCAAAATCTATTTGGCAAGAGATTAAATTCTGATGTAGGAAAGTTAAAGGAAATTATACAAAGGATTAATTTTACCAAAAATCTAAAAAATATCTTAGCAATTGAAGTTCAGGACAAACACTGGAGCCAAAAGATAGTACCATTTAAGCAATTGTCATCAAATGACTTACTAGACATTCCTGAAATGACGCTAGATGATTTAAAAGTTCTCTTCACAGGATCATATCAATTATCTCAATCTGTTTCGTACTTAGCAGAAATGCTTCAAAACAATAATTTTCTTATACTAAGTTACGCGAAAGAACAACCCGACATTATAAGATTTGAAGTACGATCTAGACACATCAACAGCAAAACGTATAAAGCGTATATACAGTATTGCTCAAAAACTGTTGGTATCAATGGTATCAAACGATACTATTGCAACTGCGCGAACGGTAACCGAACTGTTGGTTGTTGCTCGCATGTAGCAGCTATTATTTATTATTTGAGTCATGCTCGATATTTGTCAAGAATAATTAATCCAGCCGAAGTCTTAAATAAACTTTTCGATTTTGAAGGAGCTCAACCTGTCATAGAAGAAGATAGTGATGATGATGACTAATTTTGTTCTTTATCCTTATACATATACTTATATATATTTATTTTTGTATTTATTTCTCTTTTTCTAATATATAAAAAATATTTATCGCAAAGATTACTCTTTTTCATTTCTTATAATAACGAATATGAAAATAAAATATCAAAAATCTCAAAAAATAAAAAAAAAATGTATTATTTCAAATACATAAGCCAGCAATCAAAACTGAGGACATAAATAGTTAAAAAATTACAAATATGTGATAATATTTCGTGGAAAAAGTTATGCATTATAAATAAATTACTCGTTATGATATTAATTATTAGTTATGAATATGAATACATAATACTAGAAAGTAAAATAATTTTTTACCGGCCAATTGTAAAATCCAAAAATAAGGCAAAAATACCAAAAAATCCTTTATCATCAGTTGTTTTTATGTCTATGGTCTTACCAAAGTTTGTTGCAGTAAAGCTGATGACACCATCGCATTCTACGGAAAAAATACCTGAATAATGTGCACAATACTTGCAATCAATATTTTTAGATGATAATGCACAAATCAAAGATAAAGAGTAGAATAAATTGAATCAAAGATCAAGGCTTTCCCATGTGCCTGTGGGCTGTAGCAGTCTGGGTTTCCGTTGTTAATTTTCATTGAATAGCCGAAAAATATTGGCATCAAGAGTTGTACATGTTTTTTATGTATTTTTTCGCAAAGAATGCGATGGTGCTATCCGTTTTATCGTAACTACCTTTGGTAAGGCGACAGAGGCCAAAAATAGCTGAAAATAGCTAAAAAAAGCAGTTTTCTGCATTTTTAGTCATGGCCCGCCACTCCAAAAAATCTGAAAAAATTCAGGCGCATAAAGTGCACAAATATTTACCTGTCTACCGAATATCATGCCTGAACCGCATTACGAGGGTCATTTGACAAGTACCTAGCCTCACCGCCAGATGGTGCCACTATCGCACCAGAAATACACTACAGTGCAGTATCTTCCTGTAAACGGTTACAGACGAAATTTCAGCCGGATCGGAGTTGTAGTTTATTTTTGAGAGCGTGTGAAAGCAAATGTGTCCGTTGATTTTTGAAAAAATGGAGAAAGAACAATATCGGTCGGTGATTCGATTCTTGTTTTTGGAAGGGAAATCTCGCAGTGAAATTAAAGAACGCTTGGATGCAGTGTATGGGGATGCTTCTCCTTCGATGGCGACCGTTAAATTTTGGTATAACGAGTTTCAACGTGGTCGTACGTCGGTTTTTGATGATCCACGCCCAGGTGCTCCGAAAACAGCCACTACAGAGGAGAACGTGACAAAAATACACGATATCGTTTTGTCAGACCGCCGATTAAAGGTGCACGAGATAGCTGCGATAGTAGGCATCTCAGAAGAACACGTGTGGCATATCCTACATGAGATTTTAGGCATGAGGAAGCTGTCAGCAAGGTGGGTGCCGCGTTTGCTGACTGCAGACAACAAGCGCATCCGTGTGACCAGTTCAGAGCAGTGTTTGGAGCTGTTTAATCGCAATCCAAAAGAGTTTTTGCGTCGTTACGTGATCGTCGACGAAACATGGATTCACTACTACACTCCAGAGACCAAGGAGCAGTCAAAACAGTGGACCTTACCCGGTGAACCTGCTCCGAAGAAGGCGAAGACGGTCCCGTCGGCCGGAAAGGTGATGGCCACTGTTTTCTGGGATTCTCAAGGTGTGATTTTTATTGACTATCTGGAGAAGGGCAAAACGGTCACAGGACAGTACTACGCCGAACTATTGAGCCGATTTGACGCCATGTTAGAAGAAAAACGGCCCCATTTGTCTAAAAAGAAAGTGCTTTTCCACCACGATAATGCACCGGCTCACACTTCTGCACTCGCCACGGCTAAATTGGTCGAATTACGCTACGAACTGCTGCCCCATCCACTGTATTCTCCAGATTTGGCTCCGTGCGACTTTTTTTTGTTTCCGAACCTAAAAAATTCGCTCGCCGGGAAGAGATTCCACTCCAATAACAAAATAATCGCCGCCACGGAGGCCTATTTTGCAAACCAAGAGAAAACATTTTTTTCAACGGGGTTAAAAAAATTGGAACACCGCTGGACCAAGTGTATTCAACTAAAAGGAGACTACATTGAAAAATAAATTTTATTTTTTGTAAAATTTTGGTGTTTTCATTTGTAGGCTAGGTACTTATCAAATGACCCTCGTATGGCTCAATTTTAGAGCGATTTTAATTTATTTTAATTTTTTTAGGTTAGTTTCTGAGGTTCTAAAAATCATGAAAAAAATTTAGAAGATGTGTATTTCCATGTAGAATACGCTCGTATTTTTTCAGATTTTTCCAAAGCAATTATTTTGCTGAAAAAATTATTTATGAAAAAATCAGTTTTTTAGGTGGTGCGAGGAGGGGGCGGGGGGGAGCTGAAAATACCGCGAGAGGTCATCATTTTGCATGCCTGAACACCTGCCAAAATTTTTCGGAATTCCAGGAAGGGTGTCTTTTTCACTATTATAATGAGGGGTACTCTTTAACACCTTCTCATATCTAAAATCACATATTCTTAACAGATTTTACAATACTAGTAAACATGTTTTTGTTTCTTTATCATTGGCCCTTAGTATTTATGTTTATTTGTATCTTTACATCGTGTTATTGTCGATGTTACATTGTCTAAAATTTCATGTGATTTTTAATAGTATATTACTTACCTATGGAGTATAAGTAAAGAATGTCCCAGATTGCATGTAAATAGACAAGCATGCGATCTGAGGCATTCTTTATTTGCTACCATGGTGCAATTTTTTTGCCTAGCGTGGCCAAAAATAGAACATTCGCGATCGGGCACCAAGAGCTAAAGTGTTACTTTCATCGCGCTAAGCAAAAAAAAAAATTTCAAAAAATAAGACCTTCACTATTTAAAGATTTATTTCTTATACGACTGTTATACAGTCGGTAAACGTTGAGTATCAAAGGTTCTTATCGAGATATCGTACATTTTATTTAAGGGGGCTAGACACCTTTTTTCTCTGAAATAAGAAGTCACATTTTAATACATAAATGTAAACTAATTATTTCATACTTATTACATATAAAAGTGGGTATATTTACCTTACCATAAAACTTTCTCCGATGGGCCTTTTATATGGTCCAGAACCATAGTCATCGATGAAACAAGTTTTTTCACTAACCGTAAGCTTTGAAATTTTCCTGTGGATGGATTGACTTCAGATTTGAACTAAATTACTCCTGAATAGTATAATTCTCATATGAGTGTAGGGATTTTTGATCTAATGAGAAAAAAAATTTGTGCTGTTTTTCAAGAGTTTTTTTTTTAATTTTTTAAAATTTTTTATATTTTTTTCATAATTTTTCTGATGTAAAAATTTTTTCCGACATTTAATCCTAAATCCCTACACTCATATGAGAATTATGCTACTCAGGAGTAATTTAGTTCAAATCTGAAGTCAATCCATCCACAGGAAAATTTCAAAGCTTACGGTTAGTGAAAAAACTTGTTTCATCGATGACTATGGTTCTGGATCATATAAAAGGCCCATCGGAGAAAGTTTTAAGGTAAGGTAAATATACCCACTTTTATATGTAAAAAGTATGAAATAATTAGTTTACATTTATGTATTAAAATGTGACTTCTTATTTCAGAGAAAAAAGGTGTCTAGCCCCCTTAAAATAATATGATTAATTTTATGAAAAAATTTGTTCTCTTCCGCTGACTCAACAAGTATTTATGTAACATTAACAATGATAAAACCACAGAAGCAGGCAGAAAATCATTTATTTTTATATTTGTGTAGTACTTAATTCTTGTATAAATAAAAGTTTCTTTTTAAAAAGGACATAACGATGAGCGAAGGGATTAAAAGCTTCAATGAAGAAAAGTATTAATCGAAAATGAAAAATTGATATTTTTTTGTATAAAATTTCATATGATTAGACAATGAAAAATAATAATGTTTAATGAAAGTAGTATAAATGGGAAACCTATGTCTACACTTCGTTAAATCAAGCCGACAATGAATAAAATATCTCTAATGTTGGCTTCGTTAATCGCAACTACTACTGCCATCTGCCGTTCTCATCACAGTTTCTAGGAGTGAGGTTATGTGACGTTTTCGACCCTGAAATCAAAGATTAAGTACAAATAACTTTCTGTACGTTATGTGGAAAAATTGTATATTGCCTTCGGTAGCAATGAGGACCACGGACGCACGCGAGTTGTGCCTTCGCTTGATCCTGAAATTATGGATAAGCACAAATAATTTTCTGTACGACATATGAGGAAATTGTATATCTCTAGGTAGAGGTAATATATGGGCTGAACAGTGACAGAGACTCTATATAATATATAAAAGATATAAAAAGTCTATCTTTTCCACGCCACACAGTGTTCTATTTTGAAAAAAAAAATGGACAAAATGAAATATCTCGCGAACGGATATCGATAGCCGGATGAATCCAACTGCATTTTAAAGTTGAAGTAATGAACAATAAAGGAAAAATAGTCCAGTACTGATCATTTGACCCTGTGATCTTAGAAATGAAAAACGAAAGTCGAATAAATAACGAATTTACGGCTTTTTCATTGTAGACTTTATGGCTATCAATTTTTTCGATCAAAAAAATATGTACTCCTGTAGTGTTTGATGCAAGGAATCCGAATTTGATGTCAGAATTATCCTATCGCACACCAATTTGTTTTTAAAGCTGAAAACTCCATAAAAAATACGAAAAATTCACCCTGGAAGAAATGGATTATTATTGAGTAATTTCGACTTCGGATTTGGATTCAGCTTATCATAATACACAAACACTTGTATTTAATACAATTTTATTAAAGAGCATGAAAATATTGTAAAAAATGCCATTTTTTAATAACCCTTAAATTTTAATAATTCATATATGCACCTACAAATTCGTGTACTTGGTTTTATGTACCCATGTATTTTGATTCGCTGAATCCGAATTTGAAGTCGAAATTACTCAATAATGCTCCATTTTTTCAGGGTGAATTTTTCGTATTTTTTATGGAGTTTTCAGATTTGAAAACAAATTGGTGTGCGATAGGACAATTCTGACATCAAATTCGGATTTCTTGCATCAAACACTACAGGAGTACATATTTTTTTGATCGAAAAAATTGATAGCCAGAAAGTCTACAATGAAAAAGCCGAAAATACGTTATTTATTCGACTTTCATTTTTCATTTCCAAGGTCACAGGGTCAAATGATCAGTACTGGACTATTTTCCCTTTATTGTACATTACTTCAACTTTAAAATGCAGTTGGGTTCATCCGGCTATCGATATCCGTTCGCGAGATATTTCATTTTGTCCATTTTTTTCAAAATAGAACACTGTGCGCCACCCAAGAGGTAGATAGGTAGGCGCCTCTTTTTTATAGAGGTTTCCCCTTTTTTACTATCATTGAATTCATTTTCCATTAAATATGTCATTTTTTGTTTTTGTATTAAAAAGTTAGTAAAAAAAGGCCTATTCCTCTGTTAAAAAACTATCATTTTCAAGTATTACTTTTATTCTATTAAATAAACATATGTTATATTTTTAAACATTTTTATAGTTATTTAAATAACATAAATTTTAAACTTGAAAGTCATTCAAAGCTTTTGAACTTCATATTGATTTCAAAGGTCGCTCAAAGTATGACGCTAAAAATATTAATTATGAAGGTCGCTGAAAGCAGACCGAAACTTAAATCGAAACCGTTGTTGAATTCTAAAAGTAGATCGATTTTGAAGGTGTAGCAAAAGATCAGTTTGTAAGTCATTGAAAATATATTAATTTTAAAGGTTGTTGAAAGCTAATCTATTTTGGAGGTCTGAATACTGACATATATATGTCATACCTATTTTGAAGGTCGCTGATAACAGATCGATTTTTAAGGACGCTGATAGCAGACCGATTTTTGAAAGTTACTCAATTTTGGAGGTCTGATAGCAGACCGATTTTGAAGGTCATTGATAGCAGACCGATTTTGAAGGTCGCTGATAGCAGACCGATTTTGAAGGTCATTGATAGCAGACCGATTTTGAAGGTCGCTGATAGCAGACCGATCTTAAAGGTCGCTGATAACAGACTGGTTTTGAAGATCGTTGATAGGAGACTAATTTTAAAGATCGCTGATGGCAGACCGATCTTAAAAACATTTTTTAATAATGTTGTTGATAGCAGACCAATTAAGACATTTTTAATACATTTTTTTTTAATTTAAAAGTCAATAAAAGTAGACCAATTTTGAAGGTCGCTGAAAGCAGAACAATTATCTACTAAGACTTTCAATTAGATTTTTTATATAATTTAAATTATATTCTTTCAATGATTCCTCTAAGTATTCATAATACTTATTTGTTTCTTTAATATTTTCTTCTATTTTTGTATTTAATTCGGACAGTCGATTTTCTTCTTCCAATGTATACACGTCTACATATTTTTTTTCTGGATCCCATAATACTGGAAATTCTGTTTTATTTTGGTTTAAATGATTATTGTATTCATCTATTAAATTTTTCATATAATTATTGTCCTCGTGGTCATGTTCTAACAACTGTTTATTTAAATCGTCTAAAATTTGAGCTTTTTCCATGGTGTGAACTTCTATAAATTTTTTTTCTTTTGGATCCCAACATAATGGTATTGGTTTTACATCACTTTGGTCTGCCATGTTTTTCAATTTAATATACTTTGAATTAATATAAATATTATAAAAAATAATTTGTAATTTTATTACATAATAAATATAAGAATAATTATAATTATTCATCAAAATTTTCTTTCCACACAATATTGATAATTTCCTCTGTATTTTCCGAATCATTTTGAATAAATATATTACTAGGATTCCTATATCTAGATAGTGCAACATATAATTGAAGGGACGGATGCAATAAGGGGGTTAGCGCTCGAAAACCCGTAAAAGTATTGTCCAAGTGACTAATTTTCAATTTAGCCATATTAATTTTTAAAAAATATCACCTTGTAGGGAATGAA